>VZRF01010042.1:133530-161000 GCA_013396875.1 Vireo altiloquus
GGGGGGATGCCCGCAGTGGGATGTCCGCAGAGGAGTCTGGCGGGGAAATGCCCGCGGTGGCGCGAGCTGGTTGTGGGTCCGATCGGGGATGCTGGCAGTTCGGCAGGAAGGCGACGGGTCCAGCCGAGGATGCCCACGCTGCCGTGGGGCAGCTGTGGGTCCAGCAGCGTGGGATACCCGCAGCCCGGAGAGCTGGATGCGGGTCCCCGCAAGGATGCTGGCGGTCTGGCGCCGGGTGTCGGTGGGGCGGCTGTGGGTCCCGCGGGATGCACATGGTCTGGTGGGTCAGCCGTGGGTCCGGCTGGGGGTGTCACTGCCTGGTGGGGCAGAGCTGGGCACGCGGGGGGTCCGGCGGGGCGGCCCCGCCTGCCTGCAACTCCCCTTTGTTGTGCTCAGGGGCTGTGGGGGACCCCCGGGAGCGCAGGGCGGGGACAGCAGGGCTGTATGTAGGCCAGGACATGAAATATTCATCGCCCCCCTGCTTTGATGTCTCGTGATCCGCTTCCCTTGTCGTGTTTGTTCACCGGTGATTCTGGGGCCAGTGTCCAGCCCTGGTGGACCTGGCAAGTCGTGCCCTTTGCCGTGCCCCTCGCCTGCCCCTTGCCGCGCCCCTCGCTGTGCCCCTCGCCGTGCCCGGCTGGCTCTTCTGCTGGAGGGCTGCGGAGCCGCTGCTTCTCCCATTTAAGACTTCATCCAGTCGGGAAGTTCCCCATTGCAGCCTGGGCGATCCAAATCCCATGTGTGGCTGCAAGTGGTGGCAGTGGCGTGTCCCCACTGTCACAGCCCCCAGTGCCACGGAAGAACATTGTGGGTTTTGCTCTGAGCCACACTGGGATCGGGATGAGGTTTTATCCTGATCACTGCCCAGACAGGCTGTGCTGCATCCTGGGGCCACTTGGGATGGACACAGGAGACAACCTGCAGGGATGAGGCCACTGCCCAGGGCTGTGTGCATGGGGACAGGTGTGGTAGGGGGCTGGCATCTTGTGGTGCTGATCCTGGCATGGTCCTCTCTGGTGCTGGGCATCATGTCAGGGAGCTGTGCAGCCTCCTGTGAGACCTGCTGGATTGAGTGGGGATCTTCTGCCTCTCCCTGTGTTTTGCTGGCCCTGCACAGTGCACTCTTCCCAAGCCCTTCTTCACCCAGTGGCTACTGTGGTGTGCCAGAGCTCAGCCCTGGACTTGGTGCCAGGAGGTGACTGTGGTCCTGGTCCCAAAGATGCTGAGCAGCAGTAAAGGTTGTAGGTGGCAGGGAGCAGGTTGTGCTGCCCTGTGTGTGCCATGGCCCATCCTCCTGGCTCGCCAGAAGTGATGCGATGGAAGGGACGTGATGTGACGTGCAGCCAGGGGTTCCACTGCACTGTAGCCTTAGGAGCTGGGGACAATGGAGGGTGCAGAGCACAGGATTCCCTGAGGTGAGCTCCTGCCTGTACAGCAGGGACAGGGACAGGACAGCACATAGCCAGCAGTGCTCTATCAAACTGCATGAAGGTGGCAACAAAAGACTTGATTTTTCTTTCTCCTGCCCAGCTGGTGCTCCCAGAGGAGGAGATGCTGGGGGTCTTTGTTGGTCTCCTCTGAGCTGAGGAGATACTCACTGCCAGCATGACCAGTGCAAGAACCAAGTCGTGGCAAACCTTCCCAAGACCCAGCCATTAATGATGGGAATCCATTTGTCCCTGCCAGGCTTGGAGACCCCTCTCAGGATGCAGTGGCTCAGCATGTGCCCAGGCCCCTTGTGCGGCAGGTGTTGGTCAGACAGCCACAGGGCTGCCCAGGAACGCATGAGGAAGGGGATGTGCAGGAAGACATCAGCAATCTTTAAAGCAACGTCCTTTCTGTCATTTCCGCTGTGGGGCTGCTCCTGACACCTTTGGCACAGAGTTTGATCCTGGCTTACCTATGCTAAGCCATCAGCTTTAGCTGGCTCCAGATCCAGCCAGAGCAAAACCTTGGCACTTGGTGTCTGAGCTGAGGCTCGTGTGCTGGCTCCCCTTGGAGCTGTGTCTCTGTAATCATTAGCCAGTTAATGCTTATATATCGGAAAGAACACCTTTGCTTGGGAGATCGAGGGTCAATTCTCACTTCCAAGCTTTGACCTGGGAGCAGCAGGGCAGGGGCTCCTCCAAACACCTCCTGGCTCTGCCAAAACACCCCAAGACAGGGTTATTTATGGGCTACGCAGCAGCAGCGGAGGGAAGTCCGATGTTCCCTGTCTCGATCGTTAGTGGCCTTGCAGTGCTCCCTGTGTGATGGAGATGCCCTAATGATAGCTCTGCCCTTTAATGACTTTGTGCCAGAGTGATGGAAAATCATGGAGGTTCTGCAGGGAGGCAGAAAGGGCCATCCCAGCCCCTGGCTGGGGAGCTGGAGGATGAGACGAGGAGAGCACTGCAGTGAGCGACCAGTCTGGAGGCTCTGCTGCAGAGACAAGAGGGTTCTGTTCTGCCATGGTGGCATGGAGGGGACATCAGAGATCCTGAGGCAGGGATGGTCTTTAGCAGCATCCTGGGCAGCTCCTGAGAAGCAACATTTCACTGGACTCACTGGGGCAAGCAGGGGAGGGACCATGGGACTCCCACACCTCCGAAATCCCATCTGCCTCTCCCTTTTATTGGTGCGGGATCCTGGCTGGCCTTTGAAGTCATCACAGAACTAAACTCTTATCTAATGAGACCTGAAGGACTTGGTCCCCAACCTCTCATTTAAACAACCAGCAAATGCCTGTAAGATCTTGAAAGAGAAGAGGCAGGAGTGAGCAAGCAGCCTGCACCTCCTCCCAGCATGTCTGAGGGGGGGAACCCGCGAGCATCCCTGGGACAAAGCACTGGACTCCTGGCACGGCTGTGGGAAATTGGAAAGACTATCTGAAGCGCTATTGTTTCCTGTGCTGTCTATTTTGCAGCTCGGTTTCCAACTTGTTTCTTTATCTCTTGGAACAATTTCCCATCTGAGCTCACTTCCGCCGTGCTCCGCATCTCTCTCTGGAGCCTGCCTGGAGATGTGTCCAGCGTGCATCCCATCGGAAACGGCCTTGTCACACAGCAGCACATCCCTGCGCTGCTCCCTGCAGAAGGGAGCCCTTTAAACCCATGCCCAGAGAGTAGCTCGGACCTCTGGATGGAAATAACCATCCATGCATAGCTGTTCCTGGGACAGGAGCAGGGGCTGTCACTGTTTCCAGTCCAAGCTCCTCTTCCCGACCGCCTGGAGCTGTGGGTGGTGCAGTCCAGCTCCCCGGGGCTCGTGTCTTGCTGAAGTTTCCACCCATCAGCAAAAAACATGCCGTGTGTCACGGGGCTGTTTTAAAGCCTTTGGTTCCTCATCGCTTAAACGGGCAGCAGACTGGGAGATGGTCCAGTATATCACAGAAACATGGGGTGGTTTGGGCTGTGAGGGACCTTAAAACTCATCTGGTTCCAGTTCCCCTGATCGTCTAGTTCCAGACTTGCCCAGGGTGTGCGTAGGAGGAGCACCCAGGCCCCCAGCTCGGTCCCAGGTTGGCACAGTGACCTCAGCACTGGCTGCGTTGGGAACCAGTGCCTCTGTACACTGGGTCTGCACACACAAGCTTTGCGAAGAAAACCCTGAAACAGATTTCAGGAACAAATGTGGTTTGAACCTGGGCCAGGAACCAGGACCTGCAAATCTGCGTGTTGCGCTGACTTCCCTTCAGGCTATGGATCTGCTGGCTGCTCTCAATGGGGAACAGGGAGGGGTTTTTGAGGGCTGGGGGCTGGCTGGGCTGCCAGAGGCATTAGCCGCTGGGCGAGGTGGGGCTGGTCATTGATTTTAACTCAGCCTTTGAAAAAATCTGCCCAAGCCTCTTGACTCCACGTAGTCTCAGTGGAGATGCAGTATCTGAAATATCCATAGGCTGGCATGTGGGGATTGGTGTTCTTGTCTGGAGAAATGTGGGGAACAGAACTGCCTGGGTGTTTAAGGCAAAAAAATAAGAAATGGGGCCTGTGCATAGCAAGCCTGCCCTCACCTCACAGCCACGGGCCCCATGCCAGGGGGGCACTGGGATGGTTTTGGGGTCTGCAGCCAAGGGGGACGTGTGACACAGGGACATTTGTGACTTGGGCTGTGCCGTGGTTCTTTCCCCGTGCTGCAAGACTCAGAAGCTGGCCCTGAGCTTCCCAGCCCATGCTTGACCCGTTGTAGTCTCACTCCAGTGATCACGAGGTTTCAGCTGCCCCTGAGCCCCCTGTGCTGAGGATGGGTGGGTGGATGGATGGATGGATGGATGGATGGATGGATGGATGGATGGATGGATGAAAACCTGACTGCATGCTGTGAAAATAGCTTCCACCCAGTGCAGCTGCTCCCATCCTTCCTGCTTGGCAACCTTGGCCACCAAAACCCTGGGCAACAAGGGTAAAAGCCCACTGCTGCATTGCCCCTCCACCATGAGAGAGGTTAACAGGTCCAGCCTGTCTTGAGCAATGTGTCCCTCTTCCCATGCCACACACCAGTTTGGGGGCAGCATGACAGAGTCAGGTCAGTGCTAAATTGGTCCTAAAAATATCTCACCTTGGGGCACCCTTTAGCAGTAATTTGGGGTCGGAGGTTTAGCACCATGTCTGGGTTTCACTTCTCCATCTTGCTGTCCCACTGCATTCCTCAGTTTCCCCCAGAAGCACCTGAGAAGCTGCCATTGGAGTTGGTGAAGTTTTACACAGAGTGTGTGCCTCAGTTTCCCCCTCTCCTAGCCCCAGCTGCACTGCCCTACTCCATGCATGCACCACAGGGCAAATAGAATCTGATCTCCATGAAGCACAACCACCCTCCTCATCCTCAGCTGCAGCTACAGCCAGTGCCAGCAGCAGTGGGGTCGGGCAGTGCTCTTCTGGGCTTCAGATGTTCCCGGATGGAAGCATGTGCTTGCTGACTTATGCAAAAAAACCTACACAGAAGGGCTGTTGGAGTCACTCCCTGCTCCCTTTCCTTCCCCTGCCCATCGGGCAAGTGCTGGTGGGGCCCTGCTGTGCTGGGAAAGGGATTGGGAATCCTCGGCACAGCTGGGAGGAGCTTCCCTGCTGCATCAGGCAGGGAGGATGACATGGGATCAGGAAGGGTGCAGATGTAGCTGCAGAAGTCACTGTGACCAGGATGAGTTCCATGCTCCAATGCCATGAGCAGCTGAGTTTGGAAGTGTGTGGGGTGGGAAGGCTCAGGCTGCTGGGACGGGTGTGTGTGGCTGGGGATGGGCAAGGAGAGCAGCTGCCCGTCCACCTGGGTGCCTGCACAAGTGCAGGTGTGTGGGGGTGTGCATGTGTGCATACACACTGCCCTGAGCCCTCTGGGTGCTTCGGGGGTGGGCACAGCTCTCGTGCTCCCGTGCTGTGGTCCGGGGGGGCTGCGCTGAAGGCCCTGTGAGCCACAGGTGACGGGAAGCAGAGGAGACGCCCTTCATCCCTTCATCCCTTTGTCCCTGCGTCCCCTCGTCCTGTCCCTGTAGGATGAGCAGCGCGAGTGAGGCTGGCGAGATGCCATGGGAGGGTGCAAGGTCCTCGTGTCACTGGTCACATCCACCTCGTCCATAGCCCATCTCTGCTCCCCACCCCGACTGCAGCGAGCGGTGCCAGAGGTGTGCAGAGCCCATCTCTCTGCTCCAGGAGTGACAGGGATAAAAGACACCAGCTCAGCATTTTTCTTTGTTTTTCATCTGCTCGGGCTGTTGATAGTGAGCACCGTCTGGGGCTGCACCTCCCAGCTGGATCCTCCCTGGCGTGAGCATCCCGCTCACCCTGGGAGCAGCTGGCAATCCAATGCAGCTTTTTGGGCTTGGGAATGCTTTCTCGGGCTGGCTGATCTCCATTTGCCCCTCAAGACCCTCCCTGGTTGCTTCCTCTGACACATCCTGAGCGATGCTTTGTTTTGGTGGCGCAGATGGGAGTGGCTGTGGGGACCAGCATCTCTCAGGGCTCTGTTGCCAGTGATGTCCTCGGCGTTCCAAGGCCAGAGCCACAGTCCTATGCTGTGATCACTGGTACAGGACCTGCTCCCGGTCCCATCCATGCCCACAGAGATGAAAGCAGGAGTCGAGTGTGCATTGCTGCAGGCTGATCCAAATCACCCAGCCCTGACCTGCAGCCACATGTAGCATGTGTGCATTAGGGCTGGCGGCCCCACGGTTCCCCAGAGAATGAGGCTTGTGTTGGGCATATGCCCCAAAGTCCCAAAATAACCCAGGAAAATAATCAGCATAAATTTGCTCAGTGGGATCCTGCTTATTTATCTGAAAATGTTCAGGGGTCTGCAAAGTGGGAAATGTTTGAAATCTGTGACAGAAGAGCCTTGGCCTCTGCTTGGCTTGTCCTTCATCCCTTCCCATTGCAGTGAACCCCAGCATGTGTTCTGCCAAGTCCCCGTGGCTCCAGCCGGGAGAGGGGCAATTCCCAGATCCGTGGGTTTGTGTCAAGACTGCCCATACCAAAATACCCTCCCCATATTCTCCCTTTTTTTCACCACGGATGTTTCAGTTCCTGTTCCATGTCAGGAGGGCTGTTGGGAGGTTTCCTGCCACGGGAGTCCTGCAGGACCCCTCAGCAGGGCTGATGGGGCTGTGGCTCTGGTCCTGGAGGGACAATGGAGCCCCGGGAGCTCCTTTCCTGGCTGGACTGGATGAGCTGGTTTCTCTGAAAGTGGAAATGTTTTAGCAGTGACGCCAGCGTGGCCAGGGGTGGTTGTAACTTGCTCGGATCTGGAGCTTTTCTGCCTCCTGCGTTCCTTGCCCCCTTCCTCCCCCTGCCCTGGAGATTTGCCGCCTGCCTGCGCTGCCGTCTCGCCCGGGTCAGAATGGGTGTGGCAGCCCTGGAGGCACGGCAGACTCAGGTGGCACCACTGTTTTGTCCGGATCTGAGACACCTGTGAGTCACATCGGCCTCCTGCTGCCACCTGCCCCTTCCCCAGGAGCCGGGCAGGGCACGGAGTGGGCTGGGTGCTGCCTCGGCCATCCCCGGAGAGCACCCGGGGTTCATGTTCACTTCCAGAAAGCAGAAGGAAACCACATTTCCTGGAGCCTGAGGCTGCCTGTGCTGGGAGAAGCGCTGCAGAAATGGGGAACAGAAATCACCCCTCCCCCTCCAGGGGCCAGCTTGTGTCACCAGGTCTCCCTCACCCCCTCCAGCTCGGCCAGTCCCTTGTCCTGGTGCTTTGCTTGGAGGAGAATGGGGACAGCATTGGTGTGGTGGGCCATGGGAAGCTGAAGAATTAGGTGGCAAGCAGTGGGAGCTCAGAGGTGCCTGCATGCCCAGGGGCCAAAATTAAAAGGGCACATTTTGAGGAGTGCTGAGCCAGAGGGCTGCTTTGGGGAGGCATTGCCCCGTGGCTCCAGGCAGTCCTGGTGGCCGAGAGCTCCAGCTCCTAGTGCCATTCCAGCTCGACATCAGGGTTTCCCTGCCCAGCATTGTCTCTTCCCAGGCCCATGGGCACTCCTGCCCTTGGAAGCATTTCCTTTCAGTTTCCTTCTCCTGGACTTGGCAGGAGGAGAGCAGTGCCCTCATCACCTGCCTCAGAGAAGACAGCTTCAGGTTAACGCAGGCCAAAGGCTTTGTGTGCCTTGGAAAGCATTTCCTGGAGCTGGTTGGGCAATGCCTGGCTTTGGCTGGTGTCCTGGTGGGAATGCTGGAAGTGCAGGCTTGATTCAGGCTGGGAGGTACTGGTTGGCATCCCTGCTCCGACCTGGAGCAGTGCCAGCTCAGTCAGGCTGCACAGCACCCAGCCAGCTTTGAGCATCTCCTGCTGGGGATCCCCCCACCGCTGTGGTCCCTGTGCCTGTGCTGGACCACCCTCAGGGTGAGAAAGCTTTGTTTTCCCTTCTATAATTGCTGGATGCCCTTACAGTGCAGAAAGGATGCACCCGGACACTGATGGATCCAAAGACGTGGCCCTGTCGGTCCCCAGGCTGCTGCAGTGCAGTGATGGGGATGTGACAAGGTGTGGCAATGGCCACCTTCCCTTCTCACATCTCTCAGTGGAGAAAAGGCTTAAAACTGAGTGCTCAGCTCTGCACCAGCAAGCACAACTTGCAGCACATTCCGCTTCCTCCCTTCAGCTGCTTGCGTTGTTTCAGGGAGATAAAGCTTGTGGCTTTCTCCTGCCAGCCTTATGTAGGATGATGCTTGGAGGTGCCCAGTGTCAGGATGCCCCTGCTCTTGCCTGGTTTTGGGGTGCTGTGGGGGCACATCCTGCAGCTCTATGTGGTCACTGATGTTGGCCCATCACCCCAGCAAGCCAAAATCTGCCTGTGGAGGGGCTGACCTTGTGATGGAGGGGAGAGCTCAAGCTCCCTGCATTCTCCCAGTGTGCCTGTTTGGAGTTTCCAAGTTTCTTGGCCGCATGAACATCCAGAATGTGCTTGTGTGCTTCTCAGAGTCTTGTTTTGGTCTTTTAAACTCCATGTTTTGACATGTCTTTTCGGAGGCGTTTTGCATCGCTCCTGACCGTGACTCTCCCCCATCCTCAGGGGGAGTGAATTTGGATGGTTGATCTAATTATCCTCTCCCCTTTTGTGATGCACTGGCCTCTGCTGTCTTGGGCTGTGGAGCTTTAATTAAGATGGTTTTAATTTTAAAGGGAGTTGACAGGGTCAGAGAGGAGGAGTTGGGACTTATATCTGTGGGGAGTGTGTAGCTGGGGCCCCGCACAGCAGCTGCCCTGCCCTCCCTACTTCAGCCATTCCTTCATCTGGAAGAGCTCATCAGCTGGGGGGAGCCAGGGGACAGCTGGAGTGCCTTGGCTCAGGTGCCTTCAACATGCAGTTGCTGGGTGAAGCAGAGATCCCAGACAGGCACTGGGGACCCATGCCTGTGGCTTCCCCCGTCCCCAGATTGGAGCTGAGGGATGAAGGGAGCATCTCTGCATTGCTCCTCCTGTTTTAGGAATCAGTGCAGGTGAGAAATGAGTGTCCTTGTGGAGGAGAAAGGCTGGAGGCACAAGCCAGACGTACTCTCACTGCATCAGCCGGGCAGACAGAGGGTCTGCAGCATCACTCCCCACTTGTGGGGCTGGGGCAGCAGCTCCTCCTTTTCACAGCTCCTGGGACTCATTGCAGTGAGGCTGGTCCCATCCCGGCAGAGACGAGCCCGCGTTCCCCGTCTTGTACTGAGCAAAGCCTGATGGCATGGGACAGGGGACGGGAATTGTGACTGGCTGGACACGGTGACTGGCTGTATTTGGGTGGCAGAGCCAGCGCAACGGGGCTGTCCCCAGAGCACCGGGGGCTGCGCTGCTGCTCGCTGGCCCCCAGCTGTGATGCTTGCCGTGGGAAAGGGCAAAACCAGGAGCATCCCCTGGGACAGAGGGGGGAACTCTTCTGCGAGCATATCCGGGGTTGTGTGTCCTACCAAAATGTGGGGAGGGAGCGGAGAGCGATGCGGGCGGGGAAAGGGGCAGGCTGCCACTTTAAGATGGTTAAAAGACCGCCTCGACGTGGTTATGGCAGCACTGACCAAGCTGGGACTTTACCCACAGCACTGACCCCTCTCTCTGGGGGCCACGCTGGCAGGGCCACCACTGCTGCCACTTCGTGCCACCCACGCAGGGAGACACGGGCGATGGCAAAGAGCCCTTTGGCTGCCTGCAGCCTGGGACCTCTGGTTTAATGGCACCCCTTGTTGGCAGCTTCCACTGGTCTTGCACGGATCTGTCGCGGCTGGCCCCTGGCCCTGCTGGGAGGGGGTTGGTTGTGTGCCAAGGGGACGGAGGGGCTGGGTGTGTTTGGGATCTCTGCTCCGTGCCTCTCCCTGTCCCCGGTGCGGCTACCATGGGCTGGGTGCCGCCAGGCTGCTTTGTCTCGCCCGCCGTCCCGCACGCTTCATTTTTCAGTCTGGTGCGAGACAGTTGCCGTGATTAATCTCACCGGGGCTCTGCGAGCTGAGGACACGGCTCAGCTCGTCTCCCTCCATGAGTGGGTGGGTGCTGGTACTCCCAGCCCCTCGCCACCTCTCCTCCAACACCCCTCATCCTGCCTACCGGCGGTGCCGCTCAGCACCCACCCGGCTCTGGAGCAGCTCCAAGGACAGTGCCTGTTTTGCCAGAGATGTTTCCCTCCCCAAAGCTCGATGTCTGGTGTTGGGCCCCAGCCTGTCGCGGCATTTCCCAAGGTTTCTGCCTCCGCTGTGTTTTGTCTGCTCCCAATCAGTGTCTTTTGTTAGTGTCTTTGCAAAGACGATAAGATCGCTTCCCCTCAGCGCCGGCCCGCTGTCAGCCCTCCCGTACCACGGCCATTGTATCCTTGAGCGATCCAGGCTCAGCGGAAAACAGCCGGAGCGGGACTCGCCGGGGAGCTGCCGGTTCCCCTCGCTGTTGCCTTTGCGGGAGCATCTCTCCACGGAGAGGTAGGGCAGAGGATGGAGCCTTTTCCTGCCACCCAGCTCGGCAATTAATTTTTGGGGGGAGACAGCTCGGAGCGTGGGTGTTGGAGGCGTGGGGATGCTGAGCAGTCCAGGTGGCATTTCCAGCGCCCGCAGTGGAGGACGGGGATGCCGCTCTCTCGCGTGCCGTGATCTGATCCGAGCTGAGTTGTGCAGCCGAGTGTGCTTCATTTTTAATTGCTTTTGGAGAGGGGAGGGCGGGGTTGGCCTCTCCTTGCTGCGGCCTCTGCCCCGGGCAGGTTGCGTGGCTGAGCTCAGCTCTGGCACCCTCCCCTCTGGCTAGGGAGGAATGAGGGCCGGGAAGACCCCAAATGCAGAGCCAGCAGCATATGGAGATAAGTGGGGATGGCAGTGCTGGCCAGTTGTGTGAGCCTGGCTGTGACTGTGCCAGCGATACGCTGGTGAGGATGGCAGCCCCACTGCCAAGTGAGTAGCAGGACAGTGCCAGGCTGCCACAGCAGCCACCTTCAGCCAGCAAACAGCCAAATCTGGCAGCGTGTTGCTAGTTGCATCCTTCCATCCAGGGACTCGACCCTTCCCCATCAGTGGACCTGGCACCTCGCTGCTCCGGCGCATGGCTGACCGCTGTCTGAGGCATATTTGGGTTTTCCTTGTGGCTGTTTTGGCCCTTTTTGGTCTAATCATGATTGTGGCCTCGCAGCATGAGCCCGTGTCACAGCGTGCCTGGGTGACAGGGACATGGGCACCACGTGTGTACACAGCACAGCTTTATTTGTATGTGCTGCAGCCTGGAGTTGGGGCTGCAGCTTCCCCCCTCCATCCCGCTGTGCAATCATTACCAGCCAGTATTTGGCAAGTACAAATTACAAACCATTCAACGTCTTAAAGAGCTGTCAGTCAGCTCCCACTCATTATCCTAATCAAATGCACTAAAAATAGTGACAAAACTTATTAGTAGGGGGAAGGGGAGGCCATGAAAACAAACCTGCGGTGGGCACGGTCCCTGCATGCAGGCACTGGGATGTTCGCCTTATGCAGGTGTGAAACCTGGGATGTTCCCCTTGGATGAGGTATGAAACCTTGGCTCCAGCTGGGACAGAAGCCTGTTGGGATACTGCTTGGGGCCTTGAAGTGGGGTCTGAATCCCCTCTATGCAGGAGTAGAAGCCCCTTGGGGGTGGCCTAAGCCTCTGCCCAGCTCTGGGTGAGCAGGGCTGGTTGGAGAGAGAATTTCTGTTCTGTAGGAGAAGAGGGAGCAGTTCCTGAAGGATCTGAGGCTGGGAAAGGGTGGCAAAGCCAGGCAAGGAGCTGCCCTGGCTCTGCAGGGCCATGTCCTGCTCTGCTTTCCACCTGAAGCTCTGCCTCGAGCTACTGCTGCTGAGAAGCATCCCCCCGTCACGCACACTTGTGACAGAAAACCGTCCTTTTTGAAAAATTTAGCTAAAATATGCTTTTCTGGATGAGTCAGGGCTTGAGCAGCACAGGTTGCTCCCATGCCTTGTGCACGGTTTGTGCCGTAGTGTTTGTCTCTGCTGTTGGGGCTGGAGCAGGTGACTCATCTCAGGGGACGAGGTCTCTCGCTGGTGGCCGACCATGCCTGCCGCAGGTCGTGGCTGTCCGGGGATGGAGCAACAGGGCTGGAAATGCTGGTGTGTCTGGAGGAACTGGCTTTGCTTTTGCCGTGAAAAATCCCTTGGTGGGCCGGGGGTGTCTGTGCTCCCCTTCCACTCTGGGACACCGCTTGGGGCGGCTTCAGCCGCCTCCTCTCCCATCCCCTGTGGGTTTGATGAAGTGGAGCAGAGAATCATCCCCTCTTCACACATGAGAGATCAGAGCGGGCGGGTGTGAGCTGCCGGCCCCGTGCCGGAGGGATGGCGAGGAGGAGCAGGGGGATGAAGGCAGCCCTGGGCACTGGACCGTGGCATGGGAGGAGAGGGTGTCGGGGCGCGGGGCTGCCGCGGGTGCTGACCCTCCCTCTCCTCTCAGGCTGCAGCGGGAGCTGAGCTGAGTTCGCCGGCAACACCTCCCCACCCCGCGGCCAGGCTGTAGCCGAAAGCACCGGTAAGACATCGCCGATGGCCTGGGAAGGGGGGACCGGGCTGCTTTACCTTCTGGGGGGCTCACAGCTGCGGCACTGGGAGCTCTGTCACAGCCGGACTGGCCCTGGAGCATCCCTGGGTGGGCTGGGGGCTGGGTGCAGGTGCAGAAGGCACGATCCTCCCTGGGTGCTCCCGGCGGCGTGGCCAGCCCGGGCGGCAGAGCTGAGGCCTGGCAGCTCATGCCGGGGGTGGTTCGCCATGTGCCGCCGGCGCTGCCCCCGGAGCGGAAAGCAGGGAGTTCCTGCAGGCTGCGACGTGCCTGGGGTGCTAATCCCCGCCGCAGGAAGGCTGCCTGTCCGCCGCCTCGCATCACTCAGAGCCGAGCACGGGGAACGCTGGCCGGGCTCCAGCCCTCTGCACAAGCCTTGGGAGGAGGAGAGGGGCAGTTCTGCTGAAAACTGGCCGGGATGGGGAGCGATGCTGAGCCCCCCATCCTGGCATTGTCAGCTGTGAAAAGCACGGCAGGAAAGGAATGTCCCACTGGGCATCAGCCAGGCTGCCCCGGCTGGATGTCGGTGGTGCTGAGCATCCCTGCAGCCTACTGCGTGTAGAAATGCTGTATTTATTAGACGTAAATTTATTGGACATATACACAGCATAGCTGCTGGCAGTAGGTATTTTCTGCAGTCTGGCTGCTGCGATGCTGTCCCACAGCTCCCAGTGGTGCTGCTGGGGTGTGCTGGGAGCCACCACACTTCCTTCTCTGCCCTTTGCCTCCGGGGGGGTTTCATTGACGACTGTGCCAGAGGCAGGGGGGGGAGTCTCTCCCTGGTGCCTCCCGAGGACCTGAGTGCACAGCACATTCCTGCTGTCATTAATCACTCCTTTGCCAGGCTCTTGCACAACTCTTCGTTCTCCCAGGGGAATCTGCACCCTTTCCTTGCTGGCTGCCGAGGGGATGTGGGAGCTGGAAGGGTTTTCTCAGCCCCCTCTCCTCCCTGGGGACAGGTGGAGAGCCACAGGGCGAAAGCCACATGGTCATGTTGGCTGAGTTACCTGGGACTCGGAGTGGGGATGGTGCGAGGCTGCCAGTGCCTCTGGGCATAGTTTGGGGTTGCCAGCCTGCATTTTGCACTGGCCAGATTGAAGTTAAAGTGTGCAGGTATTTAGGTGCAAAGCAACAGGAGAGCTTGGAGTGGGGCTGGCTGCTCTGCAGCCTGTTCCCCAGAGAGCTTTGGGCTCGTGCCTCCTCCTCCTCCTCTTCCTCTGTCTTTGGCTCTTGCAGCCAAAGTCCTGACAGCTGGACTGGGCTCTGTCAGAGCATCAGGTCCCAATGGCCAGCGCAGCCAGCAGAGCCCTTGCCTGGGAGGATCAGCACCCCAGTGCAGGGTGGGAGCTCTCCCTGCCCAAACTGCTGCATGGGGAGGGATGAACTCACAGTTCACAGTGTCCCTGGCCAGGAGATGTCTGAAGTTGCACATCCTGTGCCCACAGGCTCACTGGTGTGAGGGTGAGGATCCCCTGTTTTAGGGATGTGCCTGGGGAATCTGCTCTCTCCTCTCTGTGCTCTGCTCCCGGCTAATCTCTGGCCATATTGACTCTTTTATACCTCAATTTCCTCAGCACACTGATAAGTTATTTTCTGACCTAGGCTCTGAAAATGTGCTTGGGGGACACTTGTGTCCCCAAAGTGCTGCTAAATCCACCACCCTGCTGGGGTATTTTCCTGCCTGGGGAAGTGCTGCTTCCAGGGGAAACTCTGAGCAGCTCTACTCTTGCTCACAGTCCCGTGGGGAGTCACAAGCCACACGGTCACAGCCCTACCATGCTCCCACTTTTGTCCCTGCACTGCCACTGGCATCCCGGGAGCCCCGGGCAGAGGTGAGCAAGGGGCTGGCTGGGGACAGGGAGGTGGGGGCTCCTTGCCATCACTCCTAAGGTCTTGCTCTCCCCTGCAGTTCTGCTTCCACTGCAACAAGATTTTAAAGTCATTTATTTATGGGACAGACTCCTTCCCCTTGGCTGAGGGATCTGCCTCTGGATTGCCAGAGTGACCATTTGCAAGTCCAAAGCTTTTATTTGACCCTTATTTGTTTTGAGACCCCCAAAGCCTGGCACAGATATGGGTGGACTGAGTCCTTAGGCAAATAGAGGCATGGTCCCTCCTCATCACCTGCATCCACAGGAGGAAGGACAGCTCTACTGCCCTCTGGAGTGGCTGCTGGAGTCATACCCAGCACAAAAAAAAAAATCAGTTTATTACATTTCCCAAACCCTGGCAGGATCTGAGCCTGCCGGCATGGGTCACACAAGGACACCACTGGTCCCCTGTGTGATGTGGGAGCTGGAAAACAGTAGATGGAAATTGTGTCTTTTGGGAAATAATCGTCAGGCAAAGCCCTCGCTGTGGAAGGGTAGCTGAGGGGACAGGGAGCAGCTTGTGCCTGGCACCCCTAAGCTTTCCCACAGCAAGAGCTGAGGGCTCTGCCCCACTGGCACTGGGGCTGTGCAGGCTGCTGGGGCTGCCCATGGCTCTGCGTGGCTTGGCCTGAGCTACTCTCCAAAACTGGGCTAGAAAGACCCTCTGTTGGATGGGACTGAGCCCTCCCAAACCCCCATGGATGGCTGTGTCCAGGTCTGCACCCGTGGGCAGCAGCTGCCTCCTCTGCTGCTTCTCTGCTTGTGTTTCCTTATCAGACATACTCTCCTCTCTGGTTGTCTCCACCTCCCTTTTCCCTCCTGCCATGCGTGATCTAGCCTAAATATTCCCTTCCATAGCTTCAGGACACTGCTGGGTATCCTGCCATCTTTGGAGACTGCAAATAATTCCCTGCCTTCATTTATGTCATTACCTTGAAGGTATTTATAGAGTGTGGTCTTGAGTGGAAAGGAAGGCTATATATAAACTATTTGACTATATATAAAGGCAAGATCCCTCGGTCCTTAGCTGCAAACTGCCTGAAACTGCTCCTGATTTAAACTTTTATCCTGTTTGCTGCATGTTTTGGACTTCAAAGGTCTGTCTTCAGTACTTCAATCCCCATCCTGGTAGAAACTCGTGTAGGAGGAAAACATGGGGCCTGAGCTATGTCCCATGGCAGATGCCAGGCCCCAGAGCTGCCATAGTCTCAGCAAAGGTCTAGGCTCTATGCTCAGCATCCTTGCTCTTTACTCCCATGGCTCAGTGTGCTCCCAAAGCATGTCCTGGCAGTTTCACTGGCTGCTGCAGGCACGCAGGAGGTGTCTCGGTGTTAATGAGGGGCGATGGTATCCCAGGGCAAGGGCAGGATGGCCAGACTGCCCGGCAGCTGCTGCTGGAACAGACTCCAGAGGTTGTTTCGTTTCCTGGTGGGCAGGCATCTGTCACTCGAGCCCTGGGAAACAAGCTTCATCTTATTAACAACAATAATTACTATAATAATAACAATAATAATAGAAGCCCTCTGTATGTTCTGTCTCCTCCAGCCCGGGACCATGGGAAGCAGCAAGAGCAAGCCCAAAGACCCCAGCCAGCGCCGGCGCAGCCTGGAGCCCACCGAAAACACCCACCATGGGGGTTTCCCAGCCTCACAGACACCCAGCAAGGCAGCTGCTCCCGATGCCCACCGCACCCCCAGCCGCTCCTTCGGGACCATGGCTGCCGAATCCAAGCTCTTTGGAGGCTTCAACACCTCTGACACAGTCACCTCACCGCAGCGTGCCGGGGCGCTGGCCGGTCCGTGTGGCTTGGGGCTCGGCAGGGTGGGGAGGGTCTCGGGCTGGTCTTGGTGGGTTTTGTGTCCAGCTTTTTGGGATCTCGGGCTTTTTCTTGGAGGAGAAGCAGCTCTGTGTTATCATTCAGTGGGAGGATGGTGAGAGGGGAGGGTCCCTGGCGCTCTGTTCATGGCTGTGCCCCTGCTGAGTGCTCTTTGTCACAGGGGGAGTCACCACCTTCGTGGCCCTCTACGACTACGAGTCCCGGACCGAAACGGACTTGTCCTTCAAGAAAGGAGAGCGCCTGCAAATCATCAACAACACGTGAGTGTCCCTGTCCCTGCAGCCGAGCCCACGTGGTGAGCTGTCACCTCTGTCCCTGCTGTGGAGCCCCCAGCCCAGCCTGGCAGGAGCTGCTCTCCCAGGGATGGCTGCTCAGAGAGATGTGCCAAAATGCATGCAGTGACTTCTCCAAGGACACTGGCACTGGAAGTGGTCATTTGCCTGCTTCCTTATCCTCCTGGCCCTGCTGCTGGTCACTGTGGCCTCACAGCCTTGTCACCAAGCCACATCCTCTGCTTGCTGGCCATTCTGTGCCCTCCGACACAGAGCCACGTCCCCACCAGCCCTGTCCCCATCTGTGCTCAGCTCCCTTTTGTTTGCCTGGACACATCCCTGAGCTTCATGGGTGCTTTCCCCTGTGCTTGTACACTGTCTCTGGTCTCAGCTCCTCTCTTGACTCTTCTTTCTCTCCCTCCATGCTGTCGTTTAGGAGAAAAGTGGATGTCAGGTGTGTATTGCACATTCTTACTGTTATTATAAATAACCTAAAGGATCAAAGCCCATCTGCTGCCTGCATGAGGGCAGGTTGGATGGAGCAGGGCTGGGAGGAGATGGTTTCCAGCTGGTTTTGTGGTTGGTTGCATTTGTCCTCCCTGAGTGACCGGAACAGAGCAGGGAGTCCCCTTCCATGCTGGAGAACTGTTCCATCCAGAGCTGTGTCTGCACCTGGGAGCTCTGAACCCATCCCCTTCCCTTGCCCATGCCTGGCTCCCCTCTGCACTCTCTTTCCAGTTGGCTCTCCATTTCCCCCTGGCCTTTGCATTTTTCTTTTGCATTTTTTAATTTTATTTTTATATTTCATGAGTGGCTCTGGTAATTCAAATATTTCCTTAGGGGTCTGAGCCCCTGGTTTGCTCCCCATCCTGGTCACCACAGCACATCCATCATGTGCAGGGCAGCATGGCCAGCTGGAACATGCTCCTAAAGATGATCCTGTATTAAACCCATGTGTGCTCTGTCCTGACAGGGGGCACACACAGCCCACAGCCCAGCTGGCAGAGCCAATATCCCCCAATGTCCCCAGCCATGGAGTTGCCACAGGGTCCCGAGGGTCTGCAGCTCCTGCTCCCCCTCCACTGCTGCCTTCCCACTTGGGCACCCAAAACAGCTTTGCAAAGTCCAAGGGTGGAAAGATGAGGGAAGTGAGTGAAGATGATGATCCCAGGAGTGAGATTTCTCCTGCAGTGCTTGGGCAGTGTGGCACAAACATGTTTTCAATCTGATCCTTGTTCTCATTGTTCCGATGCTGTTTATTAATGATTTGTTTCATCTGTGAAGTCCAGGATGTGCAGTGTTTCAATGTTGCAGGAAAAGCCTGAATTTGGGAGTTTCTTTGTTTTGGTGCTTCTTACTTTCATTCTCAGCAGTGTGTTAGCTCCATGCTTGAGTTCTGCTTTGGGCTGTTGCAAAATGAGCTCTGCCTGTGGGGGTCCAGATGAGGCCTGTGTATGAAGGGTTTTTCTTTACACCTTTTATCAATTTTGGGGTTTCCACACTATTTTTTTCCTCTTCTGCTATTTGTCAAAGGCTTGGACAGAGGGAAGGGTCAGTCTGTGATAGACTCTGCAGCATCCTGGGGAGCAAAAAGGCTTTTTTTGGTGATGCAGTCCTTTGGTGGAGGCTGCAAGATGTAGCTGCCAACCTTCCCAGTGTGTGGGTATGAAGTCTACAGGAAGAGAGGTGGTGGAGGAAGTTGGGCACTTTGTGCAGTGCTCAGGAGTGAATCATTCTTCTCATTGACCTCCCAGAGATCCTCACACAGTCTGGGAACAGCTTGGTCTGCTGCACTTTGGGGACAGCAACAGACAGATGTGTGATGTCCCCTTCCTTTGGGCTCCCTGGCAGGACAGTCAGTGCCCTGGAGCTGCGGGGAGGGGACTTGGGTTCAGTCCAGGAAGGACTGGCAGGTGCTGGGCACAGCAGGAGCCCATGGCCAGGGTGGCTTTGCAGATTTTGGCTGCTCTGATGGGGCTGGAGGTGCTCAGGGTGAGAGGAGGAGCCTCCACATCGCTCACCTCCCTGCTCTGGGTCATCCTACCAATCCACCCAGTGCAGAAGGGCTCTTGTGGTACCATTTCCAGTGGGAAGGAGTCTCCTCCCAGCCAGCAGGCAGCCAGCTGGGATGCGGTGAGATATTTTGGGTAAGATTGTGCAGTGAATTGTTGAAATGCTTTGTTTTGATGATGATGATTATTATTATTCTTTTCCCCACTGAGACATTTTTGGAATAGTTTGTTTTGCTGAATTCCCAGCTTGTAGCCTTGCAGCCCAAGCTGGAATAAAGCCACAAGTCAAAAGCTGGGCATTTTTCAAGCAGATGTTTACTCTGCTTTCTCCTGTGGGAAAGGAGCCCAACCAGCCTCTTGTCCCCTTCAGAGCCACCTCAGTAAAGGTGACTGGGGCAACAGCCCTGGCTGAGGAACACACGCTGCCTGCCATGAGGTGTGCTGGGGCTGGAATAAGCTAAAATGTCATCCAGGGCTGCTGTGAGGTCCAGGGGCAGAGCCCAGCTCTGTGGGTGGGAGGAAATGCCTGGAAGGTCCCCACTACCCCCACCCCACTGGCACCATAGCTGAGGAGCTGGGGGCCATGTCTAGGGAGTCCTGGTGCTTTGAAGCATCACTGGTTTAGCTGGGAAAATCACAGGTCACAAGCAGCTGGTGAGTCTGGAGCAAGGATGGAGGTTTACACGTCTGCAGGGTCAGGGATGGGTCTGGATGTGGTCTGAGAGCCTTGTAGTGGTGACTGAGGTTATTGGTGTTTTTCTGTAACATGCTTGCGGACGTTGCCCTGCCAAGCCCTTGTATCCTTACAGTGCTGTTCCCACGAATCTGCAGTTTTCCTGTAGCCTCGTCTCCCTTGTGGTCAGGATGAATTCAGTGGCTGTCTTTGATGGGCAAGAAGATGCAGGTGGTGGGAGGAAAAGCCCTGCTGTCTGCAGGAAGGGGAAGCTGCCTCCTGCTGCCCTCTTGTTCTTCTCTATTTGTTGTCCTTCCCGGCCCCGTCCGCAGCAGGAGCCGGCGGAAGGAGGGCAGAGCACCCTCCTGCTCCTGGGGACACGCCTGGGGCTGCTGTGACCGGGCCAGGAGGGGTGGAGGGTGGCTCAGCTGCAGGTTTGCAGGAGCAAGGAGCCTCACTCGTGGCTGTGCAGGCAGAGCCCTCGCTGGGGCTGCAGGAGGCTCACAGTCAGAGCCACAGCCTTGCAGGGTGCCCATCGCGGGGCTGTGAGTGGGACACCCGGGCTGGACAGATCCCACTGCATCCAGGCTGGACACCACCGCTGGGCAGGGCTCTGCCCCTGCCCAAACCTCGGCCCTGTCCTGCTGCTTTTCTGTAGCCTGTGTTTAACTGACTCCCTTGGGTTTTCCTGGTGCCTTTTTAAATCGCTGCCATCGTTCTCTCGCTTCTCCCCATTTCCTGCCCCTCCTCTCACCTTCTGCTGCCTGCTGCCAGGACCCCCAGTGCCTCACAACCTCCAGCTAGATCCCCCTCCCATTCAGGTGGCTCCAAAGGTATTTTGGCTTGCTGGCTGCCCTGCCTGATTCAGGTTTAAAGCATTCCACATGTGGATGGGTGGCCTCAGTAATGAGAGCTCACCCAAAGAGAGCCACGGGAAGGGGCTGGCAGCAGGAGCACTCCTGGCTGGGGTCTGGCTGTGGGGCTGGGGGCTGTGGGGCTGCACCTTTTCCCAGTGGGGCTCTGTGCTGGCTCATCCTCCCCCGATGCTTGTGGGCGGGTGAGGGGCTGGCCAGGGGGCTCCTGGCTTCACACTGAGTGTGTTTTGGTTCTCTTGCAGGGAAGGTGACTGGTGGCTGGCTCATTCCCTCACTACAGGACAGACGGGCTACATCCCCAGTAACTATGTCGCGCCCTCAGACTCCATCCAGGCTGAAGAGTAATTGCCATCTTTTAGACAGTTTATAGCAAATGCCCCTCCACACCTGCCCTGCTCCTGCGTGGCCATAAGTGCAGTGCTGCAGCATGCTTGCCTGGTGGAGGGGTGAGCGGTGGCATAGCAGGGCTGTGGGTGCTTCTGGTCTGGTTTTTATGGAGAGCCTGGAGAAGAGAAAGCTCCAGGGAGACCTCATTGCAGCCTTTCAGGACTTAAAGGGGGTTCCTAAAAAGGAGAGGGGCCTGTGAGAGGACAAGGGGGAACGTTTTAAACTAAAAGAGGAGAGATTTAGATTAGATATTAGGAAAAAATTCTTTACCCAGTGGATGGTGAGGCCCTGGCACAGGGTGCCCAGAGAAGCTGTGGCTGCCCCATCCCTGGAAGTGTTCAAGGCCAGTTTGGATGGGCTTGGAGCAACCTGAGGTGGTTGAAGGTGTGGCACCCCATGGCAGGGGAGCAATGCCCAGCGCAGGCTGTACAGGGACATGGCACAG
Source organism: Vireo altiloquus (assembly GCA_013396875.1). NCBI lineage: Eukaryota > Metazoa > Chordata > Aves > Passeriformes > Vireonidae > Vireo > Vireo altiloquus. Next base: position 154,333 of record VZRF01010042.1, read on the forward strand.
CCCGAGGTGCCAGAGCCTGGAGCTGCAGCCCCTGGCCTCCCAAACCTGCAGTGTGAGCCAGGGCTGAGCCCCCTGCTTGGGCAGGCAGTGGTGGGGGACACTGCCAAGTGCTGAGCCACTGCCTTTCTCCTGCAGGTGGTATTTTGGGAAGATCACTCGCCGGGAGTCCGAGCGGCTGCTGCTCAACCCTGAAAACCCCCGAGGGACCTTCCTGGTCCGGGAGAGCGAGACCACGAAAGGTGAGCAGGGCTGGGGGGATGGCCTGGAGAAGACCTTCTCTTGGGGGTGTGGGGGTACTCTGAGTCCCCTCAGTGTCTCCTGCTGGTGCTGGTCTCCTGGGAGCCGATGCCAACGTGGCCATCATATCACCAGTGACACCAAATATGCTGCTACACCACTGAGCCATGAGCTGCAGGGACATGGCTGCTTCTCTCCCACCACTGCCTGCTCAGTGAATGCCCTGCACGGAGATAATTCAGCTCATGGCAGGGTGGAAGCCAAGGGTCTCACCCACTCGAGCAAGACCACCAGACAGGATGGTCTCTTTTCCTGTTTTTTTTTTGTTGTTAGTTGTTTTGCTTGGGTTTTTGCACTCCCCCAACCAGACGTTTTTTTGGTTTTCCTCTGGTCCCTGTATAGTGACAAAATCTTGAACATGTGCTTCCTGGGCAGCCAGGCCAAGGGAGTGATGAACTTTAGTCCTTTCAAGTCTGAAAAGTCTTTATACCTGTTTTGTGTCTCCCAGAAGTGCGAGTTGTGATCTGTGAGGTTTGACTGCCTGAGGATGATGTTTCTTAACTGGTTTAGCTTGGCTCCAAATGCACCTTTGGGAAAAGCCCCTTGATGTTCCTTTCTGGTTTTATGCCTTGAACTTATCACTATTTATTTTATCCTGGTGGAAGCAGCTCCTTTAAGCAGCAGCACGAATCTTCCCCTCTGATGTCTGTGGCCCCAGCAGCACCTTGTTCTCATGTGGGCAGAGCAGAGCCAAGCTCCTGAAGCGATGCCCATGGTGGGATTTATGGAGGAGGGTATTGGGCCCACCAGTCCCTTGGCTCCTCTCTGAGATGCTGAGGAGCTGTTGGACAGCAGCTCCCCTCAGCCTGGCTCTGCCTGCTCCTCTCCCCTTGCTAGCACATCCTGTAAGATGGCTGGTGGCAGGGCTTGGGCAGAGCTGCTGTGCAAGAAGAGGGCAGCTGGAGGCTGTGATGGTGTAGCAGGGCTGTGCCATTCCTCCCTGGCACCTGGTGCCAGCTTGTGCAGCCAGGAGCTGCTCCCCATCCTCTGCTTTTGGGTGAAGGCAGCACCTCCACGCCCAGTCCTGCCTCCCCTGTGCCCACCCACAGTGGGACCCCATGGGGAGCACCCCTCCATGGCACATCTCCCCCAGCCCCCTGGTCCTGCCCACAGGTGCCTATTGCCTCTCCGTGTCCGACTTCGACAACGCCAAGGGGCTCAACGTGAAGCACTACAAGATCCGCAAGCTGGACAGTGGCGGCTTCTACATCACCTCCCGCACCCAGTTCAACAGCCTGCAGCAGCTGGTGGCCTACTACTCCAGTGGGTAGCCACATGGGGTTCCCTTGGGGTTGGGGTGGCACCCTGGGTTCTGTCCCTGCCCTCCCTGCAGGGCAGGTGCCACTGGGAAGTCACTGCTGAGCTGGGGAACACCAAACCAGTTGTGTGGGACTGTGGTGAAAAGCTGGGATTTAGGGAAGAGGGCGAGGGTTTGGGTGTTTGCAGGAAAGATGGGGGGCAGACATCACATGCCTAAATGCCCCTGTGTCACCCTGCTGTTGTCCCTTCCCGTGCCAGAACATGCTGATGGCTTGTGCCACCGTCTCACCAATGTCTGCCCCACATCCAAGCCCCAGACCCAAGGCCTTGCCAAGGATGCCTGGGAAATCCCCCGAGAATCGCTGCGGCTGGAGGTCAAGCTGGGACAGGGCTGCTTCGGAGAGGTGTGGATGGGTAAGGACTGTTCCCACCCTGCTGTCCCCTCTGTGTCACCACCTGCATCCTGTCCCCAGCCATCTGCAGGTGCCTGGAGCCTGTGGTGGGGTGTGGGAGCAGTGGATGGACATGGCCCCCTGCCCCATACATGCATCCTGAGCAGCATGTCCTGTGCCACAGGGACCTGGAATGGCACCACCCGGGTGGCCATCAAGACATTGAAGCCTGGCACCATGTCCCCAGAGGCCTTCCTGCAGGAAGCCCAGGTCATGAAGAAGCTCCGGCACGAGAAGCTTGTTCAGCTCTACGCTGTGGTGTCAGAGGAGCCCATTTACATTGTCACCGAGTATATGAGCAAAGGTGAGCACAGGAGGGACACCGAGGGGGCAGCCAAGGGGCTCTGCTCCTCTGGATTGCTCTGACCGTGGTCTTCCTCACAGGGAGCCTCCTGGACTTCCTGAAGGGTGAGATGGGCAAGTACCTGCGGCTGCCCCAGCTCGTAGATATGGCTGCTCAGGTGGGTTTGAACATCCTTGGGCTTCCCACATTCCCTGTGAGGGCGTTGGCTACCTGAGCCCCTCACTGGGCTGTGGTGGCTGTCACTGGTCAGGCACTGGGGTGCTCTGCAGCTTCGCTGGGTGGGTGCCACTGTTGTGTCTCAGCCCAGAGCTGGGTTGCTCTCTGGGACCATCATTTTGCCCGTTCCCATTGCTGCCAGCTCTCCCTGGCCAGCAAACCCAAGTCTGCATGGCATTTCTTGAGCAGCTGGTTTTTCCCACACCCTGGCTGGGTCCCACTGCAGACCTGTTCCCCTCAGCGGTGCCAGGCTCTCCCTGGGGACCCTCATGTCACCCTGTCAGCCGCAGTGCCCCACATGCCCGTCCCCACAGATCGCATCGGGCATGGCCTATGTGGAGAGGATGAACTACGTCCACCGGGACCTGCGGGCAGCCAACATCCTGGTGGGGGAGAACCTGGTGTGCAAAGTGGCTGATTTTGGCTTGGCACGACTCATCGAGGACAACGAGTACACAGCTCGGCAAGGTGCGTGCCCAGGGCTGCAGGCACCGTGCCCGGGCAGGTGGCACTGGAGCAATGGCCACCGGTCCCCACAGTGTGTGTTGTGCCTGGAGCCAGCACGTGGCTCTGGTTTCACAGATCTGGATCTGAAGGCACCCCCTCACTCTGCCTCTCCATCCAGGTGCAAAGTTCCCCATCAAGTGGACGGCCCCCGAAGCAGCTCTGTACGGCAGGTTTACCATCAAGTCAGACGTCTGGTCCTTCGGCATCCTCTTGACTGAGCTGACCACCAAGGGCAGAGTGCCATACCCAGGTGAGGGCTGGCACTTGCTGGCAGAGGCCCTGTCCCCATTGTGGTGCCCAACACCAGCGCTTGCTCCTGAGCTGCCTCTTCCCACGTTGGATCCTGCCCCACTGGGGTGAGCAGATATTGGCCAGGATGCAGTGTCCCAGCCACCCTGTCCCATTCTAGTCCCTGAGCAAGGTGACAGGGACAAGTGCTGCTAGGTCCCTCTCTCCCTGGGTCACTGGGATTGCCCCTAAGGTGTGTCCTGGCACGACACGCTTGGTGTCCTCCCCCACAGTGCAGGACTGGCCTGGCTCTGATCAGTGCCCTCTCCTCTGGCCGCTCACAGGGATGGTGAACCGGGAGGTGCTGGACCAGGTGGAGCGGGGGTACCGCATGCCCTGCCCGCCCGAGTGCCCCGAGTCCCTGCACGACCTCATGTGCCAGTGCTGGCGGAAGGACCCGGAGGAGAGACCCACCTTCGAGTACCTGCAGGCTTTCCTGGAGGACTACTTCACCTCGACAGAGCCCCAGTACCAGCCTGGAGAGAACCTATAGACGCTGGGCTCCTCCTGGCACCAGGGACACTGCTGTCCTCAACGCGGGGTGCCGAGGGCTGGCCTCCCCACCGAGGGGCTGTGTTTGTGGAGCAGCCCTGGAGCAGGACAGGGCATTACCTCCGGATGCAGCTGGGGGAGCTGCTGGGTTCCCCCATCGCTCATTAAGACTTCTGGCCCGTGTTTAACGAAGCGGTGCTGTCCTGCCAGTGAGAGGAGCCTGTGGGCACCAGTGGAGCCAGCTCAGGAGGGCAAGCAGAGCACCTTCTGCCAAAAGACTTGGGATTTGGGAGACTTTTTCCCCCCACAGCTCTGAGTTGAGCTGGGAGGAAGTGGGGGACAGCATCACCCCGCCTCAGACACACGGTCCCAGTCTCCTGCACCCCTTTCTAAATCAGCACAAATTTCTCTGCCCCTTCACCCTCCCCACCATCTCCCTCTTGGCTCCGGCTCTCCTGAGGATGCTGGCAGAGATGTTTTGCCAAAAGGTTGTCACAATCCCAGGCTGGCTTGAATGGGGTGACGTGCCAGGGTGGTGGTGGTGGTGGCGTGGGATGACAGCAGAACTCTGGTGGTCCCTCTGACCTCACCATGACCTTAAAGGCTGGTGGGTTCTGGGACTCTGAAATGTGGCTGCTCCAGGCTCTGGTGACTGACACTGTCCCTTTGGAGCACCTGGGTACATGATCAAATCTTCCAGCTCTGTCTGTTCCCCCAAGGGACGTCTCACCACTCCACATGCTCCAGGTCTTCCAGCCAGACCCTTGGGAAGTACCCCCCTGCTGCCCTCCCCAGCTCTGCCACCAGCTTTCCCACGAGCAGAGTCCCCTGGGCTGGCCCTGCCACCAAATCCAGTGCCACTGTGGGGCTTGGGTGCGTGGCCCATATAGCTGTTCTGGGTGTGGAGATGTTTTGGAGGAAGTACTCGACTTTCACAGGTGATTTTGTCCACTTGGTATGTTTTTAGCTGCCTTCCCTCTACCCACTGTGTCTCAGCTTCCAGGCGGCAGTCCCAACGCAGTATCCCCAGCCACATGCCACCATCTGGAAGTGCTGTGCCACGTTTGCATCCTCATCCCTGCTCGCTCCCACAGGCCTCAGCCGTGTCTCAGCTGCAGGTGGCTATTCCTGCCCAGCTCTGTCCCACACACATCCCATGGGGCTGATCCCTGGTGTCGGCAAGGCAACACTTCATTCCCTGCCCTCTCCCACCAGCACCTGCTTGTACATAACCCTCGAGTGGTCCTTGCACCGTCCCAGACCTTGACTTCATTGCATGTGTTGGTTTTCCCTTTCCTGTGGCTGTAACCAGATGGAAACCTTTCACCATGGTGGTTTACAAAGCTTCACTCCTTCACCTCCTGGGTCCCAGAGACCTTTGCTCAGAGAGACCTAAGGGTCTTCGGATGCTCTCCTAGAGCACAGTGGATTGGGGGCTCAGGGGATACTGTGGGGCAGGGGTGCTGGAGGGAAGGACCTGGAGAGGGGAGCCAGTGGTTGTGCCCTCCTCTCAGTCCTCAGGCAGTGAGATTTCTGTGCCTCCCCATCACCTTTGAGATGGTGTTTGCCTCTGACACGGCCTCCTCCCAGGCAGCAGACCCACCCCACTCCTCACCAGTCCCTGCCGTGGTGCCAGTGTCCTACAAAAGCTGGGTGGGAGCCAAGTATGGGCAGGAGGTGGCCAAAACTGCCCTAGATCTCTACCAGAGGTGCACCCAGGCGAGCCACTGCCTCTCACTCACTCACTCCCACAGCTCCCTGGTGTAGTGGTTTGACCAAGCCACTTATTTATGAACCAAGTATATGGCTCCTTTTTTAATGAGTAAAACATTTAAAATCTGTTTGAACAGGCTGTTCAGCAGCATGGAGAGATCATGCTGGCTTGAAGAGCAGCAGCTGGTTTAATGGACTTTTTTTTTTAAACAGTTTTGGGAGTTGGAGCCTTTTCTCCCCCCCTCCCTTCCTAGCAGGTTTGCTGTGTTGGCATTTCTGCATTTGGGCAGGGACTGCCCAAACCTCACTGTTCTGGGTCTTCCCATGTTTGCAGCCTTTTGGGATGGGCAGCTGCCACAGATGCCCTGTCCCTTGGTAGCTATTCCGAGGGGTGGCTTGTGCCATAGCTCTGCCGGAATGATACAAAATCCCTGTCCCTGGGAGAAACCTTTTACAACTGTGACGTGCGCAAGCCAGATTCGGTCTGGAAGCTGGGGAGAGAGAAGGCAAGCACACGTGTTAAGGTTTGGCCTTTGGTTGTCTGTAGCACATGCAGGGTCTTGGGTGCAGCAGGACAGGAAGGGCTTCACCTGGCAAGTGCAGCCTCTGGCTACTACTGGAAGGCAGCAGGTGCAAGGAGCACCCTGGGACAGCTTAATGCCCCAAGGCTTTCTGCAAGATCTGGTGAAGGAGATGTGCTGGGGACACTTCAGGGCAGAAGGCAGTAAGGCAATCCCAGGGAAGGCCTCCTGCACGGGGCTGTGTGTCCACATGTCTGTGTGTCCATCCGTGTTTCTGTGCAGCACTTGTGGTGGCACCCAGCGTCGCTGGACTCGCAGCCGGCATGACCTGGAGGCCCTGGGAATTCAGAGCCTCCCCTCCATCATCACTCTGTCTGCCAATTTACTTTTTAAGCCAATAAACTTCAGAGGGGAGTCTCCCCCTAAGGATGCTCTTTGGCTTCCTGGGGTCCATAAAACCCTACAAGTCATTCTCCTCTGCTGTTATAATTTTTTTACACAGTCTTTTGTAAGATCTCCAACTGACTATGCAGAGAACGTGTGGATCTGTGTCTCTCTCCCCAGCTCCCCTCACCTGCCTTTTTTGGTGTCTAAGTAAAATATTTAGCTTTTTTTTTT
>VZRF01010042.1:161029-173065 GCA_013396875.1 Vireo altiloquus
TTTTTTTGAGAATAATAAAACTTTGGAAAAAACCTGAAAAGGTCCAGCTTTGTGGGTGGTGGGGGGGTTGGAGATGCTTTGAAACTCTAACATTGATGTAAATACTTTGCTATTTGATAATTAAATACAAACAGACCTCACAAAACAAAAGTGTAGCTTGTGTATGAGAGGACTTGTTGGCTCCTTAGCATCCCTGTTAGAGGAGCTGATGGTACCTAGAGCATGTGCAATACCCATGTGAAGCTCCTGGTGCTTTAGACACTTTCTGGAAGATGCTTCTGGGATCTGGTGCCACTTTTGTGCCACTGGAGCCATTCCCCATACAGGTTTTGTGGGATCAAGGCCATGTCCAGCATCTCCAGCAGTCCTGGAGGAAAAGCAAGTGCCATGGTCATTGCAGTCAGGCCCTGAGGGGTGTTCATGTGCCCCCCAGCCTGGGACATGCTGGCAGAGCAGGACTCTGCCATTGCCTGGCCCAAAGCAAGCACAGGGCAGGGCAGGGGTGGTGTTTGTGCTGCCAGAATCCAGGGCATGGTGTCCCTGAGTGAGGCTGCCCTGGTTGGGCTGGGGGGGACAGGACAGGGGCAACCTCCCTTCTGCAGAATCGGCTCTATCAGCAACTCCAAGAAACAGGACTGCTCTGTTAAGGTAATTAGTGGGTTCTGATCGGGATCCTTCACTCAGTGATCAAGTAATTGATACACAAAACAGCGCTGGGAGCAGGAGGCTTTCTAAATGCAGAGTGGCTGCTACTGCTGCTCCTCCTTCACCATCATCACCATGGTCTGGGGTGGCTTTAGTGCCTCAAGCCTTGTCTGGCTGCTCCCTCCTTCTCAGACTGGTAAGTGACTCAGTCTTATCACCTTAAAAGTTTAGTGCTTTGTGTTTTGTTTGTCTTTAAAACAATTAAGTGATTAAGGGATTATCTCTTGTGTGTGGGTCCCTTGGTGCACGTGCAATGCGTGGGCTGGGGCTGGGCTGGCGAGGTCACCCCAGGAGGGAGGCTGAGGCCATGGCTCCTTCAGCCCTTGGATCTGCACCTTTGGCATTGCTGGTTGAGAATGGGATGGCCATGGAGGGGGCAAATGGAGGAGGAGATGGGTGTTGGGGGAGGCCAGGGTGCTGCTGTCCAGGCTGAGCTCTGGGGCAGCACAGGGGGCACTGAGGTGGTTTGTGCACAGGGGATGAGGGGACTGGATTCAGTACTTCCTAGCCCTACCTATGGCACTGTTTGCTTCCTCCTGTCCCTGTCCTGTCCATACCATCTTAAGAGGGTATTAGGGTGGGCTGTGGCTGCCCCTGAGCAGCTCTAATGAAGGGGTCCTGTGCTGGGCAGTTTGTGCTGGCAGTGGGATCTAAACTGGCAAGGATGAGTTGTTGTTTAACTTGAGCATCCCCTTCACTTACCTAAAGCTCAGTGGTAGTGCTCCCCAAGAACGTGGAATCCTGGCTCCCACAGGATAAATGCTTTTGAGTACACAGGGTCAGCCCTGAACTGCAAATCTTGAGTTGTGCTGAGGGTGTGGGATCTCTCCCACAGCCCAAATGCAGCAGAAGGTCTCCTCGGGCAGGAGCAGGGTGCTGTTTGCTAAAGGGTTGGCTTACAGCAGGACTGTGCCCCTATATCAGGCTCTCAGGTTTTGCTGGCAGTGCCACCACAGCTCCCACAGTGCCTGTTACTCACTGGTAACAAGGGGTGGACAGGAGGCTGCATGCATTGACTTAGAGGACACAGCCTGTTGTCACTTGGATCTCTTCCCCTCCAGCAGCAGGTGTGGGTGGCACCTGAGCCATCTGTCCTCCCTTGCCCTGCTATCAGAGGATTTGCCTTTGCTGGAAGAGTAGCAAAACCCTCTTGCCAAGGGTTAATCTCCAGGCTCTGGAGGGGGGGGGCTAAAGTCCTTACCTGACTGTAGCTTACCTCCCACGGCTGGGAAACCACCTGGTGCCAGAGAAAAGCTGCAGGGCAGGGCTACCTATGACCCTGAGCCATGCTTGTGGTTTCCCTGGCTCAGAAGATTTGGCTGGACCAGCCTGGGTGACAGCACGAGGGGACAAGGCTGGTGCTGCTGTCAGTGGGACTGTGCCTCTGGACTTGGCTGCCTCCCTGAGCCCACTGGTGGGTGCTTCCAGCCCAAATGGCTCCTCCATGGGATCAACATCTTTCCTCTGGCTGCTACTGTTTGTAAGGCCACACGGTGGGCTTGTCTCAGGGTGAGCAGGAAGAGAATCCAGGCAGGAGGCATTGATCACCCAACAAGGTCCCTGGATGAGAGGCAGGTGCTGGGAGAGCAGGCTGATTGCTACCTGCACCCTGAGCAGTGCTGGGGAGCTCAACTGCCAAGTACAGATCCTAAGATATGCACTTTCATGGATGTCAGGCAGATCTAAGATTCAAAAGCCATACCATGGCAAGCCTTGTGGTATTCCAGCTGGGGATGCTCCCTCCCCCTGAGAAGGGTTGAGGAGGAGTACAAAAAGCCCCTGGACCCTAAGGCTGCACTGATGAGTCCAAGGACTGCCTGAGCTAAGCTTTGTCTCTGTTTCTAAGGACTGGAGCCTGGGCTGGGTTTTGTTTTGTTTTTTTTTTTCCTTTATTGACCCTGCTGTGTCACTGATCTGTTATGTGACCTAGAAAAGAAAATGATCTCTCCTTCATATGGAAAGACAAAGGAACAGCTTAAGGCTCCAGCTCCCTGTATCTAGGGAGCATCAGGCAGATGGGCACTCTGTAATTCAGCAAGGTGATGAGACTCACTCAGTGCCAAAGTGTCAAGTGACACTTGCGGGCACTGTCCAGGCTCAGTGGGGCCTGGCACAGCACAGTGGATGTGTTCTAAATCCCACTGCTCTGAGTCACTGGTGTGGCTGCCCACCCGTATGGTCCCCACACAGAGACCCTGTGGTGCCCCAGATCCCCAGGGACAGAGCCACCCCACTGTTGTTCTGGCAGAGAAGGGCGAAACGTCTCATGTGAGCATTTTTCCATGTAGCTGGCTAATGCCTGGCTGAGCACTCTGGCTGTGTCTGTCCAGGCTCAGCCCCATCTGTGGTGCACAGGCAGGGAAGCTCTGATGCTGCTTTTCAGAAGCCATCGGGTTCGACCTGTTCTGCAGTCACAGGCTGGTTTTTCATGGTCTCCTTAAGGAGAAGGACGAAGCAGGCATTACCATGGGATGTGAGACTTGGTTGGGTTCCTCATCCTGCCCGAGGCTTTCTGTCTGACCATGACGAAGTTGCTTTAATTTTCTATCCTTAAAATGAAGATGGTATCTCAGGGCTCTAAAGAGGGTAAGAGTGTGCTGAGAAGGGCTGTGTGCATATCAAAGAGTGCTCCTTTTCTGCATTAGGGCTGGGAAGTTTCTTACCCCACTGAAAGCTGTCCTGCAGCCTCCCTCTTTTGAAGTGCTTTTTTTGAGCTAGGTCTCACAGAAGGGAAGAGCCTGTAGCTGTGCCTTGTCTTGAACCCCACATACAAAGCCAGGGCTCACTCTCATCCAAAGGGTTGTCTGGCTTCGTGGCTAGCATTTATTTTAATTGCTGTAAAGTGCAACTTGGCTCGTGAGCAACTGAAGTGTACTCTTGACAGAACAGAATGCATTAGCTTAAATATATTGAAACTTAAAAGTTGCTCAGATCACAGCTGTGCCATGGCTTGCAATGAGTGTCCTCCCCTCTCCTTTCCATTTGTTATTTATGCCTGAGTTGATGTGACAGCTACTGGGATTTCCCTCGGCCTGACAGGTGACAGAGCTGTCACATCTATTTTTGATTTGGCGCATGTTTTTTTTTTTAAATCATGTAAACACTAATATGCCCTGAACTCTTTCCAACTTGGACCTGGTCTTCAGAGTAAGGGACAAAGCCAAGCCTGTTTCAGCTCCAGCAGCACAGCTCCCACACCCTTTAACACTCTCAGGTGCTCCTGGGTGCCGTTGAATCCTATAGTCTGTCTCTCCCCATTCCACACAGGGGCATGGACTCACACCACAACGTGTCCCCCTGGATGGCTCGTGGCAGCTGGGCTGCCCTGGGGAGAGGGATGGGTTGGGGTGAGGTGGTGCTGTGGGATGGCTCCCACACGTGGGCACCCAGCAGACACTCCTCCTGTCGGCGCTGGGGATTAGCAGCTTCCAGGACACAGCTCGGGGGTTTAATGTCGTAAGCAGAAAGAAAAAGGGGAACCTGTCACGTAAGTGCAGAGATACACAGGAGGCGCTTCTGGTTGTGAGATGAGGCTGTTTAGGAACTGCCAATCTGGCTCCCAGTCTGCCCACAGTCAGGTTAAACAGTCAAGAGGAGTCACTACTGGGAGCTACAGGGCAAACAGGCTCTGCCTCTCGCTGGAGACTGTGTGGGGTTGCTGTGCTGGGAACAGAACAATGCAGAGACACGTGATTGCTGGGCTAAGGCATCCACAATGAGCAGCCAATGCATCATGCTGGGCAGGAGGCCATAGACCAAAGTTTATAAAGCTTTATTAAACATTTTGAACAGCTGTGCAATGAACAAACAATACTCTGGAAGTTTCACAACCTCATAGCTTGAACTCCCTCAGGACAGCAACAGCCACTTCTGCTGCTCTCCACCAGAAGACTGAAGGAAAGACAAACAGATGGCAAAGGGGAGGGAAACCTTCAAAGTTTAGAGATAAGTGTTTTGTGTCAACCTCTAAGGCTTCTCACAAACCAACCTCTGCCCCAGGCTGTAGGCCTGACTCACCACCACCTTGGATTCTTGACATCTTTCTGCCAGGGAAGCTGGAGACCCCAGGCATTTTTCCAGCCTCTGCCCTTCTCTACTCAGTAGCACCAGCACCTTCTGTCACCTCTGGCCCAAAACCATTATCTGTGAAAATGGCTGAAGCACCGACAGCTTCAAGCCATGCTTCCACCTCAGGATCCTTTCCTGCCCTGCCCACACCCAGCCTTTGAGGCTAGCATGAGTTTTGTAGGGTGAAGTTCACAGTGGCTTCCAAAACCCTGCATCTTGCAGCATGCCAGTTCTTTATCCCAACAGTCAACACCTTGGTAAACCCAGGACGTGTAGGAGGAGGGGAAGAGACAGTCTCTACTGCCTGTGAGGCTTTATAAAAGCAGTAGCATAACTGAGGCTTTCAGGCTGGGATCTCGGAGCATATGGAGTTCAGAAAGCACTTCAGCAGTGCACACATCTCTTTGGCAGGCTGAGCAGGAAGAGATGACTCAACTGCCTCTGGCTCCAGCAGCTTTTGGCCAAGTCCATTTGGGAGCTGTTGCAGTCGCCCTTGATCAGCAAGGTGGGAAGGCTGGCTCCCCACAAAGAGACTGAGAGAATCTTGTAGCTATTCGAGCAGGACCAGTGGGCCAAGAGCCCTGAGTTAGACCACCATGGCCTAATGCAGACAAGTGACACACAAGTCCAGCACTCCCAGCTGGGCAGGGGCCAGCAGCTCAGGCTTCCAGCAGTTCTCAGTTGAGAGGGCTGGTGTCTGTTCCCGGTGATACGGGAAAGAAAAAAAAAAACAAAAAAAGACTTCTGCTTCTAAAAAAGCAGGTGGTGCTGCCAGAGTTCACACAGTAAACGAGTTGAATTTCACAGGCAGAGTGGGAAAATTTTGCCACTCTAGTCCACGCACAGTTACAGGAAACGGCTTGTCCTTACTCCAGTCCCATACCCAACACCGCCCTCCTCCCCAGCCCCACCCCCTCTTCAAAAGCAAAACAAGAGCCCTCAGCAGACTGGAAGATTATGATTTTCTAGGTGCCCACTATGTTGGGATCATGAGCTGATTCCGGCAACTGGGATCCCGTGCAGTGGTACAAGAAGCAGTTCCCCCAGCAGCTGTAGCAGATGAGGAACAGAGCTGCCAGGAAGACCAAGGCACAGATTGTGCAAGGTTTCCGCTCCAGAAGAAAACTGAGCAGGTAGAATCCCATGAACATTGAATGACTGAACCACAATGCTGGGTTGAGGGGCTTGGGTATGAGCAGGACAGGTAGCAACCACTGAAGGCAGTACATCGTGGCTGCCTGGCTGGGGCCTCGTGGCAGTAGCAGTCAGATGTGCTCCAGAACAGGCTCCGGCAACTCCTCCCGAGGGCAGGCTGCTCTGTTGGGAGGGGAAAATGTCAGACTGTCAGAGAAATGCAAGGAAAAAAATCAACTGACATTCTTCTAAAGCTTCATTTACTCCCAAGCATTGTATGCTGATGGTTGAACTCCCAGTCCTAAATTCTGATGTGTCTTGGAGCTGGTGGAAAGCCTCCTGCTTTCTGAACCACTCAGCTGGGGACAGGATCAGCTAATGCTGGTGTAGAAGTGTATCCTGTGCTCTGTTCCTCAGGCCTTTATCCAGGCTAACAAGTGAGACCCTTTTAGCACACTATAGGAAAAGAAAGGGAGAGGGGGAAATGGAAGGGAAAAGAAGCTGCCACAGCCTTCCCCACACACATTGATCCAAGACAGTCTGAAGGCTTGAGTGATGGCACAAAGAAACACAATTGAAGTGTAATCATTATTTGGTGCTACAGAGAAGTGTTAAGGAAGCATTAGTGTAAGGAATTGTTCTGCACTAAAACAATGAAGTCTTCCAGCAGGACAGCACCAAAACAGCTGCACATCAAGCTACCCAGGAAAGCCCTGGCAGTGTCCAGGCTGCAAAACAAAGGAGACAACAGTCCCTGCTTAAGGATTTATAATCCTTGCCAAACAGCTAAAGTCAGATAAGACAAAGTACATGAATAGATCAAAGGAGGAGGACAGGCTCAAAATGGCAATTTCCACAAGTGCTGTAAACACAGGATTTCCTCACTTGGATTATTATAAAACCCTCTGGAAACTGAGCTTTAAGGGCTTTCCTAAGCATGGACGGCAGTAAACTACAAGTCCAGAAAACCTGCTTCTACCTTTAGCAACCACCTCAATGACACTAAGTGTGTGCTTTCGTTTTCTCCTTTGAAGCATTACTAACACCTTCAAGAATTTCAAATGGCTTTAAAAACAACAAATGCTTCGTCCCCACTAAGAAGAGTCTGGTGGGGACAGCTCCTTGCAGCAATCCTTGTATCTGCAATTACTCACTAGAGCAGTGCTCCCTCAGAAGGATGAAGGGCTCAGCTGAGCCTGTTAGGATTACAGCTGGGGGGTGGGAAGGTTAGTAGGATGAAGGAGTGAGAATGTAAACAAACAGCACATTCCACTGGCTCCTGTTGGCAGGAGAAGGGATTTCCTGGCAAAGGGAGGGAGAATGAGGGATTGTAGAGAAAAGCCAAGAGAAAACCACATGAGGTTCTCTTCCAAAAGAACACTGAGGTCAGACTTGTCTCGCAGGTACCGATGGGCTCTGCTGTCAGCTGCAGGAAATGCTGCCATCCTCAGCAGCACAATCTATTTTACTTTAATGTAAGTAAGAAAATGCAGGCCAACATTTCCACCAGCACAAACATTATGTGGAGAAAATATTCTGTGCTGGTGCTCGTGCAAGGGAGGGTTCTCCAGCAGAGAGGGGAGCTGGAGTTCAATTAGTAAAACTAAACTGCAGCTCAGTAGCCAAAGAGTAAGGAAAAAGTTATTTTATGCCAAAACACAGATAAAGCCAAGTCACAGGAATAAAGCCCCCAGTGTCAGTCCTGTTTTAGGCAGGTCTGTCACTTGCATCTTTAAGGGCAAGTCTAGTAAATCTATCCCCATCTATAAACTGGAATTAATTATTACTCATTTCATAACAAAACATGCTGTCATTGCCTTTGTGAATTGCTCAGATGATTCTGGAGTAAAAAATACCACAGAAGTATTGGAGAACTCTTTTTTTCCAAGGGGAAGAACAGAGAGAAAAAGATCTAACAACAAATATTTGAACAGAAAGGCAATTAAACCCCACCACCCAGCTTTTTAGTTCAGATTGCATTGAATGCAGTGAAGTTGTACTAAACCCGATGATCTGCAGCTGCCTTAATTCTCCTGAAATGTTCCTTTTTTGAAGTTTCCTGTAATTTTTTTCTCACAAGTGCTCCAAATACTGAGCATTAAAAGTCACTGCCTCAACATCATGTCATGTTTTTGCTAGATCCAGCCCTAAATTGGATCAGCTTGATTTCTGTGGCAATTTGTGTCACTTGTTCTTGAAACTTCAGTTTAAAGTGGCTGTTTTGCTTTGGGTTTTCTGTCTCTAGAGCAAATAAATGGGTAAAGAATGTTTCTGTTAAGTGGCACAAGGCTGAAACAAAGCACTAGAATTTTTCAGAACTGATGTCACAAATCTCTCAGCTTTAATAGGGTCATGCATCACTATTGAGCCTTTAGCCCCACACTTCACAACTGACTACAGTTAGAAAATAATTATAATTTGTTGTAGCTACACTTTGTACTTCATGGTCTGGCTTCCTCACTCCTACAATGCTCTTAAAATAACACTCTAAATACTGAGTTGGTTTTAAGCATCTAAGCTTTACTTGAGCACTTCCTACAAACACAAAGCCATCTCAGAACAAGTTTCTCTTTTTTAAATATTAGTATTTCCTGCAAGAGCCAGTTGCTTGTAGTAATCAATGCAACCATTCTGCAGAATAAAGAACCATTTAATAGTAGTTATTTTTACTATGAAGTTTCAATGCCAATACCCTTCAACCTGAAAACCTCTTGGATTTCTGACAAATGCAGACACTCACACAGTTGCTCTTTGTATCTGCAGTAAGTTTGTATTTTCATGCACCCCTTCACTACCCACCAGTTAAAGGCTGAGGACCCTTTGCTGTAACCCACAGCTGATCCTAGATAAAGTACCTACTACTGAAGCTTTCTCAAGGGACTTTCCACTAGTAAGATATGTGCTCTTCACTAGAGATTCTTTGTACAGCTGGCAATGAGACTGAGTTTTCTTTCCACTCTCCTGATCAAAGAGAAACAGCCCCTCCTGCCATCAACTCTTTAGTGAGCAGGGAACATTCTCCTTCGTGAGAGGCTTCCTTCTGGAAGCTACAACAACATTTGGTTTTGCCTGATTTCTCAAGCAAGGTGAAACATGCAAATTAAAGATTCCTACCTTGTTGTCTTTGTCCCCTCCTCACAATGCAAGCCAAAGATTACCATGTTCCAGAGCAAATAATAACCTGTCACCCAACAGGACTGGTTTCACAACTGCATCCTGCTTTCCCTCAACCAGTTGCTCTTGTTCTCCCCTGCCTGACTCACCTCTTGCCTCAGCCAGCCCAGTGTCCTGCTACCCCCAAACCTACTCCTGGGCTGCTCCTCGTGTCATCTGATATGGTGACCACTCGTGTTTACCTGATGGTTCCTTTCCACTGCGTCCTTTTGCCCTTCCACAGCTCTTGGAGCCACCTGAAATCACCTCAGACCCCTTGGCAGCAGAGCTGGTGATGCTCCCACTGTGGCTCAGTCTGATCTCCACGTGCTGCCAGAGCCTCCCCTGCCAATTCCTGCAGGCAGAGGAGCAGCCAGGGGAGGTTCCCTGCACACCTTGTTAGTAAGCAAGCACCAATACTTTTCCACGTGCTTATTAGCTGGCTTCCATTGCATTCCCAGCCCTTCCTGCTGTCATCTTCCCTCCCAAAAACATTCAGGTCCTACTGGCATATGTTTGTGGGGAGGATTTTGGAATTCCAGTGCAAAGGCAGCAGCGTACCTTTCCCAGGCAGAAACAAAACTTCAATTATGATAGGTCTAGAGTGAGTAGCACAGTGCACTGCTTTGCAATGGATCAGTCACATTCTGGAATAAATCCATCTGAGGAGCTAGCAAGCTGTTCCTTCCTATTCTACAAAGTAACTCAGCAATTAACACACCCAGAGGTGTTCCTACACCATTGGTTTGACACATCAGTATGCCAATACCAAGTCTGTACCTTTCTCAAGAATGTCTGAATTTCTTACCAGTCCATTTGCCCTGGAGGGGGAGGATAATCAGCCAGCTTCCCCTAAGCAGTTCAATGGTAACCTTGTTCAGACCTCACTAAGGCAGCCTTTAAGCCAGTGCTGTCCACATGGAGCTCTCCCAGATGCTGACAGATGAGACAGAAAGAGTTTCCCAGGCTGAGAGCTGAAAGCTCTGCAATAAAACACTGAGCAATCTTTTTATTGGGGTGTGCTGGTGCCATTCTCCCCCTTTCCCAAAAGCTGAAGTCTCTGCTTGTGATGTAAAGCCCCACTGGTTAGATAAAAGTCTCTCAAGTTATCCAGTGCATATAAACTGAAGAGTAAACCTCAGGGATGTTTCTTACCTACAATGCTGACGTTTGCTTAAAATTGTTTTAACCAAAAACCCTGACACAAGTATTAACTGATGTGTGTGGGCAGTGCTTCACCCTGCCAGAGTGTGTTCAATATATTGGGTGCTGTGTGATATTTGTGACTCAAATATCACACAAAGCACCCAAAGCAGCTGTTGAAAAATACAACATCCAAAGCACTGCGACAAAAAGAGGTAAAGAACTATCAAGTGACAAGTTTGAAGAGTTCAGCTAAGAAAAGCAATGCCAGACCAGCTTCCCAGATGCCAACCCTCTGTCGTAAACCCAAGAACCGTAACTGCTCAAACTTTAGGACCTATTTGCAGCAGGGATTAACTTCCCCAGGGCTTTTTTTTAGCCTTGCTACTATTATTTCAATTTTTTTAAAAGCTTTATCTGCTTGTATGACTCAGCTGGAAAGAGTGAGTCTACAATTTTTGGCAAAGGTCTTACCCTAGTCTTGGATCATGCCTTGGACACTTGATGTAGACTCAGAAATGGTGCAATGTAATCACGACAGTTTCCAAAAAGAGCAACAAATCCTTGACTAACCAAGCCTCGGGGTTAGTGTTCTGATTTCTCAAGGCAGACACAAGCCAAAGCAACTCACCTGGTGAAAAGTGAAGGCTCTCTGTTGAGCCACTCTTTTCACCACTTCCAAAGCTGACCTCTGATGCTTCATTACTGATGGAGGATGGATTAGCTTTTGTCCAGAGGCAGTGCCCATTCCATCTGGACTGCAATGCCCTCACGGCACCAGCGTGAATCCTCCTCCACCTGTGAGCAGGAAGGCAGAGGAGAGATCCAAACTAAAATTAATTGGTTTTTTCAGAGAACTTGGAATGGGCCTGGAAATCATCAGGAATCAGGGGGGCAGAGGCTTAAGTCAGCCAGCTCTGTGATGAGATGTCAGTAGTCATAGATGTCATGTGAAGTATTACTACTTTCATTTGTACTAATTCATTAATTTTCAGTGGTCCTCATTCTCACCTTCTGCCTTTGTTTAGCAGCCAAAGATCACAACTTTCAGACCCATTCCAAGTTCCCTGAGAAATGTCATTTTAATTTGGATCTCTTCTCTACCTTTTGTGCCTTCAGGAGGCTTCAGAGGTCCAAATACAGCCTGACAATGATGTTTTCTGCGTCTTAGATTAAGAGAGGCAAAAATGCTGTTTGAGCAGCTATGAGGAGTTACGACCTATAGTTTGGAAAGACAAAGGTTACTGCACTATGCAACTATTTACAAGGTCCATTTAAATGTCTCAGTACCAGAGAAATATGGGAGAGTTCAGCATATTGTAGACTGCATTTAAGAGCTTGTTTTTCCTCTTCTCTTGCACTGGCAGTTTGAGGTATCATGAACAATGTTTGTATAACAGAACATCGTACACTCACTTTGTGGTTGGCTCAAAGCATGCACGGGGAGGGTGCCTGGCCGGGCACAACAGCACTGCAGAGCCCTATAATCACAGACTGTCACAGAATATCCCGGCTTGGAAGGGACGCACAGGGCCCATCCCAGTCCAGCTGCCTGGACAAAAGCTTGTCTCAGAGCGTTGTGCTGCCTTGGGGAGAAACGGGCCCGGGTTTCCCTTCAGAAGGCGCTAAAGAGAGCTACGAGAGGTTCGTGACCGAGAGCAGAAGGAAAGGAGGGGAGGGCACAAGCACTGCTGTTATTTCCACGCTGGCACCGACCGAGCTCAGGGTCGGTTGACGCCTTTTCCATCCCCGCGCACGCAAGGGATACGACCGAGCGGCTCCCCCGCAGCAGGGAAACCTTCCCCCTTCCCCAGCCCCCCCGGCCCCCGAAGT
>VZRF01010043.1:0-63403 GCA_013396875.1 Vireo altiloquus
AAAGAAAAATAATAAAAAAAACCCCAGGAAAATATGTTCCTGGTTTTCCATTTGAGAATACTGTAGTGGAAAGTGAGGCCTCTCTGTGCTGTCGTCCAAAAGGAATAAAGCTGCTTTGTGTCACCTCATTACTCTAAGCTGATGTTTTACCTCAAGATTGTTTTGGGGGGGAGGATGGGGAGAAAGGCTGCTTCCAGTGCTCAGAGGATGGCCTCTGCAGCACCTTCTCCACAATTATCCCTCTAATTTAGAGGCAGCATTTCACAGCCTGTAGGTACCTCTGCATGGCCCCTGCAAGAGCTGCTGTACCAGGCACAAGGCTCGGGCAGGGAGGATGGATTGCTGCTGGTCAGACTTTGGAATTTGCCTGGCATCACTTTATTGCCTCCACAGTTGGAAGGTGGCTGTAAAAGAGCTCTGGGCATTGCCCAGTTTAAGGACAGGGCTCTGCAGGGTGGGTGGTGGCACCTGTGTGGCTCCTCTGGGCTTTCCCTGCATGGGACAAGGACCCTTGTCCTCTCCAGAGCCCTGGTGAGCAGATGGACAGCCCAGTGTGCAGCTGCTGCAACGAGGGTGGGTTTGCTTAAAACACCTGAGTTAGGTTCAGCAGTAACTGAGGAACTCCTGGGCCTCTTCCACAGCTGAGCTCTGGAATCAGGGTGGCTTTGCTCTCTGAATGCAAATCACAATTAATAGCACTGTTTGTGGAGGACACCTCTACAAATAGTCTCACCTTTCTGAATATCTGTAATTACTGGAAGTTTAATTCCCTCCTTTTTCTCTTTCAATTTTTTGCAATATGCTCATATGCAGGTAATGTCTGNAAAGTTTCATTCTCTCCTTTTTCAATTTTTTGCAATGTTAATCCATGTAACTGCATGCCTTCAATTCACAAGGCAGCTGATGCTCATATGCAGGTAATGTCTGTCTGTCTCCCTCCCCTATTTTTATTGATGTAACTGAAATTTCTGTTTCGTTTTGGTAATTTATTTCTTTTTCCACGTTCTGTATTTTACAGAATTTGATTCAGAAACAAAAAGGGTTCAAGACATTCTTTCTGGAATGGAGAAACCACAGGTATGTGATCCCAAATTGCCACACAAATGTACAATAGCAAATGTGGTAAGTAGATTGTGTCAAAACATACTGGTGATTTCACAGGGGAGCACCTCTGACTTTTTCCCTTAGTAGATTGTTACCCCTAACTCATTTTACTGGGATATAAATCTGAAGGATCTTTCGTGCTCATGGGTGTTTGAGGGCTTTGCCCACTCCAGGAATTGTACCATCTGTTTCCAGAGGACAATTCCCAGTATTCATGGTGTGATGGGGAACTCAATGCACTGGGGTGACTTACATAGTTCTTACCCCCCTCTCCCCTGGGTTTAATTTTGTTTGTCATGAGCAATTTATGTCTTTAATCATGATTAAATTAAGCTAATTCTATTATTCAATGGCAAATTACTATAGTCTGTGTTTGTCTGAGCCATAAAAGCCTGTGAATTATAATGGAATTGAATCACCCTGTAAATAACCCTAATGCTGAGTGTGACTGCAGTCAGGTGAGGTTATTAATAAATCTGCTTGTAAGCCCTTTGAATGTCATGTTTTTCTAGTTTGGTGTGTCAAATGAAATCCAGAAGAGTGCTGTGGGTCTGAATGGATGGTCCAAGCCAGCACTGGAAGAAGCAGTCATGGGGCAGAGGGAGACAGAAATCCCAAAGCACAGCCTATCTCCTTTGCTCTCCAGAGCTCAGGCCTTTCTCTGTCCAGCTAGAGAGATAAGGCACAAATAAGCAAAGAAATGAAAAATAATAGTGGAAAGCTTGTGTGAAGACTGAGTTCAAGAGATAGAGGCTGATACAAAGAGATTCTGCAGTGGGAGCCTTGGCTGCAGGAGTGGCAGAGCTCAGGGAGAGCCAGGCATGAGCACAGGCTGGATTCTATTTTTTAGACTCTATTCTCATGGGTGTTGTTGTTCTGAACAAAAACAAAAGGTGTTTGGTCTTAAATTGCTCCATCAGTGGGTGCTGGATCCTGGTGTCCTGGCATGGGCAGGAGCAGGTTCAAAGCCAGCCACAACTTAAGCCAGGCCTGCAGAGATGATAAACACAACCTGAGTTCTGCTCACAAGGAGGAAGTCACTTCACTGTGTGTGGAAACAAGTGCTAGTACTGAGCTGAAGACGTGAGAGAAGAGTTTCAGGGTGATCAGAAGGGAAGAAAGTGCACTTAGCACAAAATTAGGTTCATTTGTTGTACAGAGGGAGTCAATATTTTTGTACCAAGGACTACCTGAGTGTTACTTATTTGGTCAATAGCCACAGCCAGGTGCTTTTACAAAGATACAGAGACCTGACAAGAAAAATGTGTTGTTTCATACTTTTATCTTTAGATGTGGGAAGAGAAGCTATTAGAGCAATTTATAGCATTCTGAGATCTGTAAAATTAGATTTATAGTAACCAGAGCCTTTAAAGCAGAAAGATGCAAGAAACAAAAAAATAAACAAAAATAATTTT
Source organism: Vireo altiloquus (assembly GCA_013396875.1). Taxonomy (NCBI): domain Eukaryota; kingdom Metazoa; phylum Chordata; class Aves; order Passeriformes; family Vireonidae; genus Vireo; species Vireo altiloquus. The sequence continues at coordinate 2,520 of VZRF01010043.1, forward strand.
CCTTTAATCATATCAAAAATAAGATTAAAAAAAAAATCTAAACAATGGCAAATGCTGGTTCAATAATAATGACATTTACTGAGGTGATGTTGGGGATTATCTATTACTCTCTCTCTATAACTTTGACATTTGTGAGTAATTAAACTCACAGGACTCAAATCATGAATTGCTGCGAATGATTATATGTGTGTGTAGTCAGTATTACATCTGATAGAAATATATCATATTATGCATAAATAGTCATCTTGGTCATGTTTCTTGGCAAGTCTTACGCATATATAAGTGAAAAATTAAACAATGTATAGGAAACCAACAGCAAAGAAAGAAATTATGCAAAGCAAAAGAGCAGAGTGTTGAGTCAGTGGCAAGTGGGTGATGCTGTGTCTGCAGCACATGGATTTGATTTGTCCAAGTGGGCAGCTCCCTCCATCCATGGGGGAAGGGGGTTGAGGCCATCCAAAGGGATTAGCCTTGTGAGCAACTCCTGCAGGAGAGCTGTCACTGGGAGGTGTCTGGATTGTACAGGTACCTCCCTGAGTACAAAATGTACACACTTTTAAAATTACTGCTTCATAAAAGGTCTGTTTTCAATAATAGCTATTGTTACCTGTTGGAGAGATGTGCAGCCAAGCTGTAAATTTAATCAGAGCTTTGTCCCTTTAACAGCCAGAATTTTAAAAGGCACCTTTTGCTTTTGTTCCCCCATGGTTTTGTGTAAACCGAAATATGTTTTTAATTCACGTTATCGCAGACAAAGTAAGCACTCTCTGAAACAAATACCTCGGTGAGGGGAGGGAAACTTGACTCCGGGTTTCCGAAGTGGCCGCATCCGACGGCGCGGCTGCCGAGGCGCTCGGGGGGACACCACCACCCCCCTGGGGCATCACCAGGGCTCTGTCAAACCACGGCTCAGACATCAGCCTGGCTTTCCAAAGGGCAGCCCGCTCCCGCTGACTCGCTCTGCAGCGGAACTCATATTTAATCACTGGGGGTTTTTGCCTAAAATTGCAGGATTAGAGCCATAATTTAAAAGCAGAATCTCGACCCAGTAATAACCGTGAATTCATTTGACCCCCGAGCCTTTCAAACCGTGCCCTCGAGGGAGTAAATGAATGTTGCTTGCAGTGTAGTTCTCACACATACAATGAGCCCCCGAACCACACGATGCCTGTGAATGCTAACCCGGAATTTGAAAGATAATGAAAGTTGTACAGAAACATTTTTCATTACCTGAAAGACGGGAAGGACCGATACCCATCAGTCTTGTAGCCTTATTGAAGTGGTGCAGGAGCTGGATTCTTTCCCAGGGGCTTTTATGGAATAATTATTTACACCACCGAGTTTTGATAGAGCAGAAAGGAGGCATTTACTGTGTAAACTGAGAAGTTTTCAGAAACTAATTAACTGTGCTTTTCACCAGACAGAACTCCTTGTGGGAGAATCTTTTGTTAGGTCTCAGCTAAAAGGCCAAGCCAGCCCTCTTCAAAGCAAGCACAGTAGTTTTGGGGACAGATGAGACAGGCTGGGGGAACTCGGGAGCAGCACAAAGGTTTACCTGCCCAGCCTGAGAAGAGGTGCTCTGGCTGCTTTTATTTTGGTCAGATGGAATTAGTGCACCGCAAATGAACACTAAGCTGTTTTTTATTGATGGTGAAGTCTTTCTGTCTGCAAGTACAGAAGGGCTGTTAAGTCCAGCATCGTGGTGGTAGCTGGGCTGTTCCTTACAGCATGGAAAGGGCTGGTCCAGGTCTGTACCTTTGGAAAGGTGTTTGTGTAAATTAGAAAAGTTGGAGGTAAAGATACTGAGCTGTGCTGCAAGTGCCTGCTTGTTATTTTCAATGTACCGTAACCCCATTTATTTAATTTGCCCTTTTTCACAGCAAAGCTAGTGCTTCCTGCTCCAGGTACGAGTTCCTTGGTAAACTAAGTGGTGGCTTTGGCCATGAAAGGAGATATTGACAGGTAACTGTGATATGGTATCAGCCTGTTGGTCAGGGAGCAGCAGATAAGTTTATCTCCAGCCACACAAATAAATCCGTTCCCAGCTGACATGGGCAGCCCAAGGAGGGAATAGATTTGCCTTTTCTGGCTTACCTTGCAGACAGAGACCCCTCACTTGCTTTCCTACACTTGCTGTGTGTGCTCAGTGCAACTAAGACTGATACATAACAGTTTCTGGTGTTTATTTTTAAACCTCCAGCAGCAATTGCTGTGTACCTGTGAGCTCCAAGGCAGCCAGCAGCCACTCCGGGTGCTCCTTCCCTCTGAAATTAATGATGTAGCTGGAGCAGCTTAGCAGCTGGGTTTGGACTTTTATCCTCTGCCTGTGTGCTGACTTCAGAATAATAGTCTGACAGCTTCTAGCAGTTAGCCCGCAAGATACTTTCCCTTATTTTAAGAAACCTAAGACCTAACTTTTTACAGATTGCTGAAGTTCATGGAGGGCCAGTTTTGCTGTATGCGGAATATATATACGTGTGTCCTTGGGAGTAGTCATAGAGAAAAACATTTCAATAGAACATTGGCAGGATATCATGCCTCCAGCTCCAAGTCTGTCTGAATTTATGAAAAACAATTATGCAAGCATATTTCCATAATAAAAGAAACTGCGTGTTGATGGGCTGAGCTGGCATAGGAGTAATGTCTGTTAAAAAAGCCCAAAATCTATTTGGATCTTGTTATTCAGTTTTCTGATCAAAATATTATTTTAAATGCAGATTTTTAGCTTTAAGTATCTTTGCCACAATTTCATTTACATACACGTGTGTGTATATACGTATGTGCGTATATCTCAAAAAATTAACTTACTTGTCTTACTTGAGTCATTCAATATTCTTATAAGGTATCTGATCCAGTATCAGGGTTAACTGGTCAAAGATTTTAAAATAAACATTGACTTCGTAGCATCAGAAAAACACTATAAGAAAATGCCATTAAAGCAAGAAATGCCATGAAAATTCATATAAGAATTTGCTTGTCCGTATTTTTTACAAAGAAAGCTTGGTTCTACTTAAACCTTCTTGCCTTAAAACTTATTTTTCACATTAGGTTGAAGAAAGGTTTTCTTTTTTTGGCAAGACTTAAATGTGCTGCTATAAATTAAAATCTCTAACTTTTGAGATCATGGTGTTTATGATGAGACATCTCATGGTGTCACCTACTTGTCAAGCTGTTAAAAATGGATTTATGACTTGCTCAGAAAGAATCTGGTTGATATATGGGTATCAGACACAACAGTTGCAGTGTTCATCAGCTGGAAGCAATGTGTTTCCACACGAGAAGTTAAATATTCTCCATTATATAAAGATATCCAAAAGCTGGATTGGTAAACAAGCAGTCCCTGAAAGCTGATTGCTAATGCTTCATTCCTAAATAATTTGTGGGTACAGGGCTTCAGTTGTCTCAACAAAAGTTAGGAAATGTGGAACTGAGCACATGCAACATTCATGTTACACCTTCTGAAATAAAAACGTCTTGCTCTTTGTATTGCAAAAAATCTGTCAAAATTATAGATGCAGTGAAATTTGTTGCATAGAAAAAATAAAGACTATAAACCCTCAATCTTTGATTCCTCCGTATGGAGGCTAACTAAAAAATATTCTTTATATAATCACTACAATTAAGAAGGAAAAACACCATTATTTTCATGATGAAAAGTGGAGAGTTGGTGGCAGAGCATTTGAGACTTCCCTGGGATATTTCAGCAGGCTTGTATGAAAATGTGCTGCCTTTCCCAGATAACCAGTGCAGCTATTGCTTTTTATTTATTTTTTCTTTTGAGACAGTGGCAGGGGGGATTTTTTATTCTTCTTTCTTGGCCTGATAACAGAAGTGTGTTCTCTGGGAAGCTGCTGTTGGCTGTGTGCAGCTGATGTGCCAGTGGCTCTCCTGGTGAGCCAAGGTGAAGCTAGTTCTGTAAGCTGTGTGAGCCTGGCTCTCCAGAAGAATACAGTGGCACGGGTGGGGTGATGAAATCGTTTTGGTGCAGGAGTTTGAGGTACTTTTTCCATGTTTTATTAAAAAAGATTCCTCACCCCCTCTACCACAGAGTTGTTGCGCTCAGTGATGACTGCAGATCACGCACAGGTCCTTCTCTCAAGGCACAAAGTGATTGATTTGCAATGTAGTTTTTAATTGACAAGTTGGACTTCTGTTACGATTTTCCCTTGTGCTTTTGAGCCAGCATCACTTTTCAGCTTGAATTGGGATTTTCTACTTATTTGCTGTTGAATTATTGTGGTTTCAAGTGGGCACGAAGGGATAGGATGACTGAAAAAACCATCAGAGTTTCATTAGAAAAGCTTCCCAACAAAAACTTTAGAAAAATGATTGTACAGAATGATCTATAGAATAAAGTCTTTGTTCCACTTAGTTCCAGTTCCCTTCTGGGAATGGCCACAGCAGCAGGTACCTCCAGAGTCATCCTTTGCTGGATGCTCAGACAGTGACAAACCATTTCACTGCAGGGGAACCTCTCTCTGTGTTCCTCATCTGTTAGAGATTACTTTATGCCATGACTCTGTATATTTGTTTGTGTTGTTGATCATTTCTGACCCTTGTTTTTTCAACCCTAGCGCTGAAATTTCAATTTTGCAAGAAGTCGATTGTGAGGATGCGAGCAAAAAGCAAATACTTACGAAATCGTGTTTTTTCCTTGGATTTCAGATTAACTGATGTTTCTTTTATAGGTTACAAATATTCAAGCAAGAACGGTTTTGCTTTCCTGGTCACCTCCCACTGGCCTTCTCAATGCAGATAGACACAACAACGGTTTGCCTTACACCTGTACCTATGAGGTTGCCTTATCAGATAAAGGGAGGGATGGAAAATACAAGGTCATTTACAGGTAAACCCATCATTTTTACACTTCTTTGTTTCATTAGGAGTGAAATCCTCTGAGCTTCTCAGGGTGTACTCTGGCATGCCCATTAGTCATGGAAGGAAGGCACATTTGAGCACCTTGCTGTCTGACCAGAGGAGCTGGTGGGGAGTGCATGTCACAGGGTCCCTAATTGCCACCCTGTCCCACCTCCCTGGCACGTGGCAGATCTGCCCACGATGCCATCACTCCCATTGCCAGTGAAAAGGTTACTTTTTCTTTTATGCTAAATGTCAAAACCTTTCGTGTTCGCCATGCAGGCAGGAGAGCTGCCTTCCTAATGGGCTAATTTTGTGTGGACTTGCAGAATTTAGAACAGTTAGTCTTGTTATTTCAGCTAACGAGCAAAATTTGAGGGCTTTCCTGCTTTGTGGTGTCTTAGATGAGCAGGGGAGGGAGTACAGCAGTCAGTAGGTTACAGAGGCTCCCCAGAAAAACCCAAATACTTGGCTCTCAGTAGACTTCAGTAAAAATTCTGAGGGATTTCTCTGTGTCTCCTTGCAGTGATCCTCTGAGCTCATTCTGTGATCAAGTACATATGGTGTTATGCCTTTCTTTTTCCCCGCTAATGACGTCTAGGAAAGAGAATTTGGAGATGTGACCTTGGCTATTGTGAAATAGCTAATCCTTCCCAAATCTCATTAAATAAAGTCCAGGTGATAGAGCATTTAAGGAATTACCTCTTGAGACCAGGCCATCTCCTTTCTTAAGATTCCTCTTAGTATGCTGAGGGCAGGTCTTGGTTAATACAAAATGGGAAAGGCTGCCTGATTTTACTCTTTTCCTGGCGTTCACACCAGCTGTTTGTGAGCCGATGTGAGCATCTCCATAGTCAAATATGTGCTCTGCTGAGCTTTTAAATTGGGAAGGACGCTTTCTAGTACTTCTTGTGCTTGTTGGTGTGATGGCTGCACATTTTCTCCTGGTTATGAAACGCTGTGCATCTGTTTTAAAGCTGCTGGTGGTGATGTGTCTCCTGCTGCTGGCCAGAGTGCAGCCTTTAGCTTGATGTGGCATGTTCCATCAGGAGCAGCAGTAATTGCTATTACTATAGGCAAAAGAGAGTCTGCAATATGTTGAATACATTGCCTTTGCAAGGAGGTGCACTCATTTCAGAGGGGAAAAACTGGATTTGCAGAGCATTGGATTATATGAAATAAAAAATAGAAGGCTTTCTGCTGGATTTCTGGCAACCCAGCAAGCGTGTGCTTTCTGGTAGAGTTTGTTCTATTGGTTTTGAGACATCTCCCTGTATTTGTCCAGCTAGCTATGAAATATTTCTTTATGCTAAATTGAGAGCTTTCTTGTTTCCCATATTTCAATAAAGTCATGAATCAGCCAAGCTCTTACATGAGATGGCTATTACTTATTAAGCACTGACCCGTACCTTAATCTTCACAGATTTGGCAACACATGACTGAGCCCAGTGTTCATTTACCAGCAAACAAGCCAGAAGGAAAAAGAATAGCCCTAACTATGTTGGCTGCTTTTGAAATTAATAGATTAAACGCTGTTTTTTTCCTAAAAATGTCTAAACCACTTTGCTTTAAGTTTTCTTTGTATTGAAAGAGAGCTGGGTCCAGCTGTTTGGGTGTTAATTAAATGTCTCCTTGGCGTGGTCCTCACAGGGAGTGTGGTTCCGGAGGAGAAAGCAATAAGTGAAACAGTTGTGCAAGAAACTCTGCTTCTTCCTCTGAAGTTCAATGGGTCACTTTGTATAAAGTATTTTTGAATAGGGAATATGCAGAAAGTACAACAATAATGTTTGGGTTTCGCTCTTTTCAGCCCTGGGAGAGTTGAAAACCACAATGAGCTTTATACAAATATCAGCAAAATATAAGATAGCATTGAAATAAACCCATATATTTAGTTTACTGAATAAATTGGTGTGTTAAATTCTTTTCTTCTGTGCATATGGAGCTTTACAAAGTTTTCAAGAAATGTGAAGTGTGTTGACAAATCGTTGGTATATGGTTTACTACTGATTCTCTTTGAAGGAATTATTTTTCTTCTTTCAAATTATATCACTACAAAATCACTAGCTGTGCTAACTGTGATACTGCTTTTCATAATTTATTAATTTGTTTGGTTTGGATTTCTTTCCTACAGTGGAGAAGAATTAGAATATAACCTGAAGGACCTTAGGCCAGCAACAGATTATCACGTCAGGTGAGTTAGCATGAAATGAGTGCCACTTAAATACAAACTCTTCAATTATATGAGAATAAATGTGAAAGTTTTTAAAGTAAATATAAAGTGTAGTTCAAGGATTTCATGGTCATCTCTGTAGGTGTATTTTTCAGTGGTTTCTAAATATTTTATGATAGATTTTATCTTGGACTATGAGAGTGGTTTTTGAACAATATCTTTCATTGTGTTCTTGTCATTGCTGTAGTAAGAGGCAAAAAAAAGTATATTTATCTGTATTTCTGTATGGCTGACAGACCTGGAAGTGCTTGTGTCTGAAAGTGGGATATCTGAGGTCGTTTAAAAATTTGACTGAAGCAACTGGTGTTTCTTCAGTTCCTGTAACATAAACACTGAAAGTACTCCAGCATGCTTTTTTCATAAGTAGGCCACGCTTTGGCAATTAAATATGCTGAATACAGATCCATCTGACCATAGTCATTTCAACATTTATTCCAAGGAAAAAAAAGGATTTACACTGACCTGTGTTGATAATTTCATAACATATTTCTCTTTAATTCTGGAAATGTATTTCACACATTTATTAACTATTAACACATTCAAGTTTTGCTCCCTGATGGTTTTAACACTCTGTTACCTGCTCATGTTGCTTTTTTTAAAGACTTTATTTATGAACCAAGGCTTTGAATTTACATCCTGTTCACTTACCCTCAATATCCTTCTAAAAAAAAAATCCTTTCACTCCTGTCTATTGTTCCCTTCTGTTTTTCCAGACGAGGGCTTGGTTTGGCACACTGTTTCACATCAAGATTGCTCCCGTTTGTAAAACTTTAAAGAGCAAACACCTTGCTTCTGAGTTATTAAAAAAAAAAAAAAATGCAGTACCAAAATGTGTCCATCTAGCTCTAATACTTTAGATGCTTTTTAATTTTAAAGATAGTTTCTAGTGAAGCCCTAAAATTAATTTTTCTAGTAGAAGTCTAAGACCAGAAGGAACATGTCATAAATAAGGAAAAGATGCCACTCCTGGGTTGGGCAGGAGTTCTAGCCTTAGCAGCAAAGAGATGGTAACAGGGAGAAGGTTGTAAAACACTGCTGAGCTCCCTTCTGCAAGTGCTAAATATCTCTTTTGAAGCCAGCTCCAAACACCAGAGAGGTCACCATGCACAGCTGGGCTGAGGTTTTGGTCATTTTTAGGGGTGTTGAAGGTATGTGCCCCAGGTCCTGGCTGACTTCTTCCTCCCTGCAATACAATTCCCTCCACCTTCCTGCAGGTTTGCCAGGCTGTAGGTCGTTTGTGAACAGTTGACAATAACTTCTGTTTGAAAAGGGGTGGCTAAATACAAAGTCAGACTTGCAAAGCAGCAGCACGACAGTGGATCAGGCTGACACTGAAGCAGTGGCTGTTTGCTTTCCCCCATCATTTTTTTTTCTTCTTCACTCAAACTGCATTATGTATTAATGACTGTGAAGAAATAAATCTGTTGAGTAAAGAAATTTATGGGGCCAGGAGTTACTGGGCAGATCGCCTTGGTTCTCCTTGACCTTGGCAGCATCTCTCAGGGCTTTGTCTCTACTGGACAAGGTGCTCGTGTTTGTTGCTGCCCTGCTGGGCCCTGAGACAACCTGGAACAACCTGTTTTGCTCTAAATCAACACCTGCTTTTCTTCAGGAGTATTGTTGTGGTGCCCTCAGAGCTGGCTGTGCTCAGTGTTTCAGTGACTTGCAGAAGATGCCCCTCGAGCTCATTTTCACACGGTTTTATTTCCCTCGTGGTGTGTGTTGGATGCTGGGCCATGCTCATTTCCAGCACACCTATGTGCCACTTGCCAGATGCAGGCTCAATTAATTAATTGCAATTCTTGTTGCTCCTGCCTGCTAACAGGTGACGTGTAAAGCAGCACCAGAGCAGTTCTTTTCTACCTTCCTCAAAAAAGGTTTGATTCTACGTAGGTGGCCATGGTACATAAATTACTCTTATCTACTGAAAACAAATTTAGAAATTGCCCTTTCTTTAGCTCTGCATTCAAGCACACAATAGCTACAGCCAGCTCAGAGGTCGTTGTCTGGTCATGGCCTGAAGTGGTTTTTTTTGGGTAGAAGACTTCCAATTTGCACTTTTCTTTCACTGCATGGAAAATGTGAAGGGAAGAAATAATGTCATTAATTTTTCAGAGAAAAGCACCTCGTGAGGAAGTGCTCAACTGTATCCTATTTGCTTTCGCCTGTTATTTGGTATTGCCTGTTCTATGCTGACATATGGAGGATTTGCCTGAAATTAAATTTGCTTTGAAGATTTCTAGTTTATCAGAGCAATGTTGCTGAGCTGTGTTAGTTCTAATCCACGGAGGTCCACTAAGTGTTGATGCCTGAGTTAGGTAGGACAAGATTGTACCCATAGGAGGAGACCAGCAGATAGCAGCACTCCACATGGTACATGAAGATCAAGTGTAAACCAGGCATTAAAGCTGGTACCTTTTTCTCTGTTGTATTTTAAGAAGGATCTTTTCACAGTGTGTGAAAGCCTGGCAATAGGCAAGGAAATATTGGTGCAAAGAAAATATAATGAAGATAACTCAGTGGTCTGTGGGAATATTTGCACAAAACACTGTTTCTGTTCTGTAATTTTTTTTTGCATTATTGTGTAAGTGGAGTAAAGTAAGGGTAGCCATTGGTCTGTGTTAAGTCTGTCATGAGTGGATGGTGCCGTGGGTGCTTTGGTAGTCAAATGCTGTGGCCAAGGCAGTGCTGCTGTGACTGTCAGCACATTTATAACCCATCTGAATACTGTTTCCAGGGTATATGCAACGTACAACTCAGTAAAGGGATCCTGCCCAGAGCCAGTAAGCTTCACCACTCACAGCTCAGCACCAGAGTGTCCCTTCCCACCCAAAGCCTCGCACAAGACCAAAACCTCCTTAACCTTACAGTGGAAGGTAGGTAACACTTGGATCGGGCAAAAAGCAGGGGAAAAGTACTGACAGTGAGCATAAATGTTGGAAATAATTGAAAGCTGAGACAGTCATTTTTCAGTAAGGGACTTGAACTTGCTGTACTCTGACAAATCCCTTCCTGTGCACTGACTTGACTTTTAAAATGTATGTGTTTCATTATGTCCTGCTTCTTCCCAGCATTCGTTAAGAGGTTGCCAAGCCATGTGCAAAGCTTTGGTTTCACTTGAAACTGTAGTCATTTGCCTGGGGGAGGTGAAACCCTTTTCTCTTATTCCCCAAATCACCTTTTGTTTATTTTTGTTTGTAGGCACCCATTGATAATGGGTCAAAAATCACCAGCTACCTTCTGGAGTGGGATGAGGTAAGTAGTAACTAGTTGAAATAAATACACAAATAAATGGCACTCAGACTTTACAAGGATTTGCTGAGTAAAGAAAAATAATTAAATACAGAAGAAAGTAGAAATGGGAAAATGAAATCCTGATGGCATTAGGTAAAGAGTTGGAAAGGTGAAAGAGGCAGCAGGGGGGAAAACTTTCCATTCAGTGTGTTGTATGCAGAGACAATGTTCTGTTTCTGTACCCTTGAAATCTTTTATCACTCATTTGGTGTACTTTACTTGTTAATTAGCATTACTTCTTATTTAATTACTTGTGATGTATCTTAAAGTTCCGTTCATGATCTCTTTCTTCGGTTGCTGAGTGCAGAATAAGCACTTGTTCCTGCCTCAGAGGAGAGGAGCCATGATCTTGCAGACCTTTCTACAAAGAATGTACTCAGGGTCAAAATAAGTGTCCTTTGTGTAGTGGCAATTAGTCCCTTTCCAGACACAGAAGAAATAAGTTCTCTCCTAAGTATCTTCCATGGTTAGTGAGCACTGGGCTGTTGGGAGAGTGCCCTGAGAGATGATGTGGAGGATTTGCTGAGGGTGGGTTTTTGTGAGTCCTCCCTCTATCCCCTGATTTCTGTCCTCTTTCATTTGTACAAGCCATATTTCTGCAAAAAGCACGAGTCAGGGAGTATTATCTCTGAAGGAAAAAGGTAAATATTGAGTAACAGAAAGGGCTTGGACAACATGTAAATAAAAAAAAGTCACAAGTCGGGAAATGAAGGGCGTGAAAGGGTGTTTGGTTGTAAAGTCTGAGAAACATCTCTTGAGGTCTTTTGTAGTCTAAAAATATTCTAAAGGGAGTATTCTGTTATGAATAGCTTTCCACCATGGCATTAGTAACACATTCCCTGCTCATTCTGCTACGTGTTGGGTGTTTGGAGCTGCTCACTGTGCAAACATTTGTTGTGTGCACTGTCACAGCTAGTGGGGTCTGCACGATGAGAAACCATCAGAACCTGAACTAAAGTTAAACAATAACTTCAGAATGACTTGCTGCCCCTCTGCACATAATGGAAGGTCAAAGGTCGTCACTGAAGAAGGGAAAAGGGGGGAGTGTGAAGTCTGGGAAAGGAGATTAAAGAGATTTCTCCAAAAGGATGGGCTGGGATGATCCTGTTAGACCTTCTGTGACACCTTGACTGTGCACTTGTGATATCTTCCAAGGCTTCCAGTAACTTGGAGCTGAGGGAACAGAGCAGCACAGAGCAGTGGAAACATGGATTAGTCCAGCCTGCAAAGGAAAGGGAAGCAACAGAAGGTCTTGTCAGAAGAAGGACCATCAGCAGATAATTAATACAGTGCAAATATTTGTAGTGTTGATTTTGTCTGCATGGAGCTTAAACATAATTTTGGAGTTATATAAGTCAATTCTAAAATGCTTTTGTCCTTTAAACTCTTTAATAAGAGTTCTGTCTTCAGAGAGAATGGTTATGACACCTGTTTTTCACAGAGCAAAAGCAGTTTGGTTTAGAGTAGTTCAGCTACCAATGGGAAAAAATTAAGGCATCCCGGTTTCCTTAGTGTACCTATTTTAATTACCTTGTTTTCTCAGTAACAACCCTGAAATCTGAGATTATAATGGATAGCTAGCCAGCACAGATGAAAGAATAATGGCCCTGCACAAATTAATTTGGTACATCTCCAATGGTCTGACAGGACTCCTGGCTGAAATGTAGCTGTCAGGTTCTGAGACAGTTAATGCCACAGGTGTAGCTTCTCTAAATATTTTTTTCCTCTGATAAGAGACAGAAATGCAATTTTAAGCCGCTGAAATTAAAACCTGCTATTAAAGCTTATGAAAGGAAAGAAGATGCAGGCTGGCTGTGCCAATGTTTGCAGGAGCCTCATCACACGTAGTGGTGGGCTGGCAGGCTGCTGCACTTCTCCCTGTGCCATGGCAGGTTGTGCCTCTGGCGTGAAGTGCATTTAGCTACTGGAATTATGGCACCCAGGTACAAAAGAGAATTCACTTGCAGTGCCCTGCAGCCTCGTGCTTGGTTGTGTAAACTCCACGTAAGCAAAAGCACTGCCTTCTCCACAATGCCACACTGTGTCCTGGTGAAATCAAGGAATACATACATCAAGGCACATGAGAGGGCTTGCCAGGCAGCAGAGAACGTGCTGCCAGATCTCAGCTAGAGCAGCATTCATGAGCTACGAGGCACAGGGTAAAGTATAAACACGGGAAAATCGGCGATCAGAAGGAAATTAAATCGTGGCTGCAAAGCAGAGAGGGCTTTGCAAGAGCAGAGAGCAAGAAATCTGTCAGATGATAAAGGTGGAAAAACACTCTGAAGTGGCAGCCTGCCTAGGAAGTTGAGTCCCTTTCTAGGAAAGAACGGTGTGGAAAGCCCTCGCCACACTCCCGACACACAGGTCCTGGAAGGCTGTTGTGCAAAGGCTGCAGCTCAGACTCTGGAAACAAAGCTGGCATCAGGCATGGGAGGCGTGGAGAGTGGTGGAGGCATCCAGGCCAACACTTCCAGTTAGATCCCAGTCACACCAGTGTGTTCCCCCAGCTCGAGCAGAGTTACCCCTCCAAGGGAGGGGCTCCTGCAGCCCCTGGGTGCTCCTGGCTGGGGGTCTTGGGTTGTCTGTCTCTGGGGCAGTTCAGATCTGGGTGTGTCAGATGCTCAGCAGTACCTCACCTGGTTCCCCCTGTTTCTACAAGGCAGAGGCACAATTTGTAGTGTCCAAAATGCTGCCAGGGATGTCGGTGGCATCACTTGTATTGCACATCACTGTGCAGAAAATGAATTGTGGCTGTAAAGTGGCAGCAGAAGCGCCGTGTTTGCAGCCCCAGGATTAGGCAAGGTGGGAAATTCTAGAAGGTTATACTGCTTACTATGTTGCTGTGCCAGCCCTACCCAGCTGCTGCTTCAGTTTAGTTCTGAGGTTTGGGGTTTTCCTGACCTGCAGGCTCTAAATGATTGTCAATACATAAAGCTATTCCAGCTATCCTGCGTTTTTCTATCCCAGTTTGGATTAAATGGTTTGTAATGTGACTGATGCTACATGTTTAGTTAGAAAACACAAATGCTTTCCCTTTACTGATCCAAGCCTTTGAATTAGAGTTGTAATACCTTGCTAATAAACTGTTATCTCTTAAAATGCCTGAAGAACTATGAAGGACTTCATTCTTTAATAGGAGAGTAAAAGATCAGTCCAGCAAATTATCACTCAGATACACTGGATGTACCCTAGGAAAATTTCCACTGACTCCATAGGAATTAGGATCAGCCCCTGTCTCAGGTATTCTGAATTTCATTTGGATTGGAACATGCTTGCCCCATAGGTGCTGGGATTGGCATTAGTTGTCTGGCAACAAAATCAGTTAAAATCAGTAATTACTGAAACCTTCACTTTCTGGCTCTTTTGCTCTGAACTTTGAACTTACAAACCTGAACTAATCAATTGATGACTTGGTGCCAGGATTGATTATTCAGGGTAAGCAAAAGGCTAATCGGGGAAAAAATAGCATTAAAAATATATCAAGCAGAAAACATGACTGCAGAGGAGGTGATGCTTTCCCTGATGCCAGCATTCATCAAAATCAGTAAACTGTAACTGCACTGAAAAATGCTGCTGGCACTGCTATAAGAACCAGGCCTTTGTTACTAATTAGATGTGAAATGCTTGTTGTGTGATTAAGTGGTAGTAAATAAATGTTTCTCTTGTGTATAGGGATAGGGAGAGTATCCTATTCATTCTCGATGGGAAAGGGCAGGAATGCTCCTGAGCCAGAGACAAGGACATCCCTCTCACACAGTGTGTGTGTCCCTGGTTTGTGTATAACTCAAGGCAGCTTTAATTCTTATCCAGTAAGCAGCTCGTTTTAATTTACGAGAGAGAGAATACCACGCTATTTAATGATTTGATGATGGATAGTTAATAATGAAGTTTAGATAGAGATAAACAGGGATAATTTTGTTCTGCCACAAAGTTTTAAATTCCTCGAGGTAGCAGAGATGTGCTTGTTTATAGCAGCTGATAATCTGAGCCAGGCATCTCAGTGGTGCTCCACCAGAATTGGATATGGGGAGCTCTGTGTTTGTGTTTTTTCACTTACCTGCTCTCTGAGTCTGTTCTCTGGCTGCGCCACTCTTGTGAGACATGCAAGAGGAGAGCCTTGAGTAAAATTGGGGTTTATGTATAATTTAGGGATGTTTCCTAGGTCCTTTGCTGTCTTCTAAGTGTTTGTGTATAGAGAAAATTCAGTTACTTGCATAACTGGTCCAGTAAATGCTTTGCAGAGATTTTAGGGTGTGTTTCACTAATTGTTGACAGTTTGCTCCACAGCTCTGTGTCAGATTGAATTTCCTTTTTTGTTCCTTCTTTCTTCCAAATTTTGTTCCTTTTTATTGCCAACACGACCCAAACACAGAAGCCAATGCTGGTGTGGCCACAGCAGATGTCAGTCCTGCACCCTGGTCACAGATGTGTGCAGGGAGGTCTTGTGCAGGACTGTGCTCCATTCCTGCATTGCTGTACCTGCAGTGGCCCCTTCCTCCTTTTGTGTTTGTTTACTGAGTCTGCTGCAGGGAACTCAGTCACAAAACCCATTTCAAACCTCAAATCCCTTCTTCAATAAATACCCTCTCCAAAGACAATCAAGCACCCTGTGTTAAGTGAGTGTGCAGCTTGAAATATTGCTGAAATAGCAGGCAGAGCTCTTAATTGTGTTTAAACACTGGGTTGGAGTATTGTGGAGCTGAATTGTCCTTGTTTCCTCAGACAGGCGCTGATGGTCCTTCCCAGGGTGGGCTGTCCTGGAGAAGAAAAGGGAACACAGGCTGGAGAAGGCAGGGCTGGTGAAGTCCAGCAGCACTCTCCCTCCAAAATCTGGGGATTAGAAATACTTGCAGAAATGAAACAGTGTATTTTAAGCAACTTACGAAACATTATTTGAAGGATTAAAAACTTGGATGCCGAGTGTACAAAGAATAGCAGAAGGATTCTGGGAAAGCTGTAAGACTCTTGGGTGGCAGCCAGTACCAGCCTGCCAGTTGTTCCTGTCTATAATTATGCCAGCATTAGTGCTTTCATAAATCTTGGGAGAGAAGGAGCGGAGAGGCTATTTCCAGGCTATTAATGCCAGGATAATTAGAAATATCGGCCAGCCTCTCCAATTAGTGCCAATAGAATCCAAAATACCAGCCAGTCTGAGTAATCTGAATACCAGTTGGTCTCTGAGTGAGTCTGGGGAATGTACAATACCACTTCTAGAAGAGAAATATATACAATATCAGGGTTTGTCCTGTTAAAAAGTTAAGGATACCTTAAATGTTTGGTAATCTTGGCAAAGTTTTAACCAACCAGTCTGACAAATGAGAGTTTGCTTGGCCCATTGCACTCTGTTCAGGCATTGTGCTATAGGTGAGATTTGCCATGATTTTCCTTTTTAGCCAGCACTGTTTTATTGACCACATGCTTAGCAATTGTCACTTTGTTCTCTTGGGAAAAAAGCACAGGAAAATTACTTTTTAAAAAGGCATTCTTAAGCAGAAATCCAAAACAAATTAAATGTTTTCAATTATTTATAAGCAGTGAAGTCATTAAAGAGTTGAGGAAAAATTAGTTTTAATGCTACTCAACTTCTAAAAGAGAGTTTGCATAGGGGAAAAAAAATCTATTTTTAGTAGTGATGCACTGATGAATGGATATTTTACATATGATTTCTAATTAGGTTTTGTATTATCTCCAGTTTAAATATATTACTGCCGTGCTGAGAAGTATGCTCACCTGTTACTTTTGACTGAAAGAAATTCTATCACAGCTCTCTATAGCTAGGGATTTTAGATCTAAAAAGGTTTTCTCATTTACAAAATGGTTTTGCTTTGGGTTTTGTGATGGTTTTCCAATTCTACTCCTTAATTTACTTGAGCTGTGCAGTAATGCTACAGCTGAAGCAGGTGGGTGAAGTTGAAGGAGATTGTGCGTGAAGAAGTTCTAGAGCAAGTGTAGGCTCCCACTGTATAAATAAAAGTTCTGGCTGTTTGCCAGCATGCTAAATGTCCCTTCAGTGCCTCCACATTGTTGTGCTGTGCTGGAGATCTGCGTGGTTGTTTCTAGCCTGATAAACACATTCTGGAGATTCACTATAAACGTGTCCTTCTGTGTCACAATCCGAGGGAGAAGAAGTAGAAATTGGCAGAGGCTGGAGAATGGACCAGTGGAAAATGCATGTCCCACTGAGGCATTTTTGAGATCTTTAGGGTGATGTTCTGAGCACGGAGGAGGAGCAGTGTGTGGGAGGGCAGAGCGAGCCCAAGGAGGCACAGCAGGTGAGGCTGTTTGCCTCAAGGAGGGAGGCCAGTGTAAATAGTAAAACAAAAATTAAAAATTGTACAGACATGTGCCAAAACTAGGAAATGGCTCAGCAGAGCTTTTCAGTCAGAAGCAGTTGCAGAGATGGGCATAACCCTGTTTCCTGCACACGTTGGAGCCCATGGATGTCAGGCTTTGTCAGGCTTCCATTCTGGTGTGCTTTTGGGTACTCCATAATGTAATTGTCCATTAATTTTGTATTTTGAGTATTGAAATTAAAATTCCTTTCAACTGCTTCAGTTCTGGTAGATATTATTTATGAGGAGCCGAGCAATCCATGCCCTTTCTCCTGAAAGATTTCAAACTGACAGTTTTGCATGTGTGCTATAGAATGAGTCCAGATATTCCGTGTTACTTTAGGGTCTCTCTCCTGCAAACAGCTTGGCTTTATTTCTGCCCCAGAGTGTACCAAGCGGGGGTGGATTGATAAGGGTTTGATTTTGTGAAATGAAACTGTGGTGGGGTGGGCGAGAGAACTTCTGAGTGTCCTTGTCCTCAGCGGTGCTGAGGTACAAACCAGTACCTGAGGAAGTGTTTGGGAGCTGGAGAAGTGTCTCAATACCCTCTGGGCTGCTGCCTCATGTTATCTTTGCCAGGGTGGATCATTGCTCCAGGTCATTGTGCTGATGTGAAGCTCCATAAACCATTCCTCTGGCAGAGATCTTCCTTAACAGAGTTGCAAATTCTTTAACAAGTCACGTTCGCTCGTCACGAGCCGTGTGCTCCGGGCAGTGGCGTGGGTGCAGACCTGGCACACTGAATATTCCTCTGTGCTGAGGGAATTTTGGCCTGGAGAGCGCGGGGTGGGTCGCACCCAGCTGGTCCCGCTGGCTCTCCCCTGCTGGACCGTGGGGAGCGAGAGCCCTCTTGTGGGATAGAGCATTCCTGAAACAATCCCAGCCAGGGATGGATGAGTGGAGGACAGGGCTTGCAAAGACGTGTTGGCTGCACCTTTCCTGTGCTCCTGTGACTGAGTAGATTCAGACATTCCTTTCACTTACAGTTTTCCCACTTTTTTGTTCATGAGTGGGATAAATTGTGTTTCAAGCTGGAGCTGTAGATACGTCTCACAAACACAAGAAGATGAGAAGAGGAGGGATCTGACAGCAGGCTGACTGTGCTGATCTGTGTGATTTTCAGGGCACAGCAGTGCTGTCAGTGCTTGCACAGCTTCCTTTGCGCCGTGCCTCTATGAAAACATCTAATGCCAGTATCATTTAACAGCGCCTTTTAAAATGAGCGTGGCGTGGTTTTGTTTCATAGCGATCCCATTACAGATTTCTCTCTTTCTAGGGAAAGAGGAACAGTGGTTTCAGAGAATGTTACTTTGGGAGCCAGAAGCATTGCAAGCTGACCAAGCTGTGCCCAGCTTTGGGTTACACCTTCCGACTGGCGGCCCAGAATGACATCGGTACTAGGTGAGTTCCTCAGGGTACACATTTCTTGACAAAAAGTGGTAGTTGAAAAGTTTACCTATCAATGACAGCATAAAGAGGAATTTCTGGGGGATTTTTGTTTCTTTTCTCCTCATGGTTTAGAGTTAAATATCTGACATTTGCTCTGTTGTTAAGGATTCAAGGTACATCATGCTTCACCTCCCAGGGAATTGCTGTGTACCTTCAGCATGATGAGATCAGCCTAAACAGATAGACTCCTTTTGAGGTGTTAAATGGTGTTTTGTGGTCTATTCCTAATACAAAAAGAATACATCTGTTATGTAAAATTCCCACTAGGGACCTCTGTGAACCAAGAAAAACAAGCAAGGGGAAGTTGAGTTACAGATTTTGAAAGGAATCTTGATATATTTATTTTTCTGGTTTAAAGCAAAGCCCTTCTGTCTCTTTCCAGCAATACAGTCCCTTCCTTCTTTGGGACTGGCAGGGCTGGCTGATGGGGTGGGAAAGAAGGGAGAGACAGGCAGGACTGAGAGAGGACAGGCACATCCAAGGCATTGAAAGATGGGATTTAGCTTCTGCTTTTCCTTGCGCGTGAACTGATGCACTCACATGAAGATGGGGAGAAATCTGACTTATTTCAGTCCTCTGGGAGCTGCTAGAGAGCACTGGGATGAAATGATCTGCAGCTGAGGAGCAGAGTGTGCCCATTGTGCTGCAGGGGCTGTGTGTGCTCCTGTGCTCAGGCAAGCAGAGCAGGCCTGGAAGGGTTTAGCTGTGAAGAAGCCAAACACCCAGTGCTGTTGTGTACTCCTTTATTGTCCTTCTTAGCTAAACAGGATCTAATCATTATTACAAGGACACAAAAGAAGCACCAGTGGTGTATAACAATGTGTTTTGTGGAGGGAGACTCCTGTATTGTTCTCTCTTCTAAAACACAAGCCTCTCAGTGATTTATAGCTTTAGAAAGCTTCTTTATTCATGTTCCTGTGTTTTCCCCGAGATGGACTGAGACCACTCATGTGTGCACAGAGTCCCTTTTCCCAACTTCTTGCAAGATTAATTCCCTCCCCATTGAAATAATACTCGATGTGGAGAGAGAGGGGGGCTGAGCTGGAGCTGCTGAGTGCAACTGGAAGGGAATGGGGTTTGTGCAAAGTTCCCAGTTCTGGCATCTCTTTTCTGTGCCAGATTCCAGATTTTTGAAATATCTTGGGGCGTGTTTCAACACTCCTTCCCCACCCCTCCTTTTTTTGTTCTCTTTCTCCCTTTTTTCCCTCCCCTCAGGCTATTGAGGAAGGAGTGAACTAAAAACTATTTATGGTCAGATGCTCTGTGCTAATCTGTGAGATAAGCACCAGCAACACATGCTTTATTTTTATAGACAGCACTCAAAATTATGGCAAGATAATGTCATCTAACACTTCATGTCATGAGATGGTTTTGGTTTGTTGTAATGCTTGTGGACTTACCATGTATGATGATTTTTGTCTTGTTTGGGTTTTAGTTATAGATGGTGTGTTTAAATACAAGTGTATTTCAACAAATAGGTTATTTTTGAGAAAGAATATTTGGAATAAGGAGATGTGGTTCTTTCTGTGTGTTAAATTAAGTTCAATTAATTAAAAAGGTGTGACTTTAAGGCACAGAATATGTTTTGTACTTTGGAAACAGATTTGAAAATTGCAAGAAATGTCACCTACCATTGAGAGCTTTGATCAGAATTCATAGAAGCTGTATTCTGCACTTCTCAGGTTCAACATCCAAAAGTTCAGTACTTGAGGCTTTATTTCCTCTACTTTAGTTCCCCTTTGTTAAATGAGATTTTCCTCCACTTCACAGTTAATATACCAAGTTAATACTTTCAGGCAATCAAATATTTTTTTCCAATGTTACTGCAGTGAAATCTGTAAAAATGACTGTGAGGACGCATTATCCTGTATTTTTTTCAATTCTTAGTTCTGGCACTTCCTAACTGGCTTAGGAATCTTTTCCACCTGAGCAATTTGAACATTGTCCAAATTTTTTGAAAATGTGAAATACTTCTCTAAGTACACTGAGGTTGAGGTTTCTTTAGCTTCGTGTTTTTGTAGTGGGTTTGTTTGTTTGTTTTGTTTCTTTGTTGGGGGGGTTGGAGGTTTGTTTGTTTGTGTTTAATATTCCCCTCTCTCTGCTGTGTCTCTGAGCAGTGGGTACAGCCAGGAGGTGGTTTGCTACACTGCAGGCAATATTCCTCAGACCCCTTCTGCACCACGGCTTGTTCGGGCTGGAGTTACGTGGATCTCATTGCAGTGGAATAAAGTAGAAGGATGCACACCAGAGGAAGTGATTTCCTACACCCTGGAAATTCAGGAAGAAGATAATGTGAGTGCTGTGTTGCTATAAAGTGCATGACTTAGACTGAGTGTTGATTTATTAATTGGAGATCACTGAGAAGAGCATGGACTGCTGCTTTGGAGGGCCTTCCAGGAGTACTGGGTACTTGGCAGGAGGAGCTGTGTGATTTGCTCTGCTGCACAGCAGAATTAGGAATCCTTAGCTAAAAATCTCTGCTGACATCTATGATTGCTTACAAAGCCACCCCAGATTCTGTGAGCAACAGGGCAGCTTGTCCTTAGCCAGGTCAGTCTGCTCTGTCCTCCTGGCTGCTCCTTTGTGGGCTTGTGTTCTGTCATCTGTCACTTCCAGTTCTGTAGCAGGTTAAACTGCTATGGTTGTTTATGTGCTTATTTTGCAGCAAAATTACATTATTCAGGGCAGCTGCAGCATGCTTCTTCTAGAGGAAAAATATTACAGCCTTGCAGTTTGAAAGTAGTAGTAGTAATAATAATTAATATTATTATATATATTATATGTTTGTTTTTTCTTGTTTTTTTTTAAAAGCACTCAGCTATAAAGCCCCTTTGCTATGATGTGTTGTAGGTACAGACTGTAACCCAGGGAACATTTTCTCAGACTCCTCAGTTATGAGAATTTGTTTGCTTTTGTATTTTTTTAGGATAGCATGTTTCACCCAAAGTACACTGGAGAGGAGCAAGCCTGTACTGTGAAGAATCTCAGAAGAAGCACACAGTATAAATTCAGGGTAAAATATTTTTCCTCTTGTCATTGTGTAGTGTTTTCTGTGTTGAGCTTTTCCCAGGCACTACAGGGATCCTTTAGTGCTCCCTCCAAAGCTGAATCATCAAACACAAATTTGCTTTATACTATGACCTAATATATTAAACTGTTATTTGTATTTTTGCCTTTATCACACGGGAGATGCTGTTGCTCAGACTCTGGGAAACAATCACAGTTCTCCATAGCATATGGGAGGATGTTGTAGAGGTGTGGTTCAGGGTGTGAGGTGGTTGTAGTTGGCTGCATTGCTCCCAAAAACCTGGTCCCTGGTGACAAATCCCACCTCACTTGTGCAGAATGCAGGAAGCACTGCGAGGTGCCCAGCCAACACAGCTGCCCACAGACCGAAGCTTTTCTGTCTCATATGTCCCTGTGGCTGGTTCTGGAGCTGGTTTTCAGCAAGTGTTGGTGTCTTCTACTCTGTGGGTGCTCTTAAACACAGAGCCTCTGAGAAATGCTCTGGAGTCTTACAGCAGACGCCAAGTTCAGTGATTTTCCTCTCTGCTGCTGAGGTCTCTGATGACAGCACAGTGCTCGGTGCTGCTGTCGAGGAGATGCTGGGGTTTGTCCAGGACCAGCTGTGTCCATCCATCCCCAGCTCTCCACTGCAGTGGCTCCACAAGATGCACCACCCAGAGTGTGGTGTCTCTCTGGAGATGGCCAGAAGCTGTGTGTGAAGCCAACACCTGGCTTCTCTATGTCTCAGTATATTCAGAAGCAACAAAAAGAAAACTTTGCCTAAAGATTCCTTTAGATCATAGAGTCATAGAATGGTTTGGGTTGGAAGATCACCTGGTTCCAATCCTCCTGCCATGGGCAGAGACACCTTCTGCTAGACCAGGGTGATCCAAGCCCCATCCAACCTGGCCTTGAACACTTCTGTCCATGGGGCATTCACAGCTTCTCTGAACAGCCTGCGCCAGGGTCTCAGCCACCCTCTCAGGGAAGAGTTTTTTCCTACTCTCTGGGACAGAAGACCTTGTCAAGTTGCCTGAAGAACTACCCAAAGACTTGGGAAGCTTTTGTGTTGTCACTCAGAGATGATGCCTTTTAGCTTAGAGTTGTAGAGGCTGCTGTGGCTGGTGAGAGAAGAGAATCCTTAGTGCTTCTTTGCAGCCCTGCCTTCAAATTAAATATGGATTTTACAAAACTGCATTGATATCAGAGCAAATTTATAGCCTGGTGTCACTGGCTACAGGCAAAACTTTGATCTGATTTTTACTTGTGTCATTACTGATACTCCAAATTACTTTGTTTTAAATAGCAATTTGAAATACCTCCAAAACAAAAATAACAAAATTATTGTTATAGTTCTTTCTTTTCTTTT
Source organism: Vireo altiloquus (assembly GCA_013396875.1). Classification (NCBI taxonomy): domain Eukaryota; kingdom Metazoa; phylum Chordata; class Aves; order Passeriformes; family Vireonidae; genus Vireo; species Vireo altiloquus. The sequence goes on from VZRF01010043.1 coordinate 25,060, forward strand.
ATGAGCAAAATACTGCAAGTTGACACAGTTATTTAGAAAAGTAATCTTTTCTTTAAGGGGAAATCCAGCACTGCTTTTATCTTAAACATGTCGTGATCTATTGCTGATGGAGGAAGAGGAAAAATCACTGTGGTTTGTAAAGAAACTTTATGAAAATCTAGTATCTGTTATTAGAATCCCTCCCACTTTGGGATGTAGCATACCTTCCAGTTTGGTGGCATTTGTGCAATTACTTAAAGAAGTCTGATGCAGACCTGCGAGAAAAGCAGTTGCAGTGAACAAGGACAAACTTGTTGTGGTTTTGTTTCAGCTGTTTGCTTCCAACGTGGAAGGGAAGAGTTCTCCCAGCGAAGTGTTGGTCTGCACAACCAGCCCAGACAGGCCAGGACCTCCAACCAGACCTGTGGTCAAGGGGCCAATAACATCTCATGGCTTTAGTGTGAAGTGGGGTAAGCTAGTTCAGATTGCTCTAGCAGAGTTTTTTGGGGTCGTAAGGAATTCAAATAAAGTCATGTAAATATGTGTTAGAACTTCGATTTTTCATGCTGCTTCTCAGTACAAAGTTGAATGTGTTTGCAGAGCTTGACAGCTTAATTTTTTTAATATTGTGAAAGGTGCGTAGAGGCTTTTGTGTTTTCAGAAACAAAAACATTGTTTTGTTTTTGATTAACTCACACTCAGGCACATCTTCAGGCTTTTCTCTCTCCGTTTCATGTCTCATTGCAGCTTTATTCCAGCTACTTCATTTATTAACAGGGCAAACCTCTGTGCAGCTTCTCTTTCAGTGCTTTTTTCCATACATTTTGTTTGGATCATCATTATCCAGCAGCCTTATTCTGATTCTTGCTGGAAACTTAAGTCTGTCACTCACTTCTGCTATGCATTACTTGGTGTAGTTAATGTGGAGGAGTTAGTGGAGAAGGAACTGATGCAGAAACAGGTTTGGTAATTATTTTGTTATCTTTCACTCCTATTCTTGTCTTATTTTTTCAGATCCTCCACAGGATAATGGTGGTTCAGAAATCCTGAAGTATCTGCTGGAGATTTCTCAAGGGAGTCCAGAAGGTAAACTTGAGAAAAGTTTTCCCAGTTTCAAAACACTGTCGCTACTATAAGAAAGTCCTGACTCTTTAGGCTGTTAGTGTTATTATCATTAATCCCCTAATAATGTGATTGAAACAGTATTATGCACTTTGCAGGGTTCCTGGGTGAGTTGGGGTTGGATTTTGGGAAGGTGTTGTAGTGGGTTTTTTAGGTATCCTCTTTTTTCTAATAATGATAGAATTTTGGGTTATATGGCTAAATCTAGAAATATTTTATTTCTATTTGTGTGCATATATTTGCACATTTATACGTAATACATAACACATTTATTTATATTTATAAGTATGTGTATTTGCATGTGTGTCTGTGTGTTTTCTTCAAGTGCGAAATAATATTCACAGTGATAGTAATACTAATGATTTTCCTGAAATACATCACTTGTGGGAGACCACACTGAGGATTTTCCTTCCTCCTAGATCCTCCTCAATGTATTGTTTCCCACTTCTCTAAACTTGGGTGTATCTTATTTTTAGCAAATCAGTGGGAAGTAGCCTACAGTGGCTCGGCTACAGAATACACCTGTACTCACTTGAAACCAGGCACTTTATATAAACTCCGGGCATGCTGTATCAGCACTGGTGGACACAGTCAGGTGCGTATTATGTAACAATAACGGCTACTGGGTTTATATTTTTCAGAGATTTATCTGCTATTTTTGGTAAGATACTTCTGCTTTCTAAAGAAGGGTGGAACATTTTCCCTGTAGCACAGCCAAACTACACTGATTGCAGTTAATCTTACGCTGCAAGTTGCTGTATTTCTATGTGTACTTAATTTTCAGCAAGCTGCGATTTAGTGAGATTTGATTTTCTCAAAACCAATCTGTAGTTGTTTATATTTATGTTAGAAAAGACCATCATGTTTATCTGATGTGGCCACTTGCTTGAAAAAGGCCCCAGACTCTAATGTGCTTGACCCTGTATTGACTGGAGATGCAGAAAGAGGTGGTTTGTTGTAACAGTTATTCTTTCATGTGGCTGAATTATTTTAACTTTTTGGGTTCTTTTTTATCAGACCCTGATTCCTGTAGTTGCATTCTTTGATTTAAATTAAATTATTATTATTATTATTGTTGTTATTGTTATTATTATTATATTGTTCCTCCTGCTTTGATTTTTTTTTATTATTATTTAAGACTGAGTACTTTAGGCCTTGACATTATTTTAAAACCAAGGAAAATTAAAATACAGAGCCCAGTTCTGAGAACGCTAACGAAGGAACTCCATTTATTTTATTTGTAACAAATGCTTGATAGCATCTCCTCTCCTTTATTTTTTTTTTTATATATATATATAAATTTCCATGAAGTGGTGGGTGTAGAGAACAATTTCTGTGTAGCCCTGGCTCCCTGTGGAGGTGTGACTGAGCTGTGTTCTCCCGTAGTGCTCCGAGAGTTTGCCTGTCCGTACGCTGAGCGTCGCGCCGGGGCACTGCCGCCCGCCCCGGGTCCTGGGCAAGCCACGGCACCGCGAGGTGCAGCTGCAGTGGGGTAAGCCAGGGCAGCATCCTGCTGCTCCAAAGCTTTGCTTCTGGGGATCAGCTGCTGGTCTGGCCTCAGCCTTTGTTTCTGCTGCTCGTGTCCTGCTCACTGGGAAGCGCACGGCGAAGCCCAGTGGGGTCTGAGCAAGACAGAGGTGCAGCTTCTTGTCGGCTGTGGTGGCTCAGCCCTTCAACTCTGATCCCATTTTTTTTAGTCAGGACCTGCCCTTCTCAGGGCTCTTTTATTTATCTGTCTTATTATTTCAAAAACACAGTGTGATTGAATTTTTTTTTTTTTTTTAATTCCTTTGCAATATTGACTTGGCAAAAACGTTTTGCTGCTTCTAATACGCAGCTTCTTTCAAAAATTTAAGTTAGAACATATTCAGGGTTTTGGGTGGCATTGAAGTCCTGATCCACAGTGTAACACACATAATCTATTGGATCTCTGTTATTTTGGAAAGATGTTGGACTGCAGTCATGGCACTAAATTGTCAAAACTGCACATTTTTCAGAATATGAGGCCCATGCCAGTTTCCAACAGAGTGTTTTCTTTACAATGATAATCTTGCAGTGTCCAAGTATTTTTGTGGCATCATTTGTTAAGCCAAAATCTGGATAAGAAAAATTTCTAACTGTCAAATATATTTCAACACTAGTATAAAAATTCACCCAAATGCTTCCTGGAAGCGTTTTGGTGGCCGCTGTTTTTCTGATCCCCGGGCAGTTTGATTGTGTTGTACTGGCTTGTAATGTAACTTGCCAGGATTATCAAATACATTGTTTTCATGGGCAAAAAAAAGGTGCCCACAACAAAAGAGATACGTCTCTGTGTGTGTGCATCTATACAAATCATATACACACACATTATACACATTTCTGTGGTATATGAACTAAAAAAATGTCTCTTCCTGGCGCACACCCTAATGTTATTAACAAATGACCTGATTTCTTTCAGATGTCCCTCCGTCAGAAAGCGGCTGCCCTGTCTCTGAGTACAGTGTGGAGATGACAGCCCCTGAAGAAGCTGTTTCTGAGGTGTACCACGGGCCTGAGCTGGAGTGCACTGTCAGCAGCCTCCTGCCCGGGGCCACGTACCGGTTCCGAGTGCGGGCCCTGAACGACGGCGGGGTACGTGTGCTGCCCCAGGGCTGGCTCCGAGCCCAGCTGCTCCAAAATGTGTGAAATCCCTGCTTAAATCCCTCAGAGCTGCTTGCAAGGAGGAGTCTCTTCATCCTCGTTCTGTTGCGTTTCCTTCTTTTTGTTTTAAACCTAAAGTGTGTAAAAATGAGAACTGCAATTTCACCCAGGTGTTACGTTTTGAGGGAAACACATTCCTGATGATTTTCTTGTTTTAATTTAAAAAAAATATATACTTTATAGATTCTGTGAGACTTTTTTCTTAAACGATTTCCTTGGAAGAAGTGCCTTCCCAAATACATCAGAAATTCTGTTGGATGTCCATGGAGATCTGTTGAAAGATCTTTTTCTCTGAGGTTTGGATTGGTTATGCTTCCCTTTGTGTCATTTCAGTGGTGTTATATAAAGTCCCAACAAAGCTGCATGCATTGATGTGTTTCTTCCCAGGAAATCTTGATGACAAATATAACACAAAAGTCTAAAGTTATTTGCTTACAGGGAGAAGTTCTGTTAAAACTTTACTTGGGTATTAGAAAAATCTGCAAGACCGTTAATCTCTTTTGTCATAAAAATACTCACTGGGGTTTTTTTTGTGAAAAACTAATTAAATGCACATGGAAAGATTAGATTTGCTTGCTGGAATGAAAGACATTGCCTACCTGGTAGCTTTGAATATAGCCTTTTTTTTTTTTTTTTTTTTTGGGCAGAACAGTTTCAGAGCATTTCTGGTTCCACCCTTTGCTGAATGAGGGGGCTGGTTCCGGTTTGGCTGGGTTTTTCTACCAGGTGCAGAATAGAGGAGGATGTCCTTTGCCAGATTCTTCCTCAAAAGCAGAAGACGTCATTAAATGAGATTTTGTGACATGTGCATTTTTTTGTAAGACAAATCAATCAGTGTTGGCCCTTCTTTGATGGCAGATACTGGTGCGTCTGCTGAGAACTTTTCTGGGGTTCATAATTTGTGTTGTTTGGCCTTTTGTAGTGGCTCATTTTTTTCATGCTCACTAATATTGCATTACAAAACAAGTAAATATCAGTGCTATTCCTCCAATTGCTTCCAAGTGAAGTTCCTTTGTTCTGGAGAATGATTTCTAATTAACTTGGGGATGTACTGAGCAAACTTCACTCTTCCACTCAGGAGGCCTCAGAAAAGCTGTTTCAGTGCTATCTCCTGTCCTCGCACTCCTGGCTGGAGCCAGGCTCCCAGACTCCTGAAAATTGGTGGGGTTTTTTTTTGCTAATATGCATTTAAATTATTCTCCTGCCACGGGCTCTGGAGTTGTCTGAGCTGAGCTGCCTGTGGAGTGGAGCGTCCACGGTGTGTGCAGCGTGTCCCTGCACATTGTGCCAGACTGGGGCTCCAGTACATCCTGTCCTTTCAAATGAACTTGGGGCAGGCTTTTTATGTAAAAGAAGCTGGATATGGACTCCAGTATGTGCTGTGCTCTTGCTGTGCTCCTCTTTGTATCCATGAGAAGCCAGTTATGATACGTGAACACACTGTGCTAAGGTAAGGCAGAGGGACACAAACTGTTCCTCGCTTACTGAGGGCTCATTCTCACTTTTGGACAAACTGGAGGTGGTTTCTGCTTTCATGGGCTCTTGCTGACACACAGGAGGATGCACAAAGGATGTACATGCTCTCTGGTGTTTGGTGCCGGGTGCTGGAAGCCCAGTCTGTCTTGGAGAAAGTTCAGTGCGCTGAAAAAGTTCACATGCTGTTCTTTAGAAAGCCCTTTAGGGCTTTGGGATGGATGTATACCTGTATATTAATAATAATAATACCTTGTTCCCCTCTAGTACGGGCCGTATTCGGAGGCAACAGAGGTCACCACAGCAGCAGGGCCACCAGGCCAGTGCAGAGCACCTTCCCTGTCCTTCCTGTCCGACACACGAGTCCTGGTGAGCTGGGAGGTGAGTCAGGTGCCCGAGCTGTTTAATTCCACCTTGCTTTTCCAAACCACTGTGGTCACCACAGAGCTCAAAAGCGAGCTAGAGAGCTCTTTACTGATCTGGAACTATCTTTTAATGCAAGGAAACTCTTTCTACAAACTATTCTATTGTACAAAATCATCTTCTCCACTTTGCTCTGAAGAATTGTGTAAAGTAGGTCGCGAGTCTTCCAGAGCAGGGCTCAGACACAAGACCTCCTGCACTGACATCAGATGATGGAAGTGCTCTCTGCAAGCTTTTAGCACAACAGCGTGCTCTGAGTTGGAATTATGAAGACAAATATTTGATTTTGGCTGAAACTGGAGTCTCTGATATGAAATGAACTCTCCATAAATGCTTACGATGTAGGGCTTTTTTCCCTTCAAAAATGGTTTGTCTCTTCCACAAATATTTACTTTTATTTTAGTTTGTGTGCATTCCTCCTCTGTTCTCCAGCATCTTAGGCATTGGGCTCAAGATAAGTGCTAGCTGAAGTGCTGTGGGGATGACTGGTGCCATTAAAGAAAAAATGTTGTGTAATTAAGGCAGAAAAGAAAGGATGTTACCATAAATAACACTGTGAAGTGGTTCAGTGGGGCTGTAGTTCTGCCACAGGCTTAAAATGAAAATCTAGCAGCCCTTCCAGCTCTGCTTCTACTGGGCCCCTCCCCAAAACATTGCCCCTGTTGAGAAAGAAATCACTGGCATTCACACCATGCTCAAATAAATTGATTGTGCTAACAACATGTCTAGATACAAACATAATCTGCCTTCAATTTTATAACAGAGAGGTGTATTTGGTGCAGTTTGGGGGTATTAATATTTTTTGCAACTAAAAATCAGACTGAACTTTTAGATGCTACCTTTTAATGGTCCGGGATTTGCTCTCCCCAGCCATGAAGGGCTGAAGCAGTGGTTCTGGTAGGCTCTCTATTTATTTGAAGGATTTATATTTGTTTATTCTAGCTAAAAATGAAGCTGTGGTTTGCAGTGGTTATGTTTTCTTAAAGAGTGTCATTTTTTGGCTGATATGAATAAGAAGGAAAAACAGTGAAGCACTGTGGAGTCTGGCTGGAAAGCACACTGTGGTGCCTACTGTGATGCTTTTTTTTTTACACATTGTTCTAAAATCTGCCTTAGGAGCTCTGAATGTTCCTACTCAAACAGCTGGAAGCTCTGAGGCAGAGCCAGAGAAGCCCCTGTGCCTATGCAGGGTGGTCTCTGTGGTGTGCAGCAAAGCTCTGGATCTTTGCACTGGAAATTACACCTTTCCTGTCATAATCACCAAGTCCTTGTGGGCCACACTTCTGCAGGCAGAGCAGTGCTTCCCCAAACTGCTTCAGGCCACACAGTACAGCTCTAGGTAGTCCTGCTAAAAACACTAAATATTTTGGTTTGGGAACCATGCTGTTTTGCCTCTATGGCTCATCTCCCCCACATTCAGGCATTCATTTTGTGTTACCCTGAATAAAGGGATTGCTGGAAGAGGACAGGTTTAGATTAGATATTGGGAGAAATTCTGTATTGTGAAGGTGGTGAGACACCAAAACAGAGCAGCTGTGGCTGCCCCATCCCTGGAAGTGTTCAAGGCCAGGTTGGACAGGGCTTGGAGCAGCCTGGTCTGATGAAGGTGTCCTGCCTGTGGCAGGATGGGGAATGAGGTGATCTTGAAGGTCCCTTTCAACCCAAACCATTTGATGATTCTGTGATACCATGGGGATCTCATTGTGGATGTGAACATGGCAGGATCCACACTCCCAGGTCCCGTTCTGGGACTGGTGGGTGACTTCCACAGAGAACCTCAGGCCAGCTCCTCCCTTGCTGAGCTGGTTCTTCTCTCAGCACGAGTGACTGCTTCCGGCTCCCAGGCCAGTGCTTCCAGAGCTGTGTTTTACTCTCTCAACTAGGCTGCACTAGATTGATGCTTTTTTTATGTTCTCCATGGTTGAGCTTCTGCCAAGCCAGTGGAGAGACAATTTATTCCTGAGTGTCCTGATGGAAAGCAAAGTAGCTATGTACACTAACTCATTTCTCTGAATTTCAATCAGGTAATTTTTGTGCAGAATTGTCCTGTTTCAGTAACCTCTTAGGGAACATTAACTCAGTACATTTCCATTTGCAGCAGTAATGGTGTATTAATTTAGAAATAAGGGTGGTTGTTGGGGGTTTTTTTCCATGTACTTCATTCCTTCCCCAGTGAAACACAGCAATCTGAAGTGCTCATTTCTGAACTGAACCACATAAATATTTGTGTTGCAGAGTCCTGAATGTTCTGGTGCTGACATCTCTGAATACAGATTAGAGTGGGGAGAAGAGGAGGAGTCTCTACAGCTTGCATATAGTGGCACAGAAACCTGCTTTGAAATCAGTGACTTGGCGGCGGCGGCACGTTACTGCTGCAGGCTGCAGGTACGGCAGGGCTACCTTTGCTGCCCTCTCACATCCACACTGAGTTTCCTTCCACTGCTGTTCTTAGTTTTGTCATTAGCCCCTCTGAAGTTAGCTAATTAGCTCTCTGATGCAGAAGGAATGCACGTTTATTTTAAGCAATGCGGACTCGTGTGTTGCTTAAAAATTGCTCTTGTGTTTTGTTCCTTTCAGTGGCTAAACACTGTTGCCTGTAACAACCACCTTGCCCTCTGACAAAATGGTAATGGTTTAGAAAATTTAAAAAAAAAAAAACAACTTTTTTTTTCATGGTAGGGAGAGTAAATAATATCTACCTCCCAACTGGATGTTGAAGATTTCCCTGGCTTAAATAATGAATTTCAGCATCTGTTTAATTTATCAGGTAAGGCAAAGCAGCTGAGTAGATTCCTGTGAGTCTAGGAGATAGTATCTGCCAGAAAGTGAGTTCTCATCTTTGCCATTTTGTCTCTTAGATCTGTGAGATTGGATCTCATATAGAGTCTCTATATGGTTTCTTTTATCTCTTTCTCTCCTGTTATTTCAGTAAAAAGTAGCAGTTAAAATATATTTTGTATATCTGTATGAAAGTAAGAATACAGGACTTTTCATCCTTTATGTCTTCTGATAAATGGAATGTAAGGCAACTGGGAGTGAATATTTTACCCAAGATACTCTTCCACAAGATATATTTGTATGTGAAGACAGAACACTAATCCAACCCAAATACCCACCCAGCTGGTAGCATGTGGACCACCCAGGGTAATTTCTTTGATCAAGGACAACATGCTTCTGTCGAGTGTTTCCCTCATATATTTTTTTTAAACAGGATATTGATTTTTTTATTTTTTGGGAAGAAGGTTTCGAGGAGCTGGCCAGCAGCCCAAGAGCTCTGGCCCCACAGCTCTGAGTGCACTCAAATATATTTTGTGACTTGGCCAGAGCTGGTCTGTACCTTGCTCTGGCACTGTGGGATGGAGAGCCAGGGAATGTGTGAGTGGCTGGGAGGTGTGAGCCAGAAAGTGCCTCTTGTTCTGCAAGAGGGAGAGCATTCAGCATCTGCTGGGCAGGGAGGAGGCTCTGAGACCACTGCTGTGGGGAGCCTAAGGAAAATTGCATGTTAAAAATGGAAACAGCCGGCTGTGTGGCACCTTTGATTTCCAGTGGGTGCTTATTTCAAACAGCCTGCCACAAAAATGTTGCACAAATCTACTCGTTTTTTAACGCAGACAGTATCATTTAATCCATAGGCAGAAGCTGCAGGAAAGGCGTAACAGCAATAAGACATTTTATTGAAGTCCATCAGCGACTCAGGCATTACTTTCTAGAGAGTTTCATCCTCTTGATCTGGTCTTGTGTGTTATATGGAGAAGAATTTCTTACAAGATACACTGGAATCTTCAAACAAATACACAGAAGACTCCCCACAAAGTAGCTATAACAGACAAAGAAAGTTAAATAGTGTCAGAAATTTTAGTTTATTTTATCTGTTTGTTACCAGCTTTAACAGAAAAGTCTTTTCCTTTTTAAAAATAAAGATTCCCCAAACCACATTTATTCAGCCTCCTAATAAACACACAGCATTGCTATCTCAGTCTACAGTAACTTAATAAAAGAGAGAATTGAGGAATCAGGCATATCTAACTGCAGGGCAGACAATTGTCTTTACTGTTGCTCAACTTTTTTTCCTGTAATGAATATTCCTGAAAACAATAGTAGCTTCTGCAAAGGGAAATATTGTGTCATTTGGGGGTGGCCGGGGAAAGCAGCTAGACAGCAAAGCCCCATCAGTTATGGGGATGAGCTTGTCCCATAAAGCAGTTAAAAAACACCACTGACAGTAAATTGCTTGGAGCAAGATGCAAATTGCCAGATGCTGGTTTAGAGGCAAGACAAATCATATCATTGGCAGAGCACGAAACAGGGCTCACTTCTAACAGCTCCAGGAGTGCTGCACTAAATAGAAGATTTCCCCGGAGCAGGGTTTGTTTTCAAGGGCTTTTTAAAGGCTGACAAATCTAACTTTATTATCTCTTTCTTCAATTGAACAAAATGCCTCCTGGAAAAACGGAACATGGCTTTGTGTTTGTATTATGCAGAGCAGAAATAAGTTATTCACTGCAGTTAAGCATAGATTAGAAATCAAACAATTGTTTGATGTGTCCTGTCATTGCTGTCAGAGTTCTGCTGGCAACATTGTCAGCCTGGATTTTTGAATTAATTGTAATCTGACGGGAGACTCTGGGCTAACTTTTCCTAATGTAAAGGGTGCTGGGCAGTATCAAAGCTCTTTCTGGAGGTCTGTGATTTCTGGACTCCTGTAGTTTCTCCTGTACCATGTTCTATAAGTTCTCCCCATACCTTGTGTGCTGGCAGGATGCTGGGCTGTGTCAGGACCCACAGATCCAGGGAAGGTGGTATTGCCCATTATATGCCATTCCTGAGAACCTGGAATGCTGCATCCAGTGTTGCTCCAGGCTCCAGGTTGAAATAAGGATGTTCAAATGAGATATAAAGAAAAAAATTATCACTGTGCAGGCAATTAAGGATCTAACAGTTGTCCAGAGGGGCTATGCAATCTAAATACCTGGAATTTTTCAAGACCTGACTGGAAAAAAAACCTGAGCAACCTGGTCTGCATTGTCTGACCCTGGTTGGAACAGCAAGTTGGACAAGATAAGTCTCACAGTCCCAGCCTTTGTGGTTCTGTGATTGAGTTTATAATAATCCTGAAGAGGTCACATCAGTCATTCCCTAGGCAATTCCAGTGCAATGGGTACAGCTTTTGCCACTGGCTGAGCATGATAAAACCCCAGGCCTGCACAACTGTGTGATGTTGGCTTGCAAAGACAACAGCCTCTAATTACTGAGGAGAAACAGGCCAGGTTTTGAAACTTGGTATCCACTGGGTTTTAGGATCTATGACTTAGGATGAGAAGCTTGATAAATTGTTGCTCTCCTCTTTTGTGGGAGATAGCTGAGCTTTGTAGTTTGGTAGTAAGTTAAGACTTTTCCCACTTTAATGATTTTGTGATTCTGGGGAAATGTGAGTCAGGCTTTAAGCCATGCTGAGCTCCTATATTATTATATCAGAAATTTTTTATCATGAAATTAGCTCCCCATCCTCTAAATTAGGAACCAAGGTAGTTCTTAGCAGGTGAAATATCCCTTATTTTTAGGTGTATTTTGCTTGCATAAAGCATCTGATGGGGCACCCTGCAGTATACTGGGGGCTTTGTGCTGGTTGGCTCAGTGATTTTGGGTAGCCAGTTTGCTGAGCCAACATAATGTCACCTGTCACTGGCAGCATGACTAGGACATTTTCCCTTACTAACCAAAGTTTACAACTCATAAAAAGGTTATTAAATATCTATTAGGGAAAAGAGAAATATTCTCCAAGTTTTCTGAGACATTCCTGAGTGACTAGGGAAGATGCTGATTCCTTAGGAGAGCAGAGGTACGAGTCACGCTTTAGAGGGGAAGCCAGCAGTGCCTATCCCCTGAAGAATTCCTGCAGCTCTTCCAGGCTGCACAGTCCATCATTATGGACTTGACACGCACGTGAAGGAGAACACTGGTAAATACTTTTTTTGTTTTAACACCCAGGCCATCAACCAGGCTGGAGCCGGACCCTACAGCGAGCTGGTGACCTGCAGAATCCCTGCGTCCGTGCCTGACGCCGTCTCCGTGCTGTCCGTGCTGGAGGACGAGCCTGTGGGTGCCTGCCAGCCCTCGCCCTCTGTGTGCCTTGTGCTGAGCTGGGAAGAGCCCAGCAATAACGGGGCTGAGATCACATCCTACAACATCGACCTGGGGGACGTCAGCATCCCCGTGGGGAACGTGACGAGTCACACCATCGAGGGTTTGCTGCCCGAAACCTCGTACCGGTGAGTGCGGCTGCGGGGACAGGGCACAGGCATCACAGGAAACACTCCTGAGAGCCAAAGTGCAAACCAACAACCCAAACAACCACCTTAGGGAGCACAGGAATCTGCACTCATTCCTTGATGGAATGAATTGTGGTAGTTCGTGTTCAAATATTGTTTTCTCCCACTTTTTTTTCCCCTCTTTTCTCCACTCCTTGCATTATCTCTGACCTCTCCTCCTTTTCAAGTTGCTCTGCTAAGCTAAGGTTACACTGCTGATAATAAATTTAAAAATAAATAATCAAGAAAAAAATTAAAATGACAGTGTTACATCTCATGTTTTTTCAGCTACTTAGAAGTACTATTCCAAGGGATTAAATCATTAAGTTATTGATCCCTGTGCAGGGTTAGCAATTTTCACACAATGAACTTGTATTTGTAAAGCTGCAGCTATTTTTTGTCTCTGGTATATGGAAATTAATGAAAAGATGATCTGAATTTAAAACCAATTTATATTGCTTCAGAGTCTTAATTGCTAAGTGGCATTGCCAAAATTTTATAAGCTTAATGTTCAGGCTTATATTTTTTCTCCCTAATTGCTAATTAAGGAAAAAAAATGGTTCCATGCAATTAATGAACAGCAATACAACAGACTATGTGACGAAAAAAATTTCTATTTTAAGTAGTGTTCTAATAAAGACTGAAATCTGTTTACAGAGTTGTAAAATTAGATGACACAGACTTGCTATAACATTTTTCTTTTTTTTACTTTGTATTCAAGGTCACAATCCTACAGGTGTGGTAAATGATAAGTTCAAATTTTATCCTGTACCCAAGGAAAGAAACCTTGTTGTAGCAAGGGTACAAACACATACACCAGAAGTTATTTAAAGTGAGCACACCTTGCTTGCTCATGGATCATTCATATAAAGTTGAGGAGTTTGTCTGGGTTGGTCACCCAGCTGTGCAAGTGCACTATCTTTGGGCAGTCTCGTATTCCCTGGTTTCTCCTCAAATGTTTGTTCCACCCAGAGCCAAAAAAGCTGAAATGGGAACTTTGAGCAACTCATTCAAGACAGAATGTGCCATTTAAATTCTTCACCGAAGTCTTACTTCTTCAGTCTCCTTTTTAGCTGGTTCTTGGTTGTCTACTGCTTCCTTTAGGGAAATGTCATCTTCAAGGCCTAGAAATGGAGATTGGAGTGATTTTTTTTTTTGCCTTCTTATTTCATTATTTTTTAAAAAGCACCATATTAAATCACATAGTCAGTGATTATGCCTGTCTCTGGTCCAAATGAAACAGCTAAAGCCACAAGCATTAACTGTTCTAAATATTGTTGTAAGACTTAAGTTCCTACCAAAAATGCCACTAAGAACACAGACCAATGGATGGCTGATCAGAACTAATAATGTAGGAAAGCTCTTTTCTTAAATAAAATGAGAGAACCTCTGTCTTGCATCTCCTGCCTATCAGAGTAGACAAGTGACTGCAGTTGGATTGCAAATGCACCTCATCAATAGTTTAATCAAAAGTATTATTTTGCTAATCAAAAATAGATTTGTCAGAGTGTTTTGATCATTAACTTTTTCACTGATATTTCTTCTTCAAGCGTACCTTGGCACCTGTCTTTCATCAGGGAATGTCTGCCCCGATAAATCCTTAAGGAACAGGATTATCAAGCTATGTGCTAAATGTTGGTGCATTTTCTGCCCTCCCTGGCTGAATCAGAAGAATGTTTCAGAACATCACTGATCTCATTCTCTACATTTCTCCACTGATGAGTCTTTTTGTGTCAGTTTTGTTTACCATAACTTACTCTTCTCCCTCTCAAGTGTTTATTCCCCGCTGTTTTTAAAAACAGTGAACATATTTTTCCTAGACTAAACAAGCCAAGTACTACAGGGTTTGAGGCTCTGAACTCCCTTGCCAAAGTTTCAGCAGAATTTGAAGTAAGTCAGCAAAGGGTTTATATGTTTCAGTTGAGTTGGAATTCCACTGTCAATGTTTTTGGTTGTGGGAAACCAAAACTGAAAGCAAATCTTGGTTATTAGGAATCCAGCAAGTCCAAAATTGGAAATTTAAACTGTTCTGCATACGGGGTGATTCTGAAACCCTCTCCACTTGTGTATGTGCACCCTGTTGGAGCTGTTAGCTTGAGTCTGTCATTGCTTTGCTTCCAGCTTCTGTGTGGGAATGGCCATACAGGAGCAGCCCAAGAACACCCAGAGAAGCTCCAGGCTCTCTGCAGAGATGGGCTCAAAGCTGCCAAGTTGGATGCTTTGTGTGTCTTAGCAGCAAATCCAACCAGCACTCTGTGAGAAGGATGAGCACCCCAAAATGCAGCTAAGGCAGGAGGAACTGGGACTTGCCTCTGTCACACCTTGAGTGGCCATCACAGGGCTGAGTCAAGAGGATTCCAGCTCAGACACAGCCCAGCTCTGCTCTGCAGAAAGCAGATGCCTCCCCACAGCACTGTGTAAACATCCTGGCTGATGAGCAGCTGTAGAAATATGTCTGAGTTCTGCAGTCTCTCTGCTTTATTGACACAGCCACAAGGCTCTGGAAACTCAGATTACAGGGTAATACACTTGGCCTGGTTTTCTGTGAACTGATGTAACTAGGAGTGAGTTAATAAATATTCCACAATAAATAAGTATTCAGCAGTTACAGAAACACCAATTTTCTATTACGCTCTGTTCCCAAGCTTCACTTAACACATTCCATAGATAATTGTGCTCTGCTGTTGAGATACTTCACTGCAAAACAGCTTCCAATTTTTAAGAGTGCTTCTTCTCCTCTGAAGTTACACAGTGTGCAGAAATATATAGTAGCATTACTAAATTTTAATAGCAACACTTAATTTGGTTTTTGGAATAAAAATTCTAAATATTTTGAATTTTTAAACCGTATCAAGTAAAAGATCCTCCAAGATGGAGAGAAAAATGTATGTGGATGCTCAAATTAGCAAAGTTTAAGTGGGCTATAAAACAAAACATGATTCATAGTGTAAAACTAAGTCTTCTTCCGGGAGTCTTGAGTTGGGATTTGTTTAATTGCAGTTCATCATGTCCAGGCTGCTGCTGCTGGAGGATGCTGCTTCCCCTCCCCTTTGGAAGTCCTTGGCATTTCAACTCCCACAGGTTTCCGCAGGCACGTGTATTGCAACTGGTGGCATTCGTCTTATGGGAACTAGGGAATCAAAGTCTTCTCATGTCAGGCTCTAACATTAATTCAAAAGTTGATTTTCCAGTTTGTTGGAACACTATACAAAGGATTTTGTGACCAATCTGAAAATAGCATCCTGTTTACTGTGTTTGTTTCCCTGGGTCAAGAATCTTATAAGAGAAAATGGTCTGTTAAAGATCATCTCATGGTTTCTAAATTTGCCTAGTCTGATTTATGTTTTTTCTTTCTAAATGTTTAAAAGTTATAGTGGGAAAATGTGAGAATGAATACAAATATTATTGGTCCAGGCTCTGCAGAATTAGGTACTGTTCCTGAATACAGTCTTTACATTTTCAAAAAACTTGTCAAATTATAATTGTCAGATAGTTAAACCATCTTTCTTTCCAAGAGGATGTTTGGGGTATTTTCACTTAGAAACCATTAGTGGAAAAGTTGAAAGGAATTCAGGAAGTGCTTTTACTGCCAATATTTCTACTTGTCTTTACTATACTTTTACAGGAAAACAAAGAGTTGCCTTTTCCCAGTACTAGTTCTGTAAACAGTAATTGGTTTCCACTTAATTGTGGATGTTCTCTTCCCACCCTGGCTGTGCCACCCAGCTGGAAGAGCTCAGTGTCACCAGCTGGAGCAGGGACACAAAAAAGCACCTGAGCTGGAGCATAGATGGTGCAGTACAAAGTGCTCTCCCACCACCATCTGCTCTCCCCCCTTCTACCCATGGTCCTTTCTCCCGTTTCTATTTCCTTTCTTCCTTCTTCCCTTCCCATTGGACTTCCCAAGGCCTGATATCCATCGAGCAGACGCCACTGGGGTTCAGAGGGAGGTTACACCTAGGTTTGGATTGCACTGCCACGTGCACAGGAAACACAGAATCAGTTGTTTGTGTGTGTCTGATGAAGCTCAGGCCCTGGGAATGATAGTGGCAATTTACAGAGCTTTATGGTGGTGCAATCAGCAGAAAAGACTGGCCACGTCAGCCACGTTTAGAGTCAAATAAATCAATTCCTGCTTTCCCAGTGTCATCATTCATTTGTGAAGATGCCTGTCTCTATTTTAAGGCTTGAGAGTTTCCATCAGTCTTACTGTGCTCCAGAGTCAGAAGGGGAGTGTGTGTGTGCATATTTGTGTGTCAGAAGGGGGGAGCAAGAACTCGGCACAGCAGAGGAAGGCAAGAAAAAATAAGTGAATAGACACATTTTTGCCTCGTGCAAATACCTGGCAAAAGCAAGACGAGTAAATGCAGGTGTATGTTCATGCAAATATCTAAAAATCACATCTATCAGCTTCTCCTTAAAAAATCTGATATTGGAGAGAGATTCATTTCACTCACTGTTTGTTTTCAGGTGCTGCCATTTGGAAACCAGCTGAAGTTACAATGCCTGAGGACAGGACAGGCTTTGTTGTTACCAAGACTTTAAGCAATACCAAATAAAACAAAACAAAAGGCTATGTACTCTCGAGCATGCTGCTGTAATCAATCTACAACAACAGTTGTAGCATTCTGTAATAGATCTCTTTATGTGCATATGCTAATGGATAGCTTGCTAGAATCCAGTGAAAATTCAGGCTGGCTTTGTTTTTAGTTAAAAATAGCATTAAATATTGATATAATGACTCTCCAATCTAAAGCAAACCAATACCATAATATGAAGTAAGATCAATGTTATATTAATTACACTTCTTCAGATACCAGAAAGGCCTTTTGTTCTATGTCAAATGCTGGTAAGCAGCAGCTGAAGAGGAGGTTCCCACTAGATCTTTGTGCCATCCACCCAAAGGGAGGAAGAGGATGAATGTAGTGTTATAAGGTGGTCAGGATGCATTTCCTGAAGCCAGAAGGAAGGCTAAAGGGAAAATGCAGCTCCACACCAAGCAATGCATTCCCCCTGTTAATGGTTAATAAGCAAAGGTTTAAGCACACATTTGCCCATGGCTCTCTGTACACACTGCATTCTCAGTGTGCAGTGGCTTTAGCTGGCTAATCAATAGATCAGATTTATTATTTTGCAATATGTTTATTAAAAGTGTAACCTTTTATGTTCTTGAAATGCAGAAAATACAGTTTTGTGGGTTTTTTCTAATGGGGAATATCCTCTGGAGAGTTTTTTTCCCTATCCCTTTAACATATTATTTTCTTGATGGTAGAGCTGAAAACTTGCTGTTCAAAGCAAAGTAATTTTTCATACGTTGTTGCATTACTTTATGTTTTTCAGTCAAAATAAGTAGCTTTGCCAAGCAAAGAGAGTTCTTGTAGAGTCTTTACCCATGAGAAAATACAAGGCTGCTGTGCACAGGATTTCCAAACTAAATGGCATCTCTCCAGCTAACTAAACTAGGCTGAACTGTCTCAAGAAACTTAATTAGTTTTCTCCATCGTGATTTTTCTTATTTTGTCTTTGATATAATGAACTTTTGAAACCTTTTAGGTTCATCTGTACCAATACTTTTATTTACACAGTCCTCAAAACTGTTTGGAAGTGCAAGTTATCCATTTTTGCTATGGTGCTGTTGATGTTAATGTAGACAGTGACTGCTACTCCTCACTCATCTCAGATTCTCAGTGTTCTAATTATTAAACTAAGGTGCAGACAGATAAGAGAAAATGAACAAAACAGAATGCAGGAGTCATTAGCTAAAGAAAGAAATAGAGTTTAGAAGACTGTCTCAGTGTGAAGAACATTTCCAAATTCAAGCTGCAGTGACCAGGCAGGTGGTCTGCTTTACTTCTTGGTGTCCTCGGTGTGATTCAAATGGCCCAAGGGCTTTTGTGCATCTTGTGAGAGTGACTTGGCTCCAGCTTTTATTTGATCTAATAGATAGTTCACTGGCAGATAGCTTTTCTGCAGTTTGTGTCAGTGTGTAGGAGGTTTGTGGATTTAACCTTCTCCATTAGTTCCTCCCAGCAGAGTTTCCTGTGCTTAAATAGTGTGTTTTACACTGCTCTTGGCTCTTCAGGGATGTTTGCCAGCATGGGGATGGGTTTCATGGCAGTGACACCAGTGCTTTCCCTGAATGATTTCCCCTAAATTAGCTCATGATCTTTGTTAGACAACCACAACACACTTTTGCTTGTTATTTACTTGTGGTTGGGCACTTCACGTTTTCCAGGCTGTGCAAGTTCCTGAGCTGCTGTCCCTTGTCCCTGTGGCTGCAGGGGCTGTCACCAGGTCCTGAGGCTGCTTACCCAAACCTTCTCCTCTACCTTGCTGCATTTTTTACATCTTCACTGCAGCTCTTACAATCTAAGCAGGATGATCCTTGCTGTGTTAAGAGAACCTTGCAGTTTAGCACAGAAAGCACTGGGAGCTGGAGCTGGGCGCTGTGGCGAGGATGGAGCTGTCGGCCCCAGAAGGCTCTCATGTCTCTTGGATATGTTTATATTGAGGACCTCCTGAAAGCACTTTATTTAACATTCATCTCTTTGCTCTTTATTTTAGGATCAGGATCCAGGCTGTCAATGAAATTGGAGCTGGACCTTTTAGCCACTTTATTAAAGCAAAAACCAGGCCATTACCACCCTTACCTCCACGGCTGGAGTGTGCTGCAGCAGGGCCTCAGAGCCTGAAGCTGAAGTGGGGAGACAGCAGCTCCAAGCTTCACTCTACTGATGACATGGTCTATATCTTGCAGATAGAGGACAGAAATAAAAGGTAAGGGAAATGAATCTTTTCCTTGTGCCAATGAAAAAGAATTCTGGTTCTTCACAACGCAGTTGTGAATGAAAAAAAGTGGTGTTTTCCTGATTGCTTTGTGCCTACAAATATGTACAAAATACTCTTTTAATAGGCATTCTGTGCCTGTAGTCTGAGCAAGTTATGCAGCAAAGCTGTAAATGATACAGAATCATTAAGGTTGGAAGAAACCTCTAAATCATTGAGTCCAGCCATTAACCTAACACTGCCAGGTCTAACAGAAATCAATCCTGTACTGGTGAAATTTCAGCAAAACTCTGGCCTCTCTGCCAGTAAATTTAATGTCAAGTTTCATGGCCACAGTGCTTTACCTTTTGGAAAATATGAAACAAAGATACTGCACCCAGCTTGCTGTGTGTATTAATAAAGCCAAGGGTTACAAATCAGAGGTCTAGGAAAGGTAAAACTGAGCAGAACAATGTTTTTTGGGCAACATGGTGGTCATGGTTTTATAGCTGTAATGTTTTACAGCATTAGAAAATATGAGCTTGGCATCAGCTTGGTAGCTCCACAATAATTTTGAAATAAGGTGTGCAAGAAAAAAAAAATCGTGTTTAAATTAAACAGTCAGTGCTGAGCAAAAACTGTCTTCCCGTGTGAACTTCGTATGGGAAGATTTGCTAATGTGTCTCCAAAGTTGTGATGAGATATATTCAGTTAAAAAAGGGAAGGAAAGAAAGACAATATGCAAGCATTGCCTAACAGTCTGAGCTCTTCAATGAATAAATATTATAGATGCCTCATTATTTACTAAGAAACACTCTCAACTACTTCAATTAGCTAAAATAAGTGACTTGTTGAGTAGATAATCTTTAGAGACCTTCAGCACAGATCATAATTTGATGTAAATTAGCACAATTCCTTTAATTTAAATTGAACTCTGCTGAGTTTATGCCAGCTGCAGATCTGGCCCAAAAGCTCTAATTTTAAGTGATAAACCCACCATGAATAATGCTGTAATACCTCCCAGTATCTCCACTGTACTGATGCAGAGAGGGTGCACACTCCCCTGTATTAATCCTGTCCAATGAATATAAATACCCATTTGAAAGTCTGACTGGTAAAATCAGTTCCCTCAGAGTGCAGTGATGCTTGGCAGGAGCCCATCACCTGCAGCATCCTGGGGCTCAGGCAGCTCTAAAGACACATCCAAGCCGGCTGCTTTGCTTTGCTTTCATGTAGCACTGCAGGTAGGATGGTGAAGAACTGTAAATTGTTTTTAACCTGTCCTTATACTGGAGAAAATAGTAAGTTTCCTTGTAAGAATAAAATGTTACCTTGCAGCAGACAAGGAAGGCTTTTTTCTTTCTTGCTTTGGCACAAAGCTTTAGCATGACCCTTTGCTTTTGCATAAGCTTTTCCCACTGCAAATGGTCTCTCACGAGCTTTTAATTAGGAGCAATTTGAACTTAATACTCTACTGGATCTTCTTATCTTTGAATTTGGCTTATAGTCCACGTGAGCTCCCAGAGATGCAGAGAAACTGCTCTCCTACATTGGGCTGTCTCCTCTTGTTTGAATGGAGCTCTTCCACAAAATGGCTTCCTTTGGTGGTTGGGTTTGGATCAATTAGCTCCAATAATTCCTGAAAGGAGCCAGAGCTGGGGCTGATGAATCCATGCTGATGGGAGCACTGTGGAGGAGTGGGATGGGTGTACTGTTGTGTTTGAAAGCAGCTGGAGCTGACAGGTCCTTGGCAGTAAGATATGTTTATTTATTCCACGTCTGACAGTTCCTTTTTGCTCTCCAGTGTGTGCATTGATCACAGTGAGAGATGCACCTGCAAGGTACAGTTCTGTACATCCAGGAGAGCTGTCAGCCCTGATGAGCAGGGAAGGACAGCCCACACAGGAGCTGGTAGGAGCAGCAGGAGGTTACAGAGGTGGGAGTCCTCTCTGAGATTATTTCCATTAAATAAACCCTGTTGTGACTGAGGGGTTGCTCACCTCTGTGTGCTTGTGGAAAGTGCTGGAATATGGCTCTTTGAGCATCACTGGCCTCTTCAATTGCACAGGCTAATGGCAGTAAACTGTGCACATCTAAGGGAATAATTAAGTAGAATATTTTTGCTGGAAGGGACCTGCAGTCATCCAGTGTGGCTGCCTGGCCAGTTCAGTGCTGGCCAAGTTAAAGGGTGTTGTTAAGGGCATTGCCCAAATGCCTCTGAATCACTGACAGGCCTGGGGCTGACCCCTCTAGGAGGCCAATCTCTGGTGACAAAAATGACACAGAAATGATGTAGAAGGATGTTTTGGAGTCTTCTGTGGTTTGAGTTGTAGGAAGATGCCATGGAGTCCCCTCTGTTGGGAGAAAAGATGGTACTTGATTCAGGGAAAGAGGTTGGGGTTTAAACATGGGCAGCTGCAAGTGACCTCTGTCATATCCCTGATCTTTCAGAGGACGTTGTTACTCTATTCCCTGAGACATCTGAAATTACTGGTAACAGCTTTATATTGAAACCCCTCAGCTCAGTATTACAGTTGTCCCTTCTTTGATTTAAGATAGAAGTTACCTTTAAAATGCTGTTGAAGCATTTTCACAAGCAGAAATACAAAGATGAGCAAGTTGTTTTAAAAAAAGGAAGTAATTAGTAAGTCCCATCCTGACCCCACAGCTTTAATGGCCTTTTGGTAAAGACTCAGCTCTGGTTTTATGTAATGATAGTCAGCCAGTGCTCTCCAGTGTGTCCTGGTCATTAAGGACTGTTTTTAACTTTTCCTTTCTGTAATGAGGTGTAACAGGCCAGTTGTTGGAGACCAAATGTTTCATTGATTGCAAGACTGGTGAAGCAAAATACTTGGAAATCTTTTGGCACTGATTAGTGTAAGGGCTTGAAGAGGTGTGCACATCAGAGATGTACCTGCGTTAGCTCCCATTAGCTCTTAGGGGTGTGACATTTAGGAAGATGAAATTAGCATCACTTGTCCTTTCAATTATGGGTAGCACTGAATGGAAATGAAGAAAAATCTGTTTCTGGAAAGCTCAGTACATAGAAACGCTAGTTGAGAGTAAGTGACCTTTATGTAAAGAGGACTATGAAATTCCTTTCTATTTTAAATAAACTATCAGTTATGACTTCATATTCTAATTGTGGTAATGTCAGGAAATTTATGTTAATCAAATTGCACTACTTTCCAGAATACTATGGATTTCTCCTCTCTGGAACAAATGAACCTAATCAATGTTTTTATTTTTTTTTTCTGTTGTACTGGTAATTAATCTTTCCTACAGCTAATTATACCTCTTAGTGTCTTAAAAAGCTCACAATATCCAGTCTGAAAGGGAGTATTAGCAAGTAAATTAGTAGTGGGTCATTTATCAGTTGCTTGTGTTTCTTTGAGATCACTGTATGTTGCATTTGAGATAAATTGTGTGATTTTTATGTGTACAGAATCACAATAAGTATATACATATATAATTACATTTTGAGGGAGAGTCATTGGTAATGTTGACTAAGAAACATCCTAAAATATTATTTAAAAATTTCTTGTGAGAATCATTGACAATTCTCCCACACTTCTATTGTCTTCAGTTGGAGGTAGCAGGGAGTGCTTGAGCATACGAACTTCAACATGGGTGCTTGCTCTGCTTTAACTTGAAGGAAGGTAGACTAGAGACACAGAGGGATCAGTTGCTGAATGTGCTGCCCTTGTCTGATGAATTTTGCATAATCATTCCCTGGTTACTGCAAGTTTCAAGTAGTCTAATTAAAAAATTGTTTACACTCCTGTTTTGATCGAGACAATTTACTCCATTTTAACAGCAATTACTGTTATGTATCAGTCCTACTGGCTTCTGAAATTCTATTAAAATACAAAATCAGATAAGTTAACGTATCCTTGCAAAAACCTGCAGGAACAAAATCATTTTCATATTGGGCAAAACAGTGATAAAAGGAAATTAGGCATGAGCACCAAGACAGATGGCATGCTACAGTTTCCACTGCAAGCCTGGCTAGATAGAAGGTTAATGATCAGAAAAGTTTTCTGTGTAGCCTGTGTTCATATTGCTGCATTGTATAAGTGAATATTGCTATTAAAAATAGACATGTTTATATTAGGAGCATTCTGATCAGATACTTGGGGCTTTGCAAATGAAAAAGAAGAGGGAGAACTGTTCCTAAGTTGTTACTGCATTTCAGCTTTCTTCCTGGAAGCAGGAGTAAACCCACATTTGTATTAGGTGTGAGTTAACTGTATGTGTGTCATTATTTGAGACGAAGTGTGAGAAAACCACATTAAATGTGTGAGGTGAGATGCTTCAGCTGTTAGGAAGCTGGCAAGACACAGAATAAGATGCTACTGCATAAGTATATTAAAAAAAATCTCTGCTTTGGTGAGAAATAAAATTTTCTCTATTATTTTGATCTGTGCACATCTGCAGGTAATTCAGACTTCATGGGTAACTGAATATTCCACAGAGCAGATCATAAATAGAGCAGCATCTAGACCCAAGACTGTCACTGTAATAAAAACTATTTCCTGCACGTCTCTTAACAACCTTTTAAGAAAAGTAATGCCTTTATTAGAGCAATGACTCTAATATTTAATCTGTAAAGTAGTAATGGAGGCTCAGCTTAGTGCAGCAGGATCACATTGGCCAGTTTTCCAAGAGCAGATTTTTGGGTTCCAGCTTCACTTTGCTGATGTTGGTGAAGCAGAGACTGTGCTTGGCTCCCTTCTCCAGCTCTGCCCAGGTTCCTGGGCTGTCACAGCAGCAGCTTGGACATGATGTGCTCAGTGAGCATCATTTGAAGGCCCACAAACACTCTTAGTTGCTGCCATACTGGGAAAGCTCCAGTGCTGCACAAGGAAGACAAACACGTTTAAGGCTGTAAGAATATTGGTTTGCTGCTCTGAACTCTGTTTGTTCTCTTTTGGTTTTAGCTTTAAGTCCACTCTTATCTGTACCTACTGTGGGTTATTGACAAGGTGTTGTAGCTGCCTTGTCATCTACGTCTTCCTGACGGTATCATTTTGAGAGGCTGATTTCTCCCACATCTTCCATTCAAATGCTGTTAATTCTCATTTAAGCTGTGCTCAGTATTGTCCTTCCTGCCTGTTCCCTGCCCCCAGATGTGGCTGCACACAGGAATCATCTGTCAGGCACTTTGCTGCTCTGCCTTCCATTCCTCCTGAATGTCCCCAGATGCTCCTTCCAAAAAAAGCAATTTTTCATTCTGTGGAGGAGCTTCTGTAGGCTGAAATACTTCAACTTTCAATGATTCCAGACATCTGACAAGTGACTATCTGTTGTAAATATGGGTTACAAACTCAAATTCAGCAGCAGATGAAAGATAATCTAGTAGAAAACAAGCTAAAAATCGATTTTTGGCAGCAAGCACCTTTTATCTAGCCTGCAGATGTGCTAGATAATTCAGGGAAGAAAATCAAACTCTGCCCATCTGACTGCTCCACTTCTCTTCCTGCCTTTTTCTGTTCTCCACTTAGTTTTGCTTTTTGAAGTGTAAGGAAGGAAATGTCTCCGTCACTGGGTCCTGTTGTTACTACTATTATTCATAGAAACAAAAACCACATTGACAGTGGTGAGCATACATTATAATACAAATAATATATATAATATGTATTATAGATAAAACTTTCCAAAAGGAATCTTGGAGAAAACAAGGTCAAAGGGGCCCGTGCATCCCATCTGTTTGGTCCACACCTTGTTTTAGAACTGGAAGCCAGAGTTGGGAGAGGTTGTGGGGGAGCACAAAACTTTTGGGGAAGTCTTGTTATCTGTTTGCTTTCCCTCAGCACCTGCCTGCTAAAGGAGATCCCAAAGAATGGCTTGGAAAAGTGCCCCAAAGCTAGAAAGCTTGGGTCAGCCTAGTCCTGGTTGTAGGAACAGTGATGGATGCGGGGATGGGGGATGCTGCAGATGCAAAACTTTTCAAGCAGAATGTTTTAAAATAGAGCAAAAATGAAAACAATTGTGTGTTGACTTTACTCCTGCATCCCTGAATTAGATGGTTTTGGTTTGAAGCTTTGCTCTCCTTGTTGCCACCCACAGTACAGGGAGCTGCAGGTGGGGAGAGAAAACTGCATAAATCAGTGAGTGTTTGATAATGTTCTGTAACAAATTAGAGAAATAGTCTGAGAAAGGTGGGGGCAGTAAATGTGTAGATAATGTGATGTAGCATTAATAATATTAAAAGAGCTGTTGGTTTGTGAAATACTTGTACTTTAGTTTCTAATTAGGCAGCTGCCTGTGTGTGCTGATGTGAAGCCTCAGGTCACTGGGTTGGACAGGTGCTGTATTAATGATTTCTCTCCAGCCAAAATCCTGGCATCTGACCATATATTTTAGAGGCAGTAGCAGAATCATTCAGGTGGCTCTTTCAGCCTTTGTGCCTCCCCCCAAGATTGCCCTCTTTAGTGTTCTGCGGTAGAATTTCTTTCAAATTAAACTCTTGTAAGAACCAACGGGTTACCAAAATATAAACAAAACCCAAGAGTTTGAAAGGGAACCCTGCTGCTCAAAATGTGCTGGGAATTAATGAGCAGAGGAAGGGTGACTACATTCATATTCTTCTGCTCGACTGGAAGTGACTGAAGTGGAGGAAACAAAATAGCTGCAACATGCAAAATGCTTCCAAGTTCTTCACCAGGAGTACAAGTATATTGATGAAAACCTAACAGCAGTGGTGTCTCCCTAACAATCACTGTAGGACATGATGTTCTCTCTCCTCTGCTGTGTGCAGGTAAATGAATAATCCGTGACTGATGTGAGAATATCTGGGAAGGGAGAATTGGAATCGCTCGAGTGAGATGAGGGAGAAGCAGCCTCTGGAGAGTGTCCCCATCCCTGGAGAAAGTTGCTTTCTTTTTGGTATCTGCTGTTAATTTAGTGGAGAGGCAACACTGCTGCATGGAAAATTGGAATAATTCAGGTTAAATTGTGGATGGTGCTAATTTAAAAAAAAATGCAGCTGAATGCCAGTAACCACAGAGGCTGAGTGTTTTCAAAGGCAGGGTGCCATCTGAGGTATGCAGCCTATTGTCTTTTGCATTCAACTGGGCAAACCTCTGAGAATTGAAAATGTGAAGGAGGTGAGAGGGAGATAGAGGACATGGAAGGTTTCCATAGACAGATTAAGTCAGCTTTTCAATGGATAAGAGATTAAGTCCTTGCAAACAAGCTCAGAGCTGACTTGTTCTGAGGCAATGCCTGGAATGAGGCCCCAATGAAGCTCAGTGAGCAATAACTGGCTTGCTAAGAAGGCAAAAGTATTTTGTGCTCATGTTCAAATGTACTTTAAAAATTAAAAAATGAAATTGCGATAATATGAACAAGTTATCTTGCTTTAATTTTTAATGCAGACCTCACAATGTCAATGTGCAGTTACACAGATTGACTCAACTTTAGGTTCTTTGTTGTCCTTCAGCAGAAAGCCCAGGAGACAGAAAAAAGACTGCTCCACACCTATAACCACCTACAACAATTAACTACAATATTTTTTTAAATAACAGAAATAATCCTGGAGGATTTTGAAGTGCCTCCTTTATGCATGAGGAAAATACTACCTTATCAAAAAACCACAAGTATTTTGAAGTTAGTCTTTCATCTTCATTATGTGCCTTACATCATGATCTGCATCTTCAAACACAATTACAAAGCATTAGTGTCACAATAAAGCCCAACAACAGTTGAATTTGATTGGCTTGGTCATCAGCCTTTTTTCTTCCAAAATTGGAAGCCCTCTTTCTTCAAAGATGGCCAAATTTCAGAAGCTTCTCTGTAACAGTTCTTGCTTTCCTTAAAGATGTTTTTTGAGATAGAGAAGTAAAAATGAGTGGAGATGGGAACTGGATGGGAGTATTGGTATTAACTGAGCTGGGAGTATTAGTCCAGTTCCCAAATGACAGAAGGAGCTGAAATGTTTTTCCAGACCCCTTCCTCAGTGTTAGGAAGTGTTAGTGACCTTAGTCATATCCAGAAGATGAAAATGTCATTTGAGTCGTTGGTATTGACCATAGGAATGTCTGGGAAATGTCTAAGCCCAACCTGGGGTAAGGGTGTGCTTCTCTGTCAGCTGGGAAGATACATTTATCTTCACTTCCTTACCTAACTCCACAAATGATTGCAGAGAAGTCACTAGTCTAAAATATGTATTGGATGTTTATTGCTCTCTGTTGCCCTTGGATCAGGGTCAGAGAATTTGAGTACTGCAGTGGTTTCTGACCCAGCTGCCTGATTGAGCTGCAAGAAGTGCAGAGGGAGAGTAGTCTTGTCTCTTGAGTCTTAGTGCTGTCCTAAGTGTGTGTTCTTTGCTCATCATCCAGTGAATCCCAAGAACTTTTATTCCATGAGCACAGGTTTCTGTCAGTCTTTTGAAATGTGCTGTGGCTGCTTATGTGAGCCTCAGAAATGGGGGGTAGGAGGGAGTTCTTAAACTGGGTAAGAATAAGATTAAGAAAACAATTCTTTGGAAATTGGCTCTAAACTCTCCTCTTAAAGACTTATGTGCTCAGATCTTTGGTTTCCTGTCAAGGTGTGGGTCTCACTAAAGCTCAGTGGGCGTAGTAAGTCACATTAGTCCTCAGAGTACATTTCCGGCAATTTGAATTACCTGAATATTTCCTTTTATTACAGATGATTCTTGATCTCTGTTTGTACTTACGTGGATTGCAATCATAACGTTAATACAAATTGATTTCTGTCCCTGAGAGCTAATGACAGACCCAGTTTCTTTGAAATGCTCAAATTGCTTGTACTGTGTATCTCATGCAAAGCCAAAGGATAAAGCTAGCACCTAGATTGAGAGGTCAAAGAAAAATATCTCTTGGCTTCCTGGTGATTTAAAACCTTCTGAAATTGTTAAGATACTTGAATAAGGGTACTAAATCATCAAAAAAAAAGTATGTGATCCTACGCAGCAAATTTTCTGTTCTCCAAGGCCAGGACTATTGCGTGCTAGCCATTGTTCCCTGGTGGAGGCTGAGTGAATGGAGGCACAATCTGGGTGCTTCCTCTTTATTTGCCTTCATCCCCACTGTGCTCAGGTCCTGGGGGTCAGGGGCTTAGCTAGAAACTGCTGGCTGACATAGAACTGTTAATGAAAAGCATTTATCTGAGCAGAGCAATAGAAGTTAGGTTCTCTTTAGCAGCTGTATACTTTTTTTTAAGTGGCATTGATTTTGTTCAGCATTACATTGTTGGACAAGTTTTGTGTGTGCTCTTGTTTAATCTTGTCAATGGAAGTGTTTTGGAAGATGACACAGATGACTGAAAGATGTGGCCTTCGTGTCTTAATGTGCAAATAAAGTCCAAATCCATTAAAGATCAACATATTAATCGTGTTTTCGTCATGCTTTTAAACCAGCAGCACACATGGTGTATTGTAGCAGGACACAGGTTGAATCCATTTTGATTCCATGGTAGTGGGCATCCCACTGACAGATGTTCTTCCTGATAATTCATGTAATCATTTTGCAAGGTAATTGTAGTTTCAGAAGGGACAATGAACTTCTGCTTTCCCCAACCTCCTCATCATCATTAGTGTGTTATTAACTTGACATTTTTATACGTGCTTTTAACAGCCCTGCAGGGCACATGGTGCCAATTTTCATGAGATGGAGTCTTGGAGCTGATAAATGCAGTAGCCAGAAATGTCAGTGCCACTCCAGTGTAACTACATGCTCTCATTTTTATTGTTTCAGGTTTATCCCAATTTATAGGGGACCAAGTCACACGTACAAGATACAGAGGCTGACAGAATCCACCTGTTACTCGTTCAGAATACAGGCGGTGAATGATGCTGGGGAGGGACCTTTCTCAGAAATCTGTACCTTCTGCACAACTAAGTCAGTCCCACCTGCAATCAAAGGTATGGAGTAGGTTTTCTTACACGTAAGTAACATGTAAATATTTATGTAATTGGTAAAGGTGGGGGGAGGTTGTAAGGGTTACAGTAAGTATCTAATAACACATGTGAAGAACAAGTTTGTGCTGACTGTAGGTTTCTCTGAGTTGTGAAGTTAGTTAAGCTAAATTACCACCCCCAAAAAATCACATAAGCAGCATAAAGGCTATGTCAGCCACTGTTGTAATAAAAAACTGTTAAAATGCTGCTGCTATCAATAATGTTTAGCAGGGGGTTGCTATGGATTACCACAGCATTTATACAAGGGATCTAACAGCTGTAGTGTATGTGTGTACCTATCAACTTAAGCTTTAGTAAAGTTTGATGTTTTTTGTTGTGTAGATGATGTCCAGTGTAGACCTTCAAGGTTTTTTTTTTTTCTTTAATGTATAAAATTAATCATGGTATATCACATACAGAGCATTAGACCTAGAACTCGGCGTACTTTCCACTAGAAGAACTAAAGGCCTAATTAAATGAAATTTTTATAATGAAATGTCTTTTACTGTGTGTAAATTTTGTCCTAAGTAATTAAGTTCTAGAGGAGGAGGAGGACGTAAGAAGCAAAAGTAGAAACAGTAAAAACTACAGTGAAAGATGTTTCATTATAGAACTTGATGTAATTAAGCCTTTTGTTCTAGGCCTAATTAGGCCTTCTTTGGCCTGTTAGAAAGGCAGTGGGTTTGCTCTATGGGCTGCCTGATCAGCTGAGCTGAATTCAAATTCTCCTTTTTTCCTGGGTGCTGAAGTCTTCCCTGTTGAGCCCTATCATTTGCTGAGAGAAACAACAACTGTTGACAGTTTGTCAGAGAGGTTTCGTTTGCTTCTCTATGTTTAAAATCTAGCTTTGGTGATTTTGATACCTTTTGTAAATACGTATTTAGAGAGAGGAGAACACTGTTGGAGGTGTTCTTCCCTGCTCTCTAGGTCAGCTGCTCCGAGTCATCCCTGGGGAGAACAACACTCTCCAGCAAAAAATACCTCTGTGATTGAGAGTAAAGATACTTAACCAGGGGTGAGTTACCCTGATTCACACCTTTACACAGGTGTGGGATGTGCTGCCCAGCCAAGGGAAGGAACTCCCACAGGCGTGGGATGACCCGGCATGCTGGCATGCACTGTAGTCACACTTGCGTTTTGTTGGCTAAAAATCCATTTTATTCAGTTCACCTCACCTAAGTTTTTGTTTGGAGCTCCCAGTCTGCCTCTTGAGTCCCTGTTCAATGTGACTCACCCCCTGGGCTGAGTATCAAGCGTAGATATGGTGCAAATACCAGGTCGTGTGTGGGCTGAGACCTCGGTTCCTGACAGAACACTGGCTGTGACAGAGAAAAGGGCACAGCAAAACCTGCTAGTGAACACTGCTGAGGGGAAGTGATGCCATGGGCAAGGGTCATCTGTTGATGCAAAAGGATGGTGTTGGTTCCCTTCTTTGCTCGGAGCAATACAAAGGAATTTATGTGATAAACTTAGTTTGGCTTTTCATCTATCAGAAAAAAGTATTTATTCTCCTATAAGGTCTCCTAATTACTCTCTTAGTGATGCCAACCCTAGAATTAGCTTTGTTGTTAATGGCAGTGTTTTTTAAGTGTCAGACAAAGATCTACATGTATTGAAGTGAGGATGGGAGGAGAAGGAAAAATAATTGAGATTGTTGTTGTCAGCTTAGATTAAGGCGTCTATTATCAGTCTCTCAACACTAGCAGATGTGCAGCGAGAAGTAAATGGATATTGATTACATTTGGGCCTTCTTGATTCATGCGTTCCTCTTGGGAAGTAACAAATCAGTCTAAAATTCATGTAATGTATGCAGCAGCATTTGTTTCTGTGGCAGACCCTCCTGTTGTCTGTTTTTGTAGGGTTGGGGATCTAGATTGCCTTTAACAAGTTCGTGTCCTTGCACGTACACATGTTCACAACCTGATACAAGTGTTCAGCCCTCTTGTTTCTTCCAGTTTTATTCTTTTTTTTTGGTATTGTGCTTGCTGGCTCTGCCTGATCAAGAGGTTGGTGGACCCTGGATGCTGTTGCAGTTTTTTTCATGCCTTCCAGGGGCAGCTGCTTTGTTGTACATAAAAATGTGCTGCCCCTGTCTGTGCTCTGCTAGGTTCACCTCTGAGCTTGCCATGGGTCAAGGAACAGCATCCCTTGGCTTTCAGATGGTGAGAGAGCCTCTGCCAAGGACAGCAGCCTTGTAACAGCTGACAAATTGAATTTCTCTGGAGTTCTAGTGAGAGCTGTAGTCTAAGTCTGGCTAGAAACAGCAGGTCTGATCAAGTGAATGTCAGACTCAGAGTTAGATATATGTCCAAGTCTTGAAAATTACTCTTGTCCTTTTGCTTCCCAGCCTGAACTTCATCTCTCATACAGAAGATTCTTTAGCTTCTCTTCTCACATCCCTTCTCTTATTTTTCCTGAATGAAATGTTTGATATTATTCCACTCTTTCAATGGCATGTAGCATGGGAGGGATGCACTGCCACAGATGTTTTCTCAGGACTTCACAGAATTGCTGCTTTTTTGGATGCCTGTGTAATTTGTGCATTGGCTTCTGCTTTGAAAAGATCAGTGCAAAGCACTGCAATTAAGTTGTGAAAGTTTTCTCTAAATCTACTCCTCCTTTTTTAGCAGCTCACAGAGCTGACAGGTGAGAGGTGCTCTACCCTTTCTGAAATGTTCTGGTATATATTACAGTGCTCATAAAATAAGATTTCAGTGCAGTCTTTATATTAAACATTAACACATTTCATTTTATTGTAGCTCCTCGAGTGACACAGGTGGGAGGAAACTCCTGTGAAGTTACCTGGGAAATGGTCCCACCCATGAAGGGAGATCCTGTTGGTTATGTTCTGCAGGTACTGGTTGGAAGAGAATCTGAATACAAGCAGGTAGGGAAATGGTCTGGATTTAATATGTTAAATTGATGGCATAATGGAAATGGTTTTGAAAATCCACTGTGCTGCGTCTTTCTACTGTATTGAATTACACCCTGTGGTGATGTGTCAGGTGCACTTTGGTGAAAGCTGAGTCAAAATTAAGGGCTGTAATGGGCTGTTTTCTCCCCTAAGGGAGTATGTAGCACATCATTGCTTTATTGGAGTGATTTGTGCTCTTGCTGTGGTTAATCACTATTTTTAACTGTACTAACCTTTAAAAAGTTACAGTTCCGTCCACCCATGCTTGCTTCTGAGCTGGCTGCTCTTAACCGTTATCTGAAGATGAGATGAAGTCAGAGGATGAATCTTTCTTTTTAAGCCAATTCCAAGACTGTCCATCAGGGTTTTCAGTCAAGTGCACGTTAAGTGGTTTGTTCATCTGTCTCATTCCTGTCTGAGGTTTTGAGGCACGTGTAACTGCTGTGTATTCTTTCTGTCACTGTGGAAACAAAGGCAGTGAAGTACAGCTGATCCTCCTTTCCTTTTCTGTCTTGATTAGACATCACAAGTGGACACTTCCACAGAACACCTGAAACAGAGCAGCTCATCCACAATTAGATCTTTTATTTCATCTCTCACACCTCTGACTGTGTGATTTGCAGTGCACTTCATGTGTGCTCTCTTTTTCCTGTGCTTTCTTTTGTTGTTATGCAGATGCCAAATGAACCAAATTAGGCAATGAGATATGTTATACTAATTAAACTCTTACATTATGCTAATTAAACTCTTAAAAATATGTTTACGGTAGTACTTTCTTTGCAGCTGTGTCTCTGTTCCTCTTCAGATTTTTGAGTGTTACTGTGAACTAATGAATTATCAAAAAAAACACAAAAATGCAAGACAATTCATGGGAGTGATAAAGATTCAGAAACCTAACTATTGTTTTTGTCAGGAAACGTTTTTCGTGCTGGTGTAGGTAATGAAACCCCTGTGTCAGTGGCAAGTGGATAAGTGGACCCATTTTGCTGTTGCCTGGTTTGGTGTGTAACCTCCAGGTACAATTTCAGTAAATGTAGCCCCAGTGTTTAAAATGTTCTGGTGTCCTTGGGGAGTACTGGACACAGCTTCATGTTCCTGGGACATAAATGATGGCTTAATCTGCTCAGTTCAGAACTCATGGTGTAAAAAAAAAGGGCAAAGGAAATAAAAAATACTTTTAGAGTCTTCTTATGTTGAAGGTCTTCATTTCTCATGAGGCATGACCCTGAGTTTTTGTGTGAGTTGTCACAAGCAACTCTCTGGAAGAAGTTCCTGGCTGGGATGCTCCAAGTGACACTGGGACTTGAGTAGTTGTGCTGGCTGATAACCAGCCATAGGAAAGTGGGAGACTTACACTGTTTCACCTTCTCAGAAATGACCTTTGCCCATCAGGATGTTTTATCTCCATCAGGAATGTGGATGGTGTCTCAGCACTGCGGCATGTCACTGTCCATGGTCTGCAGTGGCCACGTGCTCTCAGCTCCTGTAATGTGCAGGGAAAATAAAATACAGAAACACCTTTCAGTGATTTTCTGGCTACTACATTTCACCTCTGCTTTGACATGCCTGTGATCACCTGCTACTATTTAACTGAGAAGTACTGTCATTAATATGTTCATTAATGTTAGGTATACGTTAATTACTTTTGAAGTGCAAGTCCTAAATTTATTTTTAAATATGTTTTGATCCTGGCAAGTGACATACATATTTTGCATATGTATCTAAAGGGGCATATTATATTATACTAGAAACGTTTCAGAAATTGGTTTGAAGGGTTGCACAGATGAAGTGCACTGTAGATTTTCCGGCTATTCATGGAATGCAATGTCAGCCACTGACATGCTTTTGGGTAAAGCTGTCGTTTCTCTTTAGACTGTCACACCTGAGCTGTCTCCCTCCCCTCTACCCCAGTGTTTGCAGCCCTCCACAGCCCAAAAACTGCTGATTTTCCACCATTTGATCTAGCAGAGGTGATACCAAAGTACTCAAAAGCCCTTTTTTTTCAGACTGGGACTATAGCCATCCCTGCACTCCTCTGGGACAATACTTTGTAAATATTTCTCTGCTGAGAATTGTCTGAAGAACTGGATTTGCTGTAGCGAAGCAGATAACATTTTTGCTCCCTGGAAAGTGTATTTTAAAAAATGCTAACTACTCCTTCCCTTGTTTCTCACACAATGTGTTCCTTTTTGTGTATTTTTGTGCTTTATCTTTACAGATAGTTTTAAAAAAGAAATAGTATGGGACAATTCTTCTTAGGAAATCAAATCTTCCTTGTTTATGAATCAGGATGTAAGCCACAAGAGATTCCAGGAATTGGTAGCCTGGATTTGTTTTTCTGTTTCTTGCACTTTTATCTAGCAAAGCTTACTCAGACTTTAGCTCCAAAGTATAATAAATTGCCTCTGTGTTTGCATAGCTTTAATGTGGATTTAGGGGAGTGGACTGGACTGTGCAGCACTTGCAGGAGCTACAGTTTGGGATAACAGCTGTAATGCCCAGCAGCCTAAGGTTTTGTTTCCCACTTGAGCAGCTCTGGGGATGGAGTCACCCAGGAAACAGTTCTTCCTGAGAGTTAAGCATGGGAAATGAGAACTGAGCTTTTTAAAGCTTCTTTATCCTTAAATTGTTTGCCACTGAAGCAAAATGTTCTGCCTTTGAAATTTCTTAGAATTTGGAGGCTGCAGTGTTCCATCAGCTTCTGCCACATCTCTTCTGGGAAAAAATAGTCTCCAAATGGCTTCCAAAAGAAGAAAAAGTATGGGTAGGATACAATGGGTGTCTGAAAATCCCTCAGCAGTTCTCAGGTCTGCACTGAGAGCTGAGTGCCTGGTAGACCCCAGCTGGCCTTACTGAGCTCTCACTTTAATTATTGTTTTTAGTTTGGATTAGATTTTGTAGACACGCAATCTCTGAAATGCTTTAGTGAACTGATAATTTCTGTAAAGATCTAATCAGACAAAAATTGGGCTTCCTTCTCTATTTTCAATAACAAGTCAAAGGCACTTGTGCTGGTTGTGTGACAGAATACAAAATAATTACACAGTACCTGTGGCATTTAGTGCCACTTGCATTGCATATTTCCTGTGCCTCCTGATGTCAATTTTGTGTCACAAGATGGAGCAAATAATTTCCTTTGGTTGGGGTTTTTCAGTGTAAACAACCTCAAGGCAGGTGCTCTGAGGGACTGCTGTTTCTCTGTTGAGGAGACAAGGCTGTCACACAACTCTGAGGGGTTTATGAGCACCTCAGCAGTGGAGTGAGTGAAGCTGATGTTGAGTTTGGATGAAATCATAATCCAGTTCCTTAAAAAGAAATCTGTCAGGTGACTTAGAAGAAATTAAACTTCTGAAGTGGGCATGCTCTTGACATAGATTGAAACCCATCCCTGGCAGTGTCCAAGGCCAGGTTGGACGGGGCTTGGAGCAGCCTGGTCTGGTGTAAGATGTTCCCTGCCCATGGCAGGGGATTGGAACTAGGTGATATTTAAGGTCCTTTACAACCCAAACCATTCTATGATTCTTTATCTTTTTACCACCCTACAAAATAGGCTTTTATTAATTGTTAAAGACATCAGACAGTGCATCAGGGGTGCAACAACCAGGTGAGGTTTACCTTGCACTTTCCAGTGTGTTGCTTATAGGGCAATTATGGCTGTCGTTGTTATTATTTGGAAAGGAGAGAAGAGGGCTGAAATTATTTAATGAGATCAGTGAAATTGAGAAATCCTTGCCTGCAGGAATTCTCTGTCTTGCTTGATCAGTAGGATCAAATACCATAAGAGGCTTCAGCAGCAGTTTATTACTTGTGATGATATTTTCATTGAGGGAGCCAGGCAAAAAGCTCATCACATTTTTATTATATTCTCAAGTGTCCAAACCAAAAAACTGTTTTTGGAACTGAAAGTGATAAATTGGATAGGCACTTCCCTTTGGTTTGTTAGCCACCAAAGCATAATGTGCTACATATAAAATACTATGTTGTTTTATGGAGTTATATTTGATTTCATATTTGTTTGGCAGATTTAAGGACCTTGTTCATAGTTGTCAAGGATTTTTTTCTGTAGTATATGTGACGTTCACTCACAGAGTGTAACACAACTAAATGTACAACTAGTGTTCACAACTAAATGTATTTGTGCTAGGGGCATCCTGCCATAGCTCTGGGTGCTGCTGCAGCCCCTGGCAGAGGGTACAGAGGCTGCTGTCAGGAGTGGGCGACAATTTAATAATTGTTACT
The DNA here is from genome assembly GCA_013396875.1 of Vireo altiloquus. NCBI lineage: Eukaryota > Metazoa > Chordata > Aves > Passeriformes > Vireonidae > Vireo > Vireo altiloquus. Next base: position 60,887 of record VZRF01010043.1, read on the forward strand.
GAGAAGAGACATAGGTGGTAAACACTCATCAGACCACTGAAAACAGGACAACTTCCATCACTGTCTCAGTGCTAGTGCAGGAAGTGTTTTGTCTTTAGCACTGATGAATATTAATTCACATATTCTATCTACTTTCAATAATTTTTCAAACTTCCCTTAAAGATACATTATCTTACTCAGCTGTCTGGCCTTTTTCTGAAGAGTGCTGTTGAGTAGCTGGCTTGAGTGAACTTGACCAACTATACTTGTTAGACTATAATGAAGATAAAGGTCTTTGATTTAGCCACACTTGGCCTCCAGTTACACTGGTATTCACCTCCCTGACAGAACAAAACAAGTAAAAAACCCAATTAACTGGGCAGGATTTCTTTTTAACAATGCAAAGACAGGTTGTATATATCCCATTTCTAGTATCTGTTAAATGTAATTTATGATGTTTAGATTGTAAATTTTTATTAAATGTCGTTATTTGGATTTTATTGGAATTTTTTGTTTTGGTTCACAAGTGTTCATATTGGTTGCAAAGGTTTATTTGTGGCAAAGGCATAAAGAGCTTTTCTGGCTGTATGTTTAGAAATGAAATTAGTAATTACAGCAGCACCAGAAAGCAAACCTTGATGGCAGTGGTTTTGTGAGGGCTTTGAGTTGCCCTGACTCAGAATCTAAAGGAATGGAAGTTATGTACATCCTCCATGTGGAAGAATCCTGACTCAGTCCTGTGGAGCAGCGCAGTTGCCCACAACAGGTGGGTATTAGAAATGGAATTGCTCTGGGAGAACAGAGTGGCAGACGTGTTCTTGGGATGAGGGGTGCTTTGCAAACGGATGTTTCAACCCTCACATCACTTCTGTGGGCTGCTACCACACTTTCAGTTTTGTTTTCCCTGCAATTACTGTAACCCAATGACTCACTCCTCATTGGCATTGGGAAGAGAAACAGAGACGAGAAAAAAGGCAGCAGTGCGTGGCTGTGGCCAGTCACAGGGGTTTGTGGGATGAATTTGTTGTATTCCTGTCACTGGACGTAGAGGGAACTTCCTGCAAATGCTGAGCAATACTTGAGCAAGGCAATGTTTGTTTAAACGTTGTTTCTCAATCTGTGTCTCGGGTCCAAGAAACATGAGCCAGTTAGAGGCCTTGTGCTTAGTTTGGAAACCCAGACTCACCGTCATTCAAACTGTATTTGGAAAAGCTGCGAGAGCTGAAAAGGAAGGAAGAAAACAAAAGAAGCACCTTGATCTTTTTGCCCCAGACCTTCTCAAAAAATCAGCAGCCAACTGTTTAACCAAGGGATGAGTCTCAGGGGTAAGCTCCCAGGGAAACAGGGAAGCCGAGCTCTTTAAGTGGTGTTTAGCTGAGCAGGTCTCTTCTCTTTCCTTCTCATTTCTTACTCCAGAGCAACATACAGGAAATCCTCTATGGGCTTGGGTCTAGTTTCCCACTTGCTTCCCTTTTCTAAGATGAGTTCTTGCCTCTGGGAGGGCAGAGATGGTTTCAGCCTTCTGCTCCCACACTGAGGAGAAGGGAAGTGGTAAATGAGCAGAGGAAGAAGTATCTGAAGCTCAGGATGATTTTTTCCCAGCAGGCACAGGCTCTCTGTGACACTTTTTTTCATTTCACAAAATACCAGTTTCAACAACCATCCGTTATATAAATTATTTGTTTTCAGAGTTTGTGAGTGTTTCCAGTGTTTTTTTTTTTCCCATTTAAGTCAGAAAATTGTCTCAGATACTCAGTTTTTTCTCTCCTTTCTGTTACCATGACTTGTGCTCTGAGTCATGTGGTACCTACGTTTATTTAACATAAATATGGCAAGATTGCTGTTTCTTGAGAGAAATGTGAGGGAAAAATACATTAAAATGACACTTGTGAGCAATTTTACAACTACGCATTGAGTGACTTCCAATAACCTTATTTGCAGGTTTTCTTCCTTTTGGGCCCAGGCGGGGTGATTATGTCTTAGACATGTTTTAGGCATACAGTCACATTGTCAGAGTGCAGAAATAGGTTTGTAACGTTTATCACGCCCACAGAAGGTTAGCGTGTGTTGTTGCTGCTGCATTGTCTGATGTGCTGTCTGTCCCCGTGTGCCCTGTGTTGAGACCTGTCGAGACATCCTCCTCACACCTATTTTTACAAAACCCGCGCTGACTCAGCAAGCTCCTTCCTTCAAGCAACATTTCTGTAGAGAGTTCACCAAACTTCCAGGCTGAAATCCTTGCAAAAACCTCGCGTTGCCGTGCCGTTTGCCGCTGCAAAAGCGGGTGGAGGTTGTGTCTGAGTGGGTGGAGGTTGTGTCTGAATGCGTGGAGGTTGTGTCTGACTGTGCTCCCTGAGGTTGTGTCTGAGCGGGTAGAGGTTGTGTCTGACTGTACTCCCTGAGGTTTTGTCTGACCAGGTTCCCTGAGGTTGTGTCTGAGTGGGCTCCATGAGGTTGTGTCTGAGCGGGTGGAGATTGTGTCTGACCAGGTTCCCTGAGGTTGTGTCTGACCAGGTTCCCTGAGGTTGTGTCTGACCA
>VZRF01010043.1:63664-135658 GCA_013396875.1 Vireo altiloquus
GCTCCCTGAGGTTGTGTCTGACCGCGCTCCCTGTTTTTTTCGCAGGTGTACAAGGGAGAGGAGACCACATTCCACATCTCAGGCCTTCAGGTGAACACAGACTATCGGTTCCGGGTGTGTGCCTGCCGCCGGTGCTTGGATACCTCACAGGAGCTCAGCGGGCCCTTCAGCCCCTCGGCGGCCTTCACGCTGCAGCGCAGTGCCCTGGTGCTGGCGGGCGAGCCGGGCAGTGCCCACGACCCCAAGGCCAAGGCCATGGTGCCCACGGACGAACAGTTTGCGGCCCTCATCGTGCTCGGCTTCGCCAGCCTGTCCATCATCTTCGCCTGTATATTACAGTACTTCTTTATGAAGTAGACAATTCAACTTTGTCTACTTTTGAGATACAGATTTAACTAATGCTACGCATTATAATCCACACATTTATTCAGATATTCCTCCTCCTTTTTTTTTTTTTTTAAAGCCTTTGTTCTACCATGCATTTTATATACTTCTCTTGTTTTTACAGTTCTAGCTTGAAGAAAGATAAATCAGTGTTTTGATGCACCTTTTTGAAATTCAGAACTAGGAAGTGGTCAAACTGGAGAAACAAGCAAATCAGATACCAAAAGCAAGATTTTTTTTGTTTTTCCTTCACGATTTCAAAATTGTCACCAATTTGCCTTTTCAATGTTGCTTTGGGTTTTTTCAGTGAAGTTCGTGCAGTCTCTTATTTTATCTTACTATTTAGGAAATTTTAATCATGAGTCACTCTTTTTGTCTCTTCTTTTTCCTTCTAAACATTAGTCACAAGTGTGTATAGTGGTAAGACTAGAATACAGTGTTAGTCAAGTACCAGTTTTTCCTCGAACAGTATTAGCAATGTTGCCTACGAATTATTCACTACATTTGCCCCTGTTTTTCAAGATAAAACCTAAGTTGTTATTTTAACCGTTGAGTGCATTTAAATTGGAACGGCATCCTTCAGTTGAAAAACCTTTTTTAGTTACCTGTTATTTTTACAGTTACAAACACTATAAACTGCCTGTATAAGAAATCAAATAACCAAACAGCATATAAATTATGAAGCCTTATAGATCTTTTTTTACCATTTTGATTCCTAGCAGTAATTTTAAGTAAGAGGGCATTGTGCAATAGTTAGTTATTCCCATGTTCAGCTATTTAAAAGCTGCTTTAACTTGTCTGTTTGTCACTGTATATAACTATTCCTAATCTAATACTAGATATTATTCTATTATGTTCAGCCTGATTTTTATGATTCGAGCTGGTGACAGCTTACTGCCTCTACTGAATTAGGTGAGATTTACACTCAATGGAAGCAAACTTTACTGTCAGTTGATCTTTTTTATTATTAATATTATTATTATTTTTTGGAGGGGTATCCATTTTATGGAACTTTCTTGGAGGTATCAGAAATCACATCTGTTCGTTTTAAATACCTTAAAAGGGTGTCTATGCTGTTCTTACCACGGGGCTGATTGAAATAACTTGGTACCTGGCAAAACTGAGATGAGAGTCCTGCAGAGGAATGGTCCCTGCTCTGGTGGCAGTGTCCCCCTCCTGCCTGCCCCTTCCCAGACACATTTTAATCCATCGAGATTTTAAACTCTCGAGTCACGGGGTTATTTATATTAAGTCAACATTGTGCAAGTACCTCAGGGACATAAATGAGCTGGAGGTGCAAATAGATTCCAAAAGGGTGCAACAGACACAGTGTATTTCCCTGCCTCTTGTTTTTGTATATTTTTGCTACTTGGTTTTGCTTTTGTCCTAGCTTTTTTGTGCTCTGTCTCCATCGTCTAAGATTCAGTGTCCTGTACTAGCATAATATTCCCTTAACCAAAGTAATGGGGAAAAAAACAACATTATTTTTGTTTCTAGGTTTATTTATACTATATACTGCATACAGTACTTTAAATACCAATTACAGTGCAATCTTTTTATTTATTGTAAAAAAATAAAAAATAAAAAGTGTACTTATGTACTAATCTAATCCCCCTCTCCACCCTCCCCATAGCATGTTACATTTTGTCTGTTTTATACTGTTGTACTTTAGGTCAACTTTTTACCTGGCAGCATTCCTAGTATTATTAATCTTCTTGCATTTTCTTGTGTTTTTGAAGATGGGAGCATCTAATACATTAAATGCCAAAAAAACCCATTATCAGTGATTCAAACGTTTACATGTATCCAAAAACAAAATCATCTCTGGAAAGAAAGTGCTAAGATCAATGAATTATTCTGTGTGCCTCTCTAGATGTAGCAAATATTAGAAATGTTCTGTATTTTGTTATTGACTATAATTAGTTCGATTTAGCCTTGCAAACTAATGGCATTGAGCTAAATATATATATTTTTTTGTTTCTTGCCAAAGTCATGGCTTGTCAAATTTATTTACATCTTATTTAAATTTATTTGTGATATGAAACTCTGTGACCTTGCATCTGTATTTTGTGAGCAAAGAGTATACAGCTGTTTTCATTGGAGGGGAGAAGAGTGTATTTTTTAAAACGATGAAAAGACCGTTAGTTTGGGAAAAAAACAGAAATTTGAATAGATTCCCTTTTTTTATTTTTGGTATATTGTTTGAGCAGTGCTGCTATGAAATCCGAGCTTGACACCTTTTTTTTAAAAAAAACAACAAAACTGCTTTAATAAAGAAAGGACGAAACCCAACGTGCTCTAGATTAGCAATTTTGAAAGCTTGAAATACGAGTGATACTAAAAGCAGTGAGCAGAAGTGGAGGGGAGAGCAATCAGCTACACTCCGAGCATCTCTGTCACTGCTGATTTGTTGGCTCCTTGTAACCACACCAAGCAGAGCTCTCAGTCCCAGCCTGAGGTTTTGGGAGAGCATGCTGGAGCAGCTGGGACAGGCCCAGTGAATTTGGCATTTTTAGTCTGTGTGTGTGATCCGATTGTCACTCCTGTGTCTATGGCAGCGATCACCGATGTCAAACCCTTCTGTTCTGAGGGATGTTGTCCCTGACCCACCACTGCTGATGCCTTGGCCCTTCCCAAACCTCCTCGTGCCCCTGATCCAGCAGTGGCGGGTGTTGGATCCAACCCCAGGGCACTCTGCTCTCACAGAAATCACCACCACCAACAAAGGTAGAATGAAACACTAAATGTTTAGTACCCTTAAGGAAGAAGAGAGATGTTTTTATATTGTTCTGCCTTTTTCTTTATGAACTTGAAGTGTTTTCTACTCCTGTTTGTTGGCTCCAGTAGCTCAGTATTCAGTGTCATGATTGAGAAGTGCCCTAATTGAATGTGTATGAACCTTATCCTTGCACAGTTCTTTAAATTGAAAAAGAAAAATAAAATGTTTTTACCTCACTATGGGAACATACATTCCAAGCTTTTCAACTTTAAAAAAAAATAATCAGAAGTTTTCTTGTATTGTAAATTTTAGACTATTTCATATGCATTATATTAAAACTGCCATATCAATTTTAATGTATAGATTTTGCAAATACTACACTATGTATGTAAGACTTAACTGTATCTGTAGTGTATATGTAATATATTTATGCCCAATAAATGTTTTAATTCTTTCTGTTTTAATTCTTTATTTTAATTGAACACAGCCCTTTGGGTCTGCATGGCCCCTTCTGGCAGGTAGTGCTGCTGTGCAGCCTGGAACAGAGGTGACCCTGAAGTTACCTCAGGATGTTTCTGGTTTGTCATTGGAGTGATTTTTGTAATTTTGTGAAGAGTAAGTTCATAGTACTAATCTGAAAGACAGGTGTTCTAATCACTTCTTTTAAATAGCTTGCATGAAAAATTAAGGATTTCTATTTCTAAAAATATACCTAGGTTTGTTATCTCTTAGTAATTAAACACTTGAAATAATAGAGCTTTTAACTTGCTAATTATGTGCAATGAATTCAATTCCTCATCATGATGAATTAATCTATTATGTATACATGTTTCTTGTCAAACACATTCATATTAATTTTTTAAATGCTTTTCTTCAAGTCACTGCATAAATACAACAATTCATTTGTGTTCTTTTTTTAATTATTGCTGTTTACAACGTGAGTGAGGTTTTCCTAGGGAAATACAATAATTTTTTTCATTTGTTTGCTCAGCTCTTTATTTAAGCAGTGCTTGCCAAAACACTCTCTTTAACAAAATCTTTTAAATATGTCTATAAAATAGTAATCAGCACTTTGGCACCTGAGGAGATCTTTTATTTTCAGTGGTCCCTGGTTTATTGCCAGGGGTGTCTGCAGAGATGCTGGAGGACAGTGAGAGCCCATGGGAGTGAAGGAGGATTTAAACATTTGCTGTTGGAGTTCTGAATGTTATCCTGTGCTGTCATCACCCACAGGTTTGTGCTGGGTGCCTTTCCCACACCCAGACTGTGCAGAGCTGGGTAAGTAGCACTAAATTTACCACGGACTTTGTTTTGCAAGGAAGCGCAGAGCAAGTTGTGACCGGGCTTGGGTGATGCTTTTGGCAGGAGAAGTATTGGCTTTGAACAAAGTTCTGGAAGAGAGAAAAGGTTCGTATTTTGGATACTTTTGTGGCCTTACCAGCAGCGTTTGGGGTGGTGCAGCAGCAGTGGGCTGTGGCCCTGGCACATGTCACAGTGTGAGCAGTGCCAGGAGTGGTCCCCAGGCCAGCACTGCCGTTTCTATGGCAGCAGTGATTCTCTCCTCTCAGTAATCACAGAGCTGCTCAAAAACCAACGCCTGGAATTTGTTTTGCTCCTCGCTTCAGTCGCTCCTGCCAGCTCAGAGCACGTTTGGTGAGGTGCAGGAGAGTTGAGCCCCACTGGAAGGGGAAGAGAAACCAGGGGTCAAAGCCACGTGTGCCACGAGCGGAGCCACGCGCTCCTGGGATGAGTCGGGAAGCAAACAGGGTCTGGAGTGACATCAGTCTGTGTTGTTCAGCTCCTGTGGAGCTTTTCCACAGGCTCACCTGTGTCTCTGAGTTTTAGAAAATGCTCAAATCCAGCCTGCTACAAAAAACAAAAGCACTTGCTGAAGGGGAGTGGGTCTTAGCTCCAGTGTTGGTGGCTCTCCTACCTGTCCCTCCTATCTTGAAGCATAGCTGAGGTATTTAAAATCCCCCTGAAAATTAAATACTTGGGCAATCCCAGCCCGTGACAGGGGCTGGAACTAGGTGATCATTAAAGTCCCTTCCAACTCAACCCATTCTATGATTCCATTCTATGAATTTATAAAGATGGGGTGAGTTCCCTCAGGTATTAATGACATCTGCATCAACAGGATGGTTCTGTTAGACCTGTCATGCAACCAAAGATGTCAGAGACAACAAGAAATTTGTGTGATATGTAGTATAAATAAATGTGTAATATGAAGTATGAATTATGTTTCCTCTGCAGATCCTTTTCTAGAATTATTGCAGAGTTCATTATATATTGTCATTTATTGAAGTGCTGTAGAATTATATTCTCTTTCTTTAACCGGGCCTGGAGTAAAGACGTGAATGTTATCTTTATTTTTCTCAGAATGAGAACCACGAGCAAGTAGAGAGATGGATATGAACATTTTGTTTCACTGTTTTTATGGCTGAGTAGAAAAGCCAGCTGAGATCCCCTGAAAGGACTATTTTATTGGTACTACATTCTGAACAATTACGTCTATTTCTGCTCTTGACAATTGCTCTCACAATGCCCAGATTCTTGGCTCAGTGAAATAAAAAGAAGTTTCACAAGATGCTTTCAAATGCAGTGGATTAGCCTGGGATCTGTTGTTATCTAAGTGAATGTGCCGTTATTGGTTTGAGTAGTTACATTTACTGCACTAATTGGTGGCATAGATGGTCTTGCATGCAATCAAAGCTATTTTTAGGTCTCCTGACATGGTTAATAAATAACTGCTTAGGTCAGTGTGCTCAGTGGATGTCATTTCTTAGTAATTTTATTAGCTCATCTCTCTCACTTCTGTCATATGAAAGCTATTACTCTCTACAAATAAAATGGAGCAAACAGCAGGGATGCAGAAGTCTTGTGAGGATTAACTTGTGAACAGCGTTGAGAAATTCACCCTAATCCAATGTAAATATTGTCTTTATTAATTTACAGCTCAAATTCCCTTTCTTTCCATAAAAAGCTTGTGAGGTGGTGTCCTGGGCTCAGAGGCTGTGCAGCACTTGTGGTGTTGGTGTTCCCTGGCTGCATTCCGGGCAGGATGCACTTGGTCCCTGCCCAGCCATGGCTGCAGAGTGTCAGGGTTTGCTGAGAAAATCAGGTCTTTGCACTCAGCAGGGCCAAAAATCCCCCGGGATGCTGCTGTGTGGAGTTTGTATAGTGCTGGATGTAGCTCTGGGTTGGTGATTGCTCTGGGTCACAGCGCTGAGGCTGCTGCTGCTCCTGTTCTGCCTTCTCTCCAGTGTGGAGTCTCAGAGTTCCTTGTGCTCTTTATGGCTCTGTCCTGTGTCTTGTTCAGTGTCGGTGATTGACTTCAGTATTCTGAAACCAGAGGCACCACGGCTGTACAAACCTCTGGCTGCTCTCTGAATGAGTGCTGTCTGGGCAGTGATGGTGCAAGCCCCTTCCTCGGGCTCACATCAGCAGGTCTCACAGGAAAGGAGGTGCTGGATACAGATCTGGGCACAGCCTGTGGCAGTGGCACTGCTCTAGCTGTGTGGCAGAATCCAGATTGCACTGCAGGGTGGGAAATATGAGCCCACAGCAAAGACTGAAAGAAATCAGGTAAATACAAACTTCTCATTGGTTTTGACACCACAGCTGCTCTGAGGTGACTTCCCTGTGAGGGTGTTGAGACCCTGGCACGGTTTACCCAAATTTGTGGGTGCCCCATCCTTGGAAGTGCTCAAGGACAGGTTGAGTTGGGTTCTGACCAACCTGGTGTAGTGGAAGGTGTCCCTGCCTGTTGAGACTACATGGTCTTTAAGGTCCCTTCCAACCCAAACCATTCCATGATTCTACATCCCAGCATTAGACCAGAGATTCTCAGGCAGTGCCCGAGGGATGAACCCCACAACAGTGCTTTTCTCCCAGAGCCCAGGTACCAGCCAAGGCACACAGAAACCCTTGAGCTGGCTGCCCACTTCCCTCCTCACAAACAATGGTTCACTGGGCTCAAAACTCCACATTCAATCAAAACTAGCTCAGGTGATTGCACCTTTCACAGCCCCATGCTGGTGCCACAGCATAGCACAGCAAATTTTAGAAAAATCAATCTCATTGTCACTGCTTGATGAAAATGCCAAGGTGCTATCGACTGGGCAGGATATGTGCCTGTGTGTGTGACAATGAATCTTGGCTTCATTTTGGTGAGAATTTGCTGTATGAGGTTTTGCTGTCTATCCCCCTGTTAAATATGTTTAAACCCCTGCTCCTCAGAGCTCATCGTGCTGTGGCTCATTGCAGAGCAGGCTCATGGTGTCAGATTCCCTGCTGCCCACCCTAATGAGCCGTGATTTGCAGCACCAGGTCATTAGTGGAAGGAGGCTGTGCAGGGAAAAACAATGTGGATAGAGGCTTGGAAATAGCCGTGCCATTTCTTTCTCATGGACAGTGCAATCATGTGAAAATCAATCAGAACATGAGAGAAAAGCAAAGGATCTTTTGATCCAGTAGCATCAAAAACAGGGGCAAGTGCTGGGAGAACATTTCCTGAGCCCTCAGAGCAGCCTCTGCAGGGGAGAGTGGGGTACTTTACTTCTGAGAGCAATTTTGCCTTATGGACTCGCACACATCACCAAACCATTATTTTGCTCCCTCTGAAAGAATTGAAGCAGATGTGGAAAGCCGTAGAACGCTTTTATTTGGCAAAACCCAAAGTGCTTTATCTCCAGGTACAACTGGAGGAGCACCCTGTAGCTCTGAGAAGGGTGCATTTGTGCACAGAATTGAGAGCTGAGATTGGCAGCCGGGCACTGAGGGGTTTGGATGCTCATTTAGGAGTCAACCCCACCCCTCCTCCTGGGGGTTTCTCCGTCCCTTCGAGTGGTTTGCTGAGATACTGTGGAGCTCTGCTCATGTTGTGTTTTCTCCTCGAGGGCTTGGTTGTGTGTCAGGGATGGGACCCAGGTGACACTGCTCATAAGTGTGCATCACAGGTCTGGAGGAGTTTGCCCTCCAAAATTGTGCTGCAGAGCCGCTTCCTCTCACTGAGCAGAACCAGGTCAGTGTGTTTTTAGGGCTCAGAGAAACAAGCGCTCAGCATCACCAGGACAGCTCCAAGATGAAGCCCAGGTGCTTTTTGTTTTGAACCAGGTTATTGGGTTAATGAGAGGCTCTGAATTTTGGTCTTAGTGGAAAAGTCATGGCATGCACCAGTCCACAACTGAGATTGGGAAGGGCCTTAACTCACAAGTGCTGGACTTGGAATGGAATGGAGACCTTTCTGCTGTCAAAAGCACTGAGGAAGCCTTCTAAAGTTCCACAAAGTGTGTTAGTTACACTGGATAATGCTAATGTGCTTATTGTGTGCTGGAATGATAACTGGACCAAGGCTTGACAGCAAGTGACTGCAGAAACCTGTTAGCCTGTGTTAATACAAGATGGATTAGATTTTCCTCTTCTCCGCTGTACTTGCACAATCACAATTTAGCAATAAGAGGCAAACACTGATCTAACATTTGCTTTTCTGTTTTTTTCCCTAAACAGCAGCAGGCAGGCTTGTGGTTTCATGATCCCGCTGAGCTGGCACAGCTGGACCCCATCATCTAACAAGTGCTTTGGGCAAAAGGTTGGCCAGGGATGTGGGACATGAAGCCAGACTGCTGTGGGTTTTACCTGTGTCTCACCAGAACTCGTGTTTCACAGGGAAAAGCCATTGGCAAGCACGTCTGTGTGAGGGAATTGTTTTGCTCCTGTGAAGTTTGTGCAGAGCTGGGAAGGGTTCCAGGTGGTCCAGCAGGTGGGGGTGCCTGGGGAGAGGAGATGGCTGGAGGGAGTTGTGTATCACTGCCCTCAGCAAATGATGGACTTGCCTAAATGAGCAGGGATTTCCCACGGACACCATGTGAGCTTCCAGCTCTCCTCTCCAGGTGCTGCTGTCATCACCATGGGCAGGGTGTGACTCCAGCTGCCTGTTCCTGACACCAAATGATGTCAAACAGTGCAAACTGCCAGGGTGCCCTGGGGCATCCAGCTCCTGCAATTGCATCTGCTGGCTCATCCTGAGGATTTTCTGGGAAGCTCCTGCGTGTATGCAGGGCCTGGTGCAGGGATTCCTGTGCAGATACAAACCGTGCTGCAGGTGTAGGTTCACCATGGACACCAGGGATGCACAGCCAGGGCTCTGGGAACAGAGTGCACAGTGTCTCTGCAGTGTCAGCCAGAGGTTGCTTGTTTCCCAGATAAAGTTTTTCATGGGCTACTGTGCTGAGCACTCTGGGACCACAGGTCAGGAACAGAAACATGATCCTGGAAGCTGCCAGACCCAGCCCACAACCAGGAATGACATCCAAAGGACACAAGTGGATCCTCACCCCATGACCCTGGGACAGTAGGGTTTGAGCAAGGGGTTAAAATGCCAAGGGCTTTGATTTCATTTTTGTAAAAGAGGGGCTGGTGTTTTTTATTGGGAGTTGTGAGGGTAAAATGTTGTATGGTGCTTTCAGCTGGGGGGTGAGGAGGGCAGTTCAGGGTGCAGGGAAGTAACAGCAGGGGCATCCCTGGGAGATTAGTTAAATAGATTTTTTTTGTTCCAAATTTGAATTTACTTCTCAAGATGTAATTTACCTCTTTGAGGCCATAAGATTTTTGCAAAAGATCCAAGTTCTATGGAAGCCCATTAAGAAACATCCAGTGGGCTCAGAGCAGCAGCACCCTAAAACCAGCAGATCCATGACAGAGAGGGGGTTCTCCTCAGTGTTTAGGTATCTAAAAACTGCTGATTTTAATAGGGCTTGTGCAAATGTCATTTGATACAAACTTACAAAACTTACTGCTGAAAATCTTATCAATTCCAATTTTGACAAGGAAGTGGTTTTCTAGTGTATTTTATTTTTGGCAAGAAATACAATAGGACATGATTTTCTGCCTGTTCATGCTTCCATCAAAGGTATTTTTCTGAAATGAATGAAGCTTTCTGATAAAGTCCTTTTGACCTAATTCATCACCAGTTTAACACCTTGCCAAGAAAGAAAATGCAGCCAAATTGTTCTTGTTTATTTGTGAAGCTGCGATACAAAATGTAGAGGTAGAAAAGCTTTTAAAACTGGGACTGTTTAATGAATGAACTTTCAGTTATTTTCTCTATGGGCTGCTCACATTCAAGTCAGTAAGAACACAGCAAAATTTTGACTCCTAAAGTCTCTACACTTTTTTTTTTTTTCAATCAGAACTGGCAAGGAAGTTCCCACAGGGAAGAGCTTTCAGAAATTGAAATGTTCAACAGCCTGAAAAAACTCTTCCTGCAGAGCTGCCCTGTCTGCCATGCCCATGAGCAGCCCAGTGCCTGCATGGGCTCTTGTCTTCCCCCCATGAAAAATGGATCTCAAAAGCCATGTCCAGACCCAAAACAGGATAACTCTGGGGAGAAGCTGCCAGGAACATGAGGTGCTGCAGAAACACCCTGGGAAGCAGAGAAAGGCTTTGTCTCTGCTGGGAAGTGTTTGCCAGGACAGTCCAGGCTGAGAACACAGAGCAGCTACAGCGGGTGAGGCAGGCAGTGAGACTGGGCCAGCATCACTTTGCCAGCACAGGTTGTTTGCCACTGCCCTCTGCACCTGCAGCATCCTCTCTGCCCCTGCACGTCCTGCCAGAGACAAGGCAGGAGGAGCCTTGCCCTTTGTTACCACCTGAGACGGATGGAGGATGCCTACCTTGGACTGACTGCACCATTCTCAGGTAAAAAATGCTCTTCAAATCTTGCTTACACATTTTTTTTCCCAGTTATTTTTTACAGCTTGGGCAAGGTCAGGTTGGATGGGGCCCTGAGCCATCTGACCTAGGGGGTGGCATCTTGCCCATGGCAGAGGGCTGGGACTGGATGGTCTTAAGGATGCCTCTTATGTTCTATGATTCAAGACAAGCAGTGCTGGATTCCTCCATCAGTGTGGGTTGGGATGTATATCTTTTTGGAGGCCTCAGACACAAAGGTTGATTTATGATGCAAAAGTGAGGGCTATTGAGGTTTTGAGGTGGTTTTATTTCCTGCTTTCCATATAAAAGCATTATGTACTGGTCTGAAGCAGCAGTTCCTATTCCCCCTCTGCAGTCAGCTGGTGGGACACAGCTGGCTTTAGAGAATCCACAGGGAAAAGTTTTGGGACTGAGGGAAGCAAAGCTAATGGCTGGTGTAATGACAGCTACAGTGTGTTAAATGTTTGTGTTCCCTGCTAGAAATGAAAAACTTTCCTGCTTGTGCAAGAGTCCTATGAAGGTGGCTACTTTTCTTTAATAAAAATTTGAATGTTTTGCTAGATGTGTCCAAGGACTTGCAGAAATGAGTCTGTCTCCTCAGTGAGAAGGAAGGAGGAAGTCCTGTTCTCCCTCCCAAAGAGCAGCCCAGTCCCTTTCTTTCTGTCTTTTATGACCCCAGATCAAAAGTTTTAAATTTTATTCCGTGCACAGAGTTGTGGAAATTTTACAGCATTGATAGAGCTAAAATTTCTCCTGATGAAAGGTTTAGGCTAAATGAAATTATTAGCGTGTTCGTAGTTTGTGTGCACAAATGTGTCTACACAGGGCTTTAATGTTGCAGTTACCCTGGTTAAACAAAATAGCCTAATCAAGTTAGTTATACAGGTTTGGGGAACAAAATTAAAATATAAATATGAAAAAAAATTAAATCAATTTAAATCAAATTGCGTGACTCCCATCCAGCACCACAGAGCCACAGGGTTATAAAGGGTCTCATCACTTTATTTCTTTTTCTGTTCACATTTAACAGCACAGACACAGCTGAGATTTGAAACACTGATGTGACGCCAGGTGCGTGTGATCAGTTCGTTTACACAGACAGGTTGTTAGTGAGCTCACATCTCGCCCTCTTTCCCTGCTTCCCAAATGTCTTGTTTCCCTGAGTTGCATGACATCTGCCACCAGACCTGCTTGCCAGTCAGCGAGCGAGAGAACAGCGAGGTGGATGAGGGTAGGGGCAGAGCAGGAGATGATCCTGCAGGGCTGCAGGACCTCAGAGTGGGTGTTTGCACATAAACCCTGCACCCCTGGAGAGGGCAGGGGACAGGCTCAGCTGCCACCAAGGAGCAGCAATCAGCCCCTGGCCCCAGCAAAGGTGAGAGAAAAGACACTGAATATACAGAAGAGGCCGACTTCTCTTGTGAGTTCAACCTGAGCAGCCGAAGGTGTAACAGGGGGAAAGCAGCCCATCAGTGTGAGCAGGGGGGATTGAAGGCAGGAGAGTTCTGCTAACACACAATTCATTAGGGAGAATTAAAATTCATCAGGGAGAATGGACTGTGGAGCAGCTGGGGATGAACACTAGAACCAAGTGAACAGAAAGCTGCTGTCACACATGCATGCTTCAAAGCTCTGTGGGCCACAAAACCCACGTGTTGGTGAGACAATAAAAGCCATATTCATTAGCACAGAGGATGGAACGTTTTCTGATTTACCTTGAAATGGCATACTTGATGTAAAAAATCTAATTTAAGGGGTTTATGAATCAAGTAGGAAAATGTGTCTGCCTGTGTCCTTCAATGCAGATTTTCCTATTACTTTCTCAGGTCACGGTGGTTAAAAAATGCAAAACGTTCTCAATTCGGTACTGCAGCAAACGAGCACAACTGCACACCAGGCTTTACAGGGGGATATGGCACTCAAACAGACTTTTAACAGAAACATGGGGGGTTTGCAGGCAAGATACCTGTCCTCGGCAAGCTTTGGGGTGCAGTGGGGTGCAGTTAGGGACAGGTAGCCACAGGGTCGTTACAAATATTGAAACAATTATAAGCTTCCAAGTTCAAACACATCAAGTCATTCACAGTCAAACTGAACAGAACAAGTACAGATGATTTAGCTAGTAAAAAAAAAAGAGACTTTGGTGGGTAATTGCATTCCACATTTTTATAGCATCACTGCAGGCCTGAAGTCAGCACTGTCCTTGTCCCACTGATATATATTTTAAAAAAATATTTCAGTACAGTCACATTCTAAGCCACTTATGTGAAGGCATTTTTTTTGTTTCCTTTCTACTTGGATGTGACATGGAGGTTATTTATTTTTAGCATGCTTAAAAATGATCCATTTTATATCTCTTTTTCTTTTTTTTTTAAGAAATCATTTTCCTCATTCAGAGAAAAACATGAGCTTACTTAAAAATTGGTATTATGAAAAGTGTATCAAATTTCCTGTTTACTACTCCAAAAAGGCAACTCTGTTTTCTCTCTCTAGGGTCTGGTTTGATGCTAGCAAAATACTTAGCAAAACTAAAGCTAACTCTGGAAAAATTCAGCTCGACTTGGCCTCTGCTGAAGTCGTACAAACTCTCGAGCGACATGGGCCGCGTTTGCCTGGTCAGGACAGCACAGCCTAAACCTGGGCTAAAGTCAGCGTTAAAAACTCACACGGGCAAAAGCAGCACAAAAATAACACTTGGAGCGTTGCCAAATTCTGTGACCGTGAGGAATTGGACGGAATTTTTGGACTTTCACAGTCCCAAAGCTGAGATTGTTCCCCTCAAATCTTTCACCGCCTGCATCGCGCCTCTCAGCCCGGCCGGGTGATGACCAAAGTGCCTCTTTCGGCGTTTGGATTCCCATTCCTTGCCCTCTTCCCCTCCCGTTATGGCTTTCTGGGAGACTCGGCGGGCTGCTGGTGTCATGTGGTGACGCTGGGCTCTGTCCACCCGCGGGAGCTGCCCTGCTTGCTGCTGGACAGGCCCTTGTGGGGCAGCGCCCTGAGTCCCAGCAGGCGGCAGGCGGCCACGCGGTACTTCCTGGACATGATGTTGTACAGGATGGGGTTGATGGCTGCGCTAAGGTAGAAGAGGACAAAGGACACCAGGTTGCAGTACTGGCTGATCACTGCGATCTCCAAGGAGCCGGCTTCGAAGGATTTGGAAATAAGGTACCGTCCTACGTGAAAAGGCAACCAGCAGAGTATGAACGCAAATACCACCACGACTAAAACAGAAACAGCAGAAGAAAGGGTGTTAAAGTGTGAGCATCAACGTACAGGTGATTAACATTCTGTTGTGCAGCTCTGCTCCTTCAACAAATTAATCGCAAAGTGTGAAAATGCCTCCCCTAAGCTTTCAGTTGTGTCTCAACACATTCTCTGAGAGTATAAATAAGTGATTCTTAATACACTTGGATCATATCTAAACAGGCTGCCTGAACATTGCCCAACTAATCTGATGTAGCAAACTTCTGACCTACAAAACTTATGTTTGCATCAACAGTGTTAAAGAATCCAAATGGTGACAAAAAAAGTATAACTATATCATCTGCAGTGTTTAACAAAAGCAAATTATATGTGATAGACTCAACACTGTGGTTTATAATGGAGAATGTAATCACTGAGAAGCAAAATTATTTAAGATAAAAAGCAAAATTGTTTAAGGCAATGGCCCCAAAATAAAACACAGAATGGGGACTTGTAGACCACATATGCCAAGGTAAGAAGAGGAGAGTGGTACACCCCTCCAGTTTGTCCATTTTTGGAACATGAGTTACTCCCAAGAAGAGTAAAACTAAATGTATAATATATAACTGCATAATTTTAGTTACACAGAATATCTGTAATATTGTTTTACTATTGTGGTTGCATTTACATGTAAACATCATGTAGAATAATAGGAATGTATGTGTCTCGGAACACTGGCTTGTTGAAATTTTCATCTGAGAAAAAGGAAAACTGTTTCTGTTCATTTCCTGTGTGCCTTTGACCTTTATTATTTTTCATATTGCTCTGAGTGTATCTATTAATATACTACAGAAAAAAAAAACCCTGAAAAATTGAGCAAGGGCTTCTGACATTCTTAAGCAATTTTTACAGTTAATCTGTTCATGGAATCACAGAATGGTTTGGATTGGAACTTAAAGAAGATCTTTTTCCAAGCCCCCTGCTATAAGCAATAGGTCTCTATTACATGAGACCAGGTTGCTCAAAGTCCAGTCCAACCTGGCCCTGGTGTTCTCTTGTGTTAGCAATCCTCAAATCGTGTCTCAGAAGATAATAAAATTCAAATTGCTGAGAGGAATGGTTATCATTGTCTTTCCCCAAAGTTCTGCACCCGTATTCCCAAGTGTAAAAAGATGCTTATGCAAGACTTGTGGTGGACTGGAAAGCACAGAGCTTGAGGTTCAGAGTAGATTTTCCAGCTCTGTATCTTCTTAAGCCAACCACTCCCAGTTTTCCCTCACTGTGTTCACTACATAAATCAGACGATTTCCTAGCTCATATGGGGATTTGAATCCATGTAATGAATATTACTGTGATGGTCATAATGAACAGAGTTTTAAGCACAGTCTATTGTGACTAGAATTTTAAGCAGAGGTAGGCATGCAATACCCCTTCTCAGGCTTTTTGACAGTTTGATCTTCATGCATGCAGAATCCCACAGATTTCAATAGGAATGGGGTATGACAGCTCCTTTGCAAGTCAGGCTATACATTTAGGGGTTTAATTTTGGACCCAGCAGCATAACCTGCCTTTACAGTTAAGAGAACTGCTGATGCTAATCCCATTTACTTGATGTTCCATGACTTGATAAAGCCTCAGAAAGTGCTCTAAATTTTAAGCAGGACATTAACACCAGTGAGAGTAGACTGCATTGAGCATCTGCTGCCACTGAGCCCTCACCAACTTCTTTCCATCTTTCCATCAGGCATCAGACTGTTATCATTTAGGGAATATTGGCTCTCTGTCAGAGGAGAGTCTTGTCACTGCTGTGCTGTTCTCAGACCTTGTAAAAGGAAAAAACAGCACCTGAAATATTGCAATGCTTGTGGCAATACTTCAGGGCAGAAATAAATTTTAATTCAAAATTAATTCGAAATTCTTTACGGTTAAGTATATGGAAATATAAACATGGTAGTAATATATGTAATTTACTTTTAGTCAGTGGAAATTCATAATCCTGAACCTCTGCAAGTGTAAACAATTAATTACATCCAAGGTCACGCTTACCAGACTGAAGTAATTCTATTGATCATAAAACATAGCTGAAAGGACATAAAGAATGCTGTGGGTTTTATTATTCTTCCTGCTCTTTCACAGTAATAAA
This sequence comes from Vireo altiloquus, assembly GCA_013396875.1. Classification (NCBI taxonomy): domain Eukaryota; kingdom Metazoa; phylum Chordata; class Aves; order Passeriformes; family Vireonidae; genus Vireo; species Vireo altiloquus. The sequence goes on from VZRF01010043.1 coordinate 79,810, forward strand.
TCAGGACATAAACAGGAAGACCAGATAGGGTCCTTTTTGATAATTAAGGTACTTAGTACTCACTGCCACCTCTTGTCTGCCTCATTAGCCCACCACTTCAACCCTCCTGAAAGGAGCTTGTGAAAGCCTCTTCCTCCAGAGCATCTCATCCTCCCCAAAATCCATGGGATGACTTGCACTGCAGAGGACTTTTGGCTTGGATAAAAGTACACAGCAGCAGCAGCAGGATTCTGCAGTTTTCAGGCACTAAACTGCAGAACAACTTTTTGGGTTTGTGTATCAAACTGCCACCACATGCACCGGCTTAGTGTGATAAAACTTGAGTCTCCATGCGCCAACCACAAGTGTTGTTTTTCAGCAGTGTCAATATACAAAGTTAGGAATGACAGTGTCTGTTGTCCTGATCCAGTTTTCTTACAGTCTGTGAGATTTTACAGCATCACAGACCTCAAAGGAGACACTGCTCCTGGTTCAGCGTATCCTGGAGTTTTGCTAATAAAGAAATGCAGATTAATTTTCGTAAGCTTACACAGCCATGGTAGGCAATAACCCCAATTTGCTAAAACCTTGATATTCTTTTCCTATGAATCTTAAGTGCACCTCATGCCCTGCCTGCATGGCTGTAGTCTGCAGCTCAACTTCATGGCTTGAGAAGGGTTTAGTTTTGTTTAAAAATCAGATAAACTGTTCTTCTGTAACTAACATTGGTATCCACAAGCAAAGAGCAAAAATGCTCAAAAATCTCCAGGGCACAAGCTAATTATAACTGTAGCATTTGTCCTTGTCAGAGATTCTTATTAATGTTTGTTTAACTGTTTGGGAGTCCCCAGTTAGAAATAAATCTAAGGGAGGAGGAGAGTTATTCTGCAGATACCTTGAGGTTTAGCCCTTTGTATGAAACATTTTCCATAAAGGCTTTCCTTTGGAAGCAGCTATAGTAAACTATGAGAGAGCTCCCGGTGTTTTTCTCTCTCTCTCACACACACACACGAGCACACACATCCTTTCCCAAAAACAGAGCAAGAGGACTCGTACCTAACATGTTCACAGTTTGCTTGTTGTTCTTATCCCTGATGACAGTGTTTGGACCGATGTTCTTTCTCTTCCTCCTCCAGAGCTTCCTCCCGATGAGGCTGTACAGCACGGTCAGGCAAAACACGGGCAGGAAAAAGAAGATGCTGGAGGTCCAGACCATGATGGTGAGCAGCCCCGAGCGGATGGCATACTCTGTGGCTCGGCACTCGTTGGTGCTCAGGGGGTTCGTGCCGTTCTCGTGCTCGACCCCTACCAGGATGAAGATGGGGCTGGCGCTGATGAAGGAGATGGCCCAGAGGAAGAGGATGACCAGCTTGACCTTCCCCTTGGTGATGATGACTTTAGCTCGCAGGGGGAAGCAGATGGCGACGTACCGCTCCACGCTGAGCGCCGTGATGTTGAGGATGGTGGAGTAGGTGCAGCTCTCGCTGATGAACTGGAAGAGCTTGCAGAGGAGGTCCCCGAAGTTCCAGGGCCGGTACTGCCAGAGGCGAAAGAGGTCCAGGGGCATGCACAGGAAGATGAGCAAGTCGGAGAAGGCCATGCTGGACAGGTACAAGTTGGTGGTGGTCCTCATGTCCCGGAACCGCGACACCACCAGCATGGTCATGAGGTTGCCGATGATCCCGATGACGAAGAGCAGGACGCAGGCGACGGTGATGCCGGCGAGCACGGGCACGGGGAACAGGTGCAGCGGGGGCTCGGCGCCCGTCCGGTTCTCCGCGCCGCGGCCGCCCGCGCTCCCCTCCCGCATCCTGGCGCCGCGGGCTGCGCATCCCCGCCCGNTGGGCGCCGAGCGGCCCCGCCGCGACCCCCGCGGGCAGCTCCCCACAGCCTTCCAACTTTCTTCCCGAGCCCCCGGAGCGGCACCGCTCAGCCCGGGCCGGGTCCGCCCCCGCTCCCTGCCCCGCCGCCCGCCTGCTTGGGCAGGTGCGGGAGCCGCCGCTCGGTGCTCCCGGAGCCGCGGTGCCGTCCCAGGTGCGGTGCTGCCTGTCCGTGCTCCCGGAGCTCCGGTGCTGTCCCCAGGTGCGGTGCTGCCTGTCCGTGCTCCCGGAGCCGTCCCAGGTGCGGTGCTGCCTGTCCGTGCTCCCGGTGCCGTCCCAGGTGCGGTGCTGCCTGTCCGTGCTCCCGGAGCCGTCCCTAGGTGCGGTGCTGCCTGTCCGTGCTCCCGGAGCCGCGGTGCTGTCCCCAGGTGCGGTGCTGCCTGTCCGGGCTCCCGGAGCTCCGGTGCTGTCCCCAGGTGCGGTGCTGCCTGTCCGGGCTCCCGGAGCAGGGTCCCTTCCCCGGCCGGCGCTGCCAGCGCTCTGTCCCCGCACACGGAGCTCGGCACACGCGGCCGGTCCCGCAGCCCGGGTGCGTTCTCTGCCTGCTCGCTCCGTATCTTTGCTCTGCCCTTGGATGTTGGCAGGAGCCCGGCCAGGCTCCAGTTCAGTGAAGCTGCAGCAGTCACTCGCTTCTACATGATTTACCTGCAATTAAATTTCGCTTCAGCGTGTTACTGCTGTCCTCTGCTCTGCCCTTTGCAGGCACAGACGGAACGGTTCTTCCCCAGCTACAGACTCCTATTGTACTAAAGGATAATGCTGTACCCAAGAAGAAATAAGATGTAAGCAGAACAAGGTGAGACCAGGGGCAGTAAAGTAACTTCACACACATCTGTATAGGGTGTATTTTGCCACCTTTCCAGCTTGTCCCCACAAATTTGAAGGGTGTGTGTGTTGCAGCACAATCTTTTTCACTCCTGTCTATCTAGAGGGGCTGGATCTCTTGTACCCCATGTTTCAGGGGGCAACCAGTGCTCTGATTCCATGTTGGCATCTACTTTATCCATAGAATCAGGGAATGGTTTGGGTTGGAAGGGATCTTAAAGCTCATCTCATTCCCACCCCCTGCCATGGAAGACCTTCCACTAGCCCAGGCTGCTCCAAGCTCCATCCAATTCAGCAGGGAAGCAGGTTTATGCTGTTTCCCCGGGTGCACTCCACCACTGCCATTCCCATTTCACAGCTGCAGGGCTTTGTTGAAGGGCAGATGGAGCACAACTGTGGGGTGACACAGTGCTGAATTACTCTGTATGTGCCTGTTCTCTGTAATTTGTGCCTTCTGTAATCATGCAAGCATTGGCCTTAGTGCCTTGTCCATATCCTAATTTGGATGATATATTTTTGCAGTTTCACTAGAATCAGTATTCTCATTCCTGCTCATAAACTGTGAGACAGTTTTGCAGCAAGTTACTCAACAGCTGCTAAATTTTATGAGGGATGGCTGCACATTAATTGCAATTGAAAAGGAGGAAAAGCCTAATTTACTTCTCACTTTATCTATCCAGCTGCCTGTATAGTTCTATGTTTCTGAACAAAAATCATAGGCTTTATGTCTCTAAGATACAATTATTTCATATTAGAATTGTGTCCCTAATCTAATTTACATGACATTGTTTTATATTATGGAGGAGATGGCAACTGCCTCTGTGGTTAGGCTGCCAAATACTTTGCATTATTATAAGAAATTATTTCACTCTTTTAAAATTTCTTTTCCCTAATAAATTCTCAGACCAGTGGTGTTAGCAGCAAGATGTTGATATTTGCCAGAGAAAATGGCCTGAAGCTATAAATGTGNGGTTGGAAGGGATCTTAAAGCTCATCTCATTCCCACCCCCTGCCATGGAAGACCTTCCACTAGCCCAGGCTGCTCCAAGCTCCATCCAATTCAGCAGGGAAGCAGGTTTATGCTGTTTCCCCGGGTGCACTCCACCACTGCCATTCCCATTTCACAGCTGCAGGGCTTTGTTGAAGGGCAGATGGAGCACAACTGTGGGGTGACACAGTGCTGAATTACTCTGTATGTGCCTGTTCTCTGTAATTTGTGCCTTCTGTAATCATGCAAGCATTGGCCTTAGTGCCTTGTCCATATCCTAATTTGGATGATATATTTTTGCAGTTTCACTAGAATCAGTATTCTCATTCCTGCTCATAAACTGTGAGACAGTTTTGCAGCAAGTTACTCAACAGCTGCTAAATTTTATGAGGGATGGCTGCACATTAATTGCAATTGAAAAGGAGGAAAAGCCTAATTTACTTCTCACTTTATCTATCCAGCTGCCTGTATAGTTCTATGTTTCTGAACAAAAATCATAGGCTTTATGTCTCTAAGATACAATTATTTCATATTAGAATTGTGTCCCTAATCTAATTTACATGACATTGTTTTATATTATGGAGGAGATGGCAACTGCCTCTGTGGTTAGGCTGCCAAATACTTTGCATTATTATAAGAAATTATTTCACTCTTTTAAAATTTCTTTTCCCTAATAAATTCTCAGACCAGTGGTGTTAGCAGCAAGATGTTGATATTTGCCAGAGAAAATGGCCTGAAGCTATAAATGTGACTTTCTATGTTGAGAGAAATTCTCACGAAATTCTTCCAGTTTTTGCTGAGCTCTATCTCTCGAAAGTGAAAATTTCCCTTTCCCAGAGAGACAAAAGTTGGGGTTTTTTTTTTCCCAGAAAAATAATTGATTCCCTTCTAGAATAGTACCTGAATTGTGGTGTGTATACCAAAATCAAGTACCCAGCAGTGAGTTAGCACTCCAGATCTGTACACTGCAGACAACCTGAGCTTGCAATGCAATGACTTAACATGGAATTCCTTGGGAATGTGATGTGTTGTGAGCCAATTGGATCAGAACTGGCAGTTGTACTTCAAATCCAGCAGCACTGGTCTCCTTCTTAGAACATGAGAGTGAGTCTTAGAACTTAGAATCATGAGTCAAGGGCTCCTCTTGCATGCCTCTCCTGCATGGGGCTGGGTCAGAGCCAGAAAAAGATGTCAGTTGAGAGGGAAGAAAAGCAGTTTTAGTTTTCTGATTCTTTCTGATTTCCTTGGCAATTGCAGGCCAAATTGGATGAAATATAAAGATTTGTCATCCCACAAACACTGCACAGTAACAGATTCCTGCTTCTGCTTTGCATATGCTAAAGGACAGTGATGCAGACAGTGGTGATAGAAGAGGTAAGAGCTGCGAGAAAAGACTGCTCTAGGCTCCCTAAACTTATCTGCTAGCCCTCAGCTGCAAGAACATTAGTTTCATGTTGCCAACGAGACAAGAGTGAAGTCATTGGTCTTACTGCAATGAGAGAAAGGGGCTGAAGTTAAGTACTTTTTATTCAGTTTTATCCACTAGCTGGATGTATGAGCAAACCAGATATTAAAAAGATAATTTAAAAACCACATTATACTAGACATTTACCTTTCATGGAACCCTTAAAACATTAGTGTTTCTCTTCAGTAGCTTCAAAACTGCATTGAGCACTGGAGATGAGGTACTCACTATCCCGTAGAAGAGTTTCTATTTCTGGAGTTTTCAGGTCTCTCTCCTATGTTCCATTCTTTCCATTTTCTTTTCATCTAGTAAAGTTCTAATTCTTATTTATATCATTGTTTGTTGTCATGGAAATATCTGAAGGCTTTGATTCTACAGTGTTTATGTGCTTATTGTGGAGGGAAGAAACTGGAAAACAGACTTCAAGGTAGAGATTCATTTAAAAATTATGTACCTCCAACAACTCAAGAGAAAAGCAAATTCAGGTTCTTTTATTATAACCAGGGACAGAAGGTGTTTTGACTGCTGTTATAAATGGGGTATAGAGCAGAAGGTAGCACCTGGTGTATGCTTTCAAAGGTTATGGTTTAGCAACTCGCATCACTGAGGAGTGCTGATGGAATAGCAGTAATCCAGCTGAATAATGTAAAACCCAGAATGGGCTCAAATTACTTTACAGTTGTTTATATGCCAGTAATATCTGCAAGCAGACTTCAAAACACTGCTAGTTTATTAACCAAAGCTGTGCTCTGAGGTCACTAATTCAGAGGTAGCTGGTTTAGACTCAGCTTTTGGCTGTGCTTCAGCTCACTGTCACTGGGTCACGCTTGGGCATCATGTCCCTCTGCCTCAGACTCGTTCCCCAGCTGCAGAGGGAATGTGATCCCTTGGTGGAGTGGTGCCAACCATAGAACCACTGCCCTGGGCAGGGACAGCTCCCACTATCCCAGCTTGCTCCAAGCCCTGTCCAACCTGGCCTTGGACACTCCCAGGGCTCATGGGACAGCCACAGCTTCTCTGGGCACCCTGTGCCAGGGCCTCCCCACCATCCCAGGGAAGAATTCCTTCCCAATATCCCATCTAACCCTGCCCTCTGGCAGTGTGAGTCCATTCCCCTTTGTCCTGTCATTCTGTGCCCTTGTGAAAAGTCCCTTTTCAGCTCTCTTGGAGCCTCTTTCGGTCCTGGAAGATGCTGTAAGGTCTCCCAGAGCCTTCTCTTCTCCACACTGAACAAACATCTTCTGTAATTTGGTGATGGGTAAAAATCAGATGTTTTGCTACTAAATAAGAATTACTAAAGCTCAGAAACATGAGAAGTACCTCAAGGGAAATGCTCAGAGTTTTGTCCTCTGGTCACAAGACCATTTTCAGGGATTTCTTCAGCCTCCTGCTTCCAGATGCTGTTCACCACCTGGGATCTGGAAGCCAGTAATATGGAATTACACAATATGGCATTGCTCAATGGCTTGCATTTTGTCCTTTGCATTGCAACCATTTCTGGCATTTAGTGGATTACACCTGATAGCAGTCAATGTCAGGGAAATTATTTAAAACAGGGTTGTTGTGGAAGCCATAGGATGACACCAATAATCACTGTGAGACTAAATAACTATTTAGTAAAAATGTTTTATATAAAAAGCATGTAGAAAAATTTACAATATTCACACATTAATGCAACCCATAAAAATTTGCTACATATGTCATTCAGCATAAAGTGAGATGAAAAGTGTGAGTCAGGACACAGCACAAACATAACGTGCCATATTTTTCCACACTTCTTCAACAGTGTCCCCTCTGATATCCCTTGATAATCTTCCCCCAAGATAATATCTGGCAAACATGCCTTCGGATCACTCAGAAAATTATTATTTGGTGTGATTCCCGTTGCAATACCCTCTGCATGCAGAGACCAAACCTGTTAACAGGGGTCAGTCCTGTGCTGAAATCACCAAGCCCAGTCCATCTGCAAGGAGAACCTACAGAAGTCGTTTCTCCAAGGTAACAGACATACAAATATGCAGGCAATGGCTCTGTTCTCCGGCCTTTTCTCACAGGGAGAAAATTTCTGAATTAAATACTGGAATCAGAAAGAAAAGTGTAGAAATGTTTTCTGTTTTGTCAAAACAGATGATGTGAGAAGGAGGCAAACCAAATATTCCAGTAAATGGAACACATTTGTGAAGAATTGGTGAAGAATTTCACGTATTTGATTGTCACTGCAAGCAGCGTGTGTGACACTGTTAAACAGCAGGCAGAAGTTAAAACTCATTATTTTCAGCTTACACTGGTGTGTTTCTTTGCCCTAACCTGCCAAAAGAAGGGTATTTCTGAAATGCTTCTCTTGCTGCTCCAACACAGGGATTTAAGTGAGCCACCATACCTGCTAGTCTGAATGGCCAGATAAACCCAGGGGCTCCTGTCTATTAATCCCCTCTTGTTGGCTGGGCAGGAAGATGAACTGTGAGGCCCATGTGCAGGGGCTGCTCAGTGATTTAATTACCACAACACGCAGGTGAATGGGAGGGTTCCCACGGCAACCCCACAACCCCTCTGTACTCAAAAAACAGCCAGCCAGACTTTCTCCTGCCATCACTCTTTTGATGTAAAGGAACATTTGCAGAACTGTTTTCCTTTCCCTCCAATATTTTTTTTTTCACCTTTCCCACTGTTTTCTCTGAATCTGGGCAAGATGAATTCATGGTCCAATTTGCTATTCCTCCACTGACAGTGCTACAGATGTGCTGATTTACACTACCTGACTTTTACTGTACATTGAGCTCATATGGTCTAAACTTTCAAATCCTTTTAATAAAAAATAGTCATTTTCATAGAGTTAAAAAATATACTGTTCATTTTTTTAAAAAATGTACTTTACAAAAAAAATTATGAAAAATTTCTGCCCATTCCTAAAAGTAAAATCAAATAATAACAGGATTACCTAAATAAGCAGCATTTTTGTAAGTACAGATAGTTGTGCCTGTTTTCCTTAAAATGTTAGTCATTGGGGTGTGTTATTCTACATTACATCCTACGAAACACAGACCAGTACAAATAAACATGGAAGAATCTTGTCATGCCTAACTTGCTGCAAATTTCTCACAGAATTCAGTATTTACAGAAACCACGGGTTTTTTTTCTGGATCCAGTTCTTGCTGTCAACAAGTGTAACAGCAACTGCATTACTGAACTTATTGGGAGCCTGGTGAGATGTCTGCAGCACAGTAATTAAGTAAATAGGCACTGTTATAAAATGTTGATCAAAACACAGATTGATTTCAAAAGCTCTTCAGTGCCATTCCAGCAGCTGTTCTTATGTACAATATCCCGAACAAGACAAATGTGTTTACTCAAGACACGATCCTGGAGAATGCTTAAGCACATACTTAATTTCAGGCATGTGGATACCCTGATGTAGTCAAGACTGTTCGTGTGCTTAAAATTAATTAGGTGCTTAAGAGCTGTGTTAGACGAGATGAAGACGTGTAGCTTCTGCAAAACTCCCGTTCAAAAAACTTCTGGAGAAATTCCAGGGGCACTTGGGGAACAGGATGTACAAAGGCTCCTTACAGGAGCTGACATATTCAAGACAGGGTCCCAATGGAGACCACAAAGAAAATTTGATATCCAGTCTGAGCCTTGAGGAACCAGAGCTGGAGCATCCACCATCCCTCGTGCCTCAGCTGAGCCAGCCTGGGAGCATCTCTGCTGCTGGTGAGGGCTTACCTGCCCAGGGTTCTGGCCAAAGGTATCACCTGAGAGGTGGGAATTTGTTTACACATCCCCAGCCTGGTTGTCTGTGCCTGCAGAGAGCATTGCCACTCACTGCCAGCTGCTGCTGCTCTTCCTGGCTGCTGGGACAGAACTCGGGACGGTCAGGCCTCGCGGTGAGTGAGCTGAGAAAGGGGAGTCTGCTCTCGTTGGTGTTGATACAGCTTTGGCTTATTATCCCCTATTTTATAGGAATTTAAGCTGTCCCTGACTAGAAAAACTGGGCCGTTTGGGATCATGATTTTCGTGTTCTAACCAATCATAAAGGCTCCAAAAAAACTTGCTTCTTTGTCCATGTCAACTATGTCACTGTTGCTGACAGAGACAAAAATTCTGTCCTCTCTCTTCAGCTGAAACACACCACCTTGATAGATGGAATAAAGTCCATATTCCGCCTTTTTAGACCAGCAGCTTGTCCTTGCGCTTTTCATGAGCAAAATGGGCTCAGGGTAATTAGTCAGTTTGTAAACATACTGGACAAGCTGTTTGGGGTTCCTGATTTGTCCCAACAAGTCTGCGTCCTCGTTCTCGCGGAAGCGGAAGTAAATTTGTGAGTAGATGTAATAAAATCCTGTCTGGGGTATCACTAACTCGCCGTTTCGCAGCTCCACATTGTAAAGGAAGGAGTGGCCTTTCCTGGATGATTCCCAGTTGTTTATTTTGTGTCCAACCCCTCTTCTGGGCAAGGGATTTACTTGGGAAAAAAAAAAAACAAAAGAAAGAAATGTTAACTTAAAAAACAGGTAGTGAAGCCAGGTGTCTGCTAACTGAGGAGCCTGGTTTTTAATAACAAAATGAGGAAATCTGCTTTTCCCAGCAGTTCATTAGGTTCATTCTCACAACAATTTGATGGTCCATAAGTAAGCTTTATAAGGGAATTAGCAAGAACTCTCTTTAATATTTGTGCTCCCAAGAGAGAGAAAAAAAATCATGCTTTTACTTAGTAACAAAATTAAAACCTCCATTAGTGTCTGATACCCTCTGAAGCTGCAGAAACCCGAGCAAGCCCTTCATTAACATGGTCTGAATGTCAAGTGTCTCCTGTCTGTCTCACATTTCTAATAGGTCTGTCACCATAGCAGCTGGGACTTGCACAACTGACAGAAGGAAATGAAAGGAAAGAAGAAAACTTAAAACTAGTAAGCACATTTAAATTTTTTTTCCCCAAATGAAGGTTCCAAAGGAAGAGTTAGGGAGGTACCCAGAGGAAATGGGCTTTCTCTCTGGTGAGAATTAGCAGAAAAACCCAGTATCTGGGAACAGATGATTTGTTTCCTGCTAGTAACTCAATACAAGTATTAAAAAAGTGTTTGTAAGCACGAGGCTAGCAATCAGAGGTAATTTCTGTGCAATGAGAGGTAATTAACTGCTGCTGAAGGTTTTTCCTTACTGCGTGAGGAGAGGACATTCCTCCTGCTGCTGCTGCCTGTCAGATGTGCTGCGATCCTGTGGGTGGGACTGCGTGGCGTCTGCCCCTCCGTGTGTGGCAGTGTCAGAGTCTTCTCAACTAAGGGAAGGTGAGAAAAAAAAACCCCACATCAGAAGCAAGGACTTTAGAAAGTACATCTGTTCCATCTGACTTGATTTGAAGGAATAGGTATGCCATTTTTTAATTGACTGAATCATAAACTGGTGGCTAATTATTGGCTAATAAGGCTTAAATTCCACTTTCACTCTTGCTCACGAAATGTCTTTATGTGCCTCTTTGTTCTCCTTTTTCTTCTCCCTCTGCCTTCAAGTTGTCAACAGACAAAATAACCCATAGTACTCAATTTTATGGTTAAATACTCCAAATCTTCCCCGCCAATTTCCACTTGGATATTGTACTGCTTTAGTGTGAGCTTCAGCAGAGCTATTCCTTAACTGATCTCTGCAGCTGTGCACTGCTTGTTCCAGCAGTTGGGATACTGGGGGAGCTTTTTAAATGTCCCCCATAACACACAGGACAGAGATCTAGAGCTGAGTCCTCTGCATCCACCTTGGATAATTACCTTGCTGTAACCACTTGACTGTATTTCTGGCTTCTGAAAATTTACCTTCTAGTAATAAGTAATCATTTTTTGATGACATGATGCCAGTACAAGATTTTAGTCAGTTTTCTGCACTTTTAAAAAATCAAGTCATTACACATCAAGTGCCACAAGCAGTTCCTTTTTACCACAGATAATAAAATTATTATAATACCGTTGATTGCAGATATGTTTTCCTCGTAGCTTCTTGACATCATCTGGCAACAAACACAGAGAAAATGAATTAGCTTGTCAGCTGGGGCTGACAGGTGCAGGAAAAAGACACACATTTTTTTACTCATGAATAAAGGAGATTCTGGATTTGATCAACAAGCAGAGAAAAACCCCCACCTATTAGTTTGTTGTAATAAAGAATTTCTACGTTTACATCTTTTAGGTAATGAAGAACATGGGAAAACATTTTCAAGAGCTCAGGCGTAAGTCTACTGCCTTTCATTGATGGGTTTTGTCCTACCACATTTCTAGTTATCCATCTATCCTATTGTTATTAGCAGTAGTATTATTATTATCATAATTGTAACTTACTTCTGGCACCCAGGCTACCTTTTCCTAAGCAATCAGGGAGCTAGTAGGTGTATTAGATGTGTAAACATTCACCAAATATGACAATGCTTTCCTCTATGCAGAAGTTCAGGGACTTCACTGGCAGAGCTTCCACCAAAGGAGCCGAGATCTCTGAACACAAATAGAGAATCTGTTCTGGACTGGAAGATCTGTTTCTGCTGGGAAATTTCAGCCAAAAGCGAATTTTTATGGATGAGCTTGTTTATGTGCTGGAGATGGGATTTTGAAAGCTATTCCAGAAGATTTTAGCCTTTCTGATTCTTCAGCCAGACTGAGTTTGTTCTCTGTAGCCAAAATTATGTGTATTGTGTGTAAGTCACGCAGGAGGTGCTCTCTGGGAAGGTGCTGTGCCTGATGCTGTGTGCTCACTTGCTCTTTCTTCCACCACTGCATCACCCAGCTCCTGACTAGACCACTCCTGAGGCACCTTAGGTACACTCCCTGTACCTCTCCCTGTGCTACATTTAATCTCATTTTCTCTTGCCAGTCTCCCTGTATTTCCAAAGAGGCAGTGACAGCTCTGATAGCACTGCGATCTGTATGGTCAGGTAGAAACCCTTTAGCCTGAGGTATTTCAGACAAGCCAACCCATCACTGGAATTTGCTTAGTAAAAGCTGATAGTCTTTGCTTTATTATTTCCTGAATGCAGTGAAACCACTTTTATGAGTTGTTTTTTGGTTGTTTTTTTTTGTTTGTTTCAGTACAAGCACTCTGCAGCTGGAGCTGCGGCCTGACAATTGCTTTGCAATAAAACAATCCGAGCCTCCTTTATTCTGCTATTAGGATTCTTTCAGCTGTAACATCACCAAACACACTGTTCCAAATACCTTTTTAATTAACTTTCCCAGGTGCCACTTTACTTGCCAGCAGGGATCGGCTTCTCTGTCTTCGCTTTCGATGAGATCCAAGTTTTGGATGGAATTTCCGATCTCCTCCCCAGTGAGACAAGCGATGCCGCTCTTGGAGTACGAGTCCTGGAGCTGCAGCAGAGGGGAAAGCCAGGATTTTTCACCCGTGATGTGTTTGCAGCTGTGGTATGTCACTATATTCACTGTGCTAAGGAATATACTGTCTTTTCTCTAAAGCATTTGCTAGTATGGTGCAAGTAGAGCTATACGAACATCATGAGGATTTAATTCGTCCTTATCTGACATATTTCAATATGAGGGCATACCTCACATGCAAAAATATGCTTGCATTGTCTCCATGTGCATAAATCTGGCATCCAGTATTCAACTTAACAGGTTTTGTGAAAATTCAATATCCCAATCCCCAATGTTGGAAATCTGTTAGTTTCTCTAGTTCTGCATTAAAAACATTTCTTTTGCACAAAATTTTTTTTTTAAGTTATTGATGATGAAATCAAATACTAGAACTTAAAAGTATTTTTTGTATTTTTTATGCTGTCTTTTCAGCCAATTGCTGAATTGATCACAATTTGTAATCCAGAACTTTGCTGTTATATACCTATACCATATCCTCCCCATATCCAATTTGGGGTCTCTCCTAACAGCATCTGTCCTAACAGTCTAGACAACTGAAATGACATTGGAGTCCAAATAAAATTATAATGCTGGATGTTTTCGACACAAACCTCTGCCTCTATCCTCTAGTCATAGAGAAAACACTTTTTTTTTTTTTTTTTCTGCTAAGACTGAAGAGATTGGCAAAACTCCTTTTGGCTCGAAGGGAATCTGACTGGGAGAGTTTTCCTGTATTTCCAAAGAGGAAAGCTCTGTCCAAGCTCCCTGCGGATGCGACTCCAGCTGGCGCTGTTGGTTAATGTGGGAGCACAGAACCTGTGACCAGCCCCTGTTTGCTTTGAACTGGGCTCCTGCTGCCATCAGCTACAGACTGGTCAGGCTTGAGGAGCCACCAAAGCACTGCAGGAACTTGGAGGAAACAGCAAGGAACATGCAAAGCATTCAGATGGAATTCTGGTAGTAGCATTTAAATTTCACTTTTTTGTTGTGTTAAAGAAGCTTGGTTTGGTTTGCTAAACAGATGCATTTTTTTTTCTACAAGTACCAGTTTTTAGCTGTCCTTGAGACTGGGGTGTTGAAAGTTAGAAATGGATTTCCTCCTTCACACTCCATGCTTTTCCTGGCTCTTGGAAAACAAAGGTATCTAGAAAGAGATTTCCTGCACCAGGGAGAGGAGATTTCACCTTGTTCAAGTCCCACCTTCAGTTTGCAGCAACAGATTCCACTGAGGTTCAGCTAGTACTCGAAATGATGTGTTTTGTAGGGCAGCAGAAGGAAAAGAGGCCCCCACTACGAGCATTTCTGAGGGTTTCTGTGTCTTTGCCAAGGAGTACAGTGGTATTTTTTAATCAGGTTTCAAGAACTCAAAGTGATTAATATTATGAGCTCACTGAGGTGAGCTACAGCTCTGGCAGATTTAACTAAACAATGAGCTTCTACAACAAAGTAGTTTGACGAGTTTAAGAAAAAAAGCCCAACACAGGGAAGTTGTGAGGTTACTGTTTGTTCTCTTGCAGACCTGCCACAGCTCAGCTCCCAGCTTTGCCCTCCCCTCTGGGAGCAGTCCTGTGCCTCTGCCTCCACCTTACCTGCTCACTTTCCCCCAAAACATCTTTACTCTCCTGGCACTGGAACCATACTTTGTATGCAGTTTGAAATCCTTAAGGAATGCAACATTGCAGCAGCACATTATGGTGCTGAAGGACTAGAATTTCTCTTAAATTTACTCAAATGAGGTTTATCTGCAGCACTGAACCCTTTGAGGACACAACTCCTGCAGGAATCTTATTTTATAAAGCCTCTCTCCTATGTTAGGAGTGGTTACTGGACTTCTTGAAACAGAAGGAAGCCTGTTGAGGAGGATGTTGTCCTTGCAGCCCTGTATCCTGAAGCATAAGAATTTTATTGTCTAAGTACTTCCTCTTAAAGCAAAATAATTAAAACAAATGTCATACTCCTAGTCCTAATCAGGTTACTACAGCTGTAGTGGAAAAACCCTGCTAGTTACCAGCACACTTTTTGTAAAGACAAAAATACCTGCAGTCTGTGCAGCCACAGTAATTTGGTGAAGGTGTAGAAATGCAGATATTGTGAACATCAAAGCGAAGAAAAACAGAAAAAAAAATCAGAGTGTATCTACAGAGATTTATTCCACGTGCACCATGTGCATGTGGGGTAGCAGGCTGTGTCTAGACGAGGTTTTTCCTGTTGACTGTGCACCAAATGACACATGCAGGAATATGTGGTTAAGGTATATCCTCCAGAGCCAGCAACCTTTGTTTGTAGCCCAGCATAACTTAAATTTGGACAGATTTATCCCTTCACACCAAATGCAGGTTTGTTATTCTTCAGAAACTGTGAGCTGTATTTTGGGCAAGTCCTTGGGATGTGGTTGTGTCCCAGGTGTACACACGTGAATAGAAGGAAGGAAAAGATAAGTGTGGTTACTAATTACTTAGACTGGCAAGTTTGCTAGCAAGGGACTCTGAACTATGTGCATGAAGAAATGAGGATGCCTTTATATATTTTTCTTCATTAGCAATCATGTAACCTGACTTCATAAGTCAGCACATTTCTGTGACTCACCCATTTGACAGCCACAGCTAAAAATTCTGCAGGAAAATCTGTTTTATACATTTTGAAAGTATGAGCTTTGGCTCTTATTGCAGAACACTGCACACCCTTTGCCTCACAGAGAACTCTGACATCTCAGAAGACTTTACCTATTAAATCTAACCTGGAATAAATGCATATATAGCACTATATATATACATACATTAAAAATTATGCATTATGCATAATTAATGCATTATAAATTATGCATTAGAAAAATGCATAAAATTATGCATTACTGAGTGCATAAATACAATAGTAACTTACATTTATGCAATTTTTTCAGAAGTTGTAAATGTACAGAACACTTATCTGAAGTTATGTTTACCTTTGTGCCAGGAGGAGCAAATACAGGCACAACTTACAGCAGGACAGTAAATTTGGGAAAAGACACTCATGGAAACCCTGAGTACCAAGGGGTCCATGAAAAGCAGGACCACACACACGAGACTATCAACTAAATGCAACTTTCTTGGAGTGTAAATTTTTTTTGCAAGAAGAGGAAAGAGGTAAGCAGCAGCTGGCGGGCCTCAAGGGTGGCTGCAAGGAGACCAAAGCTTCTAGACTATACAAAGGGTATTTTACAAGTTAATCTGGGGAATTCAGTGGTGTGTGCCGTCTGGTGCAGTTCCTTTAGGATTAGTCACAATCTTAAACCCGCGTATTGTCCCACAGGACGCATCTAAAAGGCTCTTGAGCTCCCCTCAGTCCTTCTCCGCGGTGCCTGGACTGTCCAGCTGACAGAGCCCGTTCCGCCCAGCCCTCCCGCACCGCAAAAGTGATGAGACGGCGAATTTGCGCTCTAATGGGAAACACATTTCCTGCAAAAGCGCATAACTTTGTTTTTTCGAGTCAGACACTTCTCCGCTGCCCCGGCTCTGAACTCCGCTCCCCGCGCACACCCCCGGCCCGCCCGCGCTGCAGACAAAGGCGAGCGGAGCTCTTTGTCTGAGGGGAGCAGGGGCTCGGCCCGGCCCGCGGGCGCTGCTCGCATCGCCCCCGCTGTCCGCACGGGGAGCGCGGGGTCCCCCCCGCCGCCGAGCCCCCGCACAGACCTGTCTGAGCTCGCTGGTGAAGTACAGGAAGGTGACGGCCACGCACACGGACTGCAGGAGCACGGCGACCACCAGCACGGCCCCGCAGGTCAGCGCGGGGCTGGGGCCGCCCGCCGGCAGCATGGTGGGGCTGGCTGGGGCCGGCCTGGGGGCTCCGGGGGCTCTCGGCCGCTGTCCCGCAGCGAATGCGGCCCCCGGCAGCGGCCGCGCTCAGCCCACCCCGCCGGGGGATGGAGCGGGCGGGGCGGAGCGGGACGGACCCTCCCCTCCCTCCTCTCCCTGCTTTCCATCCCTCCTCTGCTGCTCTACCTCAGTCCCCTCCCTGCTTTCCCGCCCTGGTTTCCCTCCCTTCCCGGGCTTTCCTGCCGGGTGCCGCCTTCTCCGCCTCCCCGAAGTGCGGGATCACCGCTGACATGTGCGGTCGCTGCTCAGCCATGCTGGAATATCTCCGAGCAAACTCTCTGAGAGGTCGCCACCAAAGAAGGGTGGAAGCTGATTTTTCTAAGACATTAAGGCTCTGGTTATGTGCACAGAGAGGCCCGGAGTTTCCTGAATTCAAGCTGTGTTATAGAATCGTAGAATCACAGATTGGTTTGGGTTGGAAGGGACCTTAAAGTTCAGCTCTTCCCAACCCCTGCCAAGGGCAGGGGCACTTCCCACTATCCCAGGCTGCTCCCAGCCTTGCCCTAACTGGCCTCGGACACTTCCAGGGATGGGGAATCCACAGCTTCTCTGGGCAACTCATGCCAGTTTTTCACCACCCTTGGTGTAAAAATCTTTTCATTGTAAATAACTTCTTTCCTATGCCTAATCTTAATTGACTCTCCTTCAGTTTAAAACTATTACCCCTTGATCTATCGAAACAGGCCCTGCTGAAAATTCTGTCCCCATTATTTTTATACGCCCCCTTCAAGAACTGAAGGGTTGCATTACTGTATCCCTGGAGTCTTCTCTAGCTGAACAAACCCAGTTCTCTCTGTCTTTCTTCATAGGAGAGGTGCTCCTATGAAGCATCATCTGATGCCTTCTGAGCATCATGTGGATTCACTCCAATAGGTCCATGTCCATCCTGAGCTGTCCTATCTGTGTCCTGTCCTGTGCAGCTTCTGTAGAGCTGGTACACCTCAGAATGTGCCTGTGAGCCAACAACGTGTGCCAGGAGCTCCTTCCCAGTGCTACCAATGCTTCTACTCCCCAGTCATGGCATGATTATTGCCACAGTACATGGACATCAGGTACGTTTTGAGTTTGCCTTATCTGAAGGCACATTGTTTGGTTTGGTTAGTTTTCAAACCTTTCAGGCTCCTTCTTGCAAGCTTTTCTCCAAACTGTTCCACCCAGATAGTTTTCCAAAGGCACGTCCATGCTTTAGGGTGTGTCCATTGACTTTCCCTGGGGTTTTGACACCTTCCCCACACACAGGCTGGGTTATAAGCAAATGCATAATTATCTGCTGATATTTTTAAATCAGCAGAGGTAGCACCTCTGCTGACTACGCAGCCATGGAAAACGGGGATTTCAAATCCAAGTGCAGACATTTGAGTCAGGTCACTTTCATGCTGTTGGCTACAGGATGGGATGAAATTTAGGCTCCTGCTCAACATCTGCAACCTGAATGCCAGGATGCAGGTGAGAGTTCTCAGTATAATTACAAGGAAAAATTAAAATCAAGATCTCTTAATCTCTCCTGACTGTTGAGGTCATCTTTAGAAGGCATAACTGCATTGTATTCAACCATTTAGAGGAAAATTAATTGTTTTTTCTTCCATCATAGTGGAGCAAAATAATCCCCGAATCCCTGTTCAACGTGGCAGCAGGCAGTTTATTTGTCTGGCTGTTTGAGACATTCAATCTGTGTGCCAAAACAGTCCAGATCTGTGTGATTCCAACACATATGTCAGATGGAGAAGATTAACATCTCAAAAGTGAGCTCATGGTCCCCTCCTATGACTTCTCAGGAAAGTCAGGGTGGCATTTTGGGCTCCTTCTCCTTTGTTTATCATGGCTCATAAATTCCATCTGAGGGTCATGAGAAGAATCAATTAAAAGATGACAAGCTGACTTGGATGAAGACTCCTGCCTGTTGAAGGGATTTTTTGTGGCTATTCATTCCAGTTGTTTAGGGAGGTCCTATCTCATATGAGGGAGTTTCCTTTCAAAAAGAATAGAAACAAAAGTGAAAGAGAAGCAGGGCACTACAGAGCACTCTTGTTCACAACTAGGAGCTGGTTTGGATTCTGTTTTTCCGGCCTCTTCATGGATTTCTCCTCACTCTACAACTTTTAACAGAACTATTTTGTAGCTTAACATACCAGTTCAGGAAAGATTTTTTCAAGACCCATATACTCAGTTTGTTGCCCTCTACCAGGCATGGTCTGTGTCCCCCTAACCCATAATTTTAAATCCTCCGTGGATATTCCTTATGTTTCTGATTTAATACTTGTTTAATTAGTGCCAGTCTTGCAAGGCAAAATTAACAAAGTGTGATTTGAAAAGAGCAATGGGAAAAACACACTCAAATCCATCTCTTCAAAAAATTATGAGTTTGCTATCTTTCTGAAGATTTAAGATCTGAAAATTTCATTACACAGTGATAAACTGTTTATGAGTTTTCACACTGACATAGGATATTCCAAAAGTGAAACTCCAACCATTTCCATTGAATGCACTTGAAAATCTTTGCTACTTTCAATGGTCACTTTCCTGCAATCAATTTTTGTCTCTAAGAAGTGTACATTTATACAGAAAATAATTTGTTTTCAAGGTTCCAAGAGCTGAAAATCAGTGTTCTGATGAAATTTTGCCACAGTAAAGCTGAGGCAGTGACACCACTGGGAAGGAATTGTGTTAGCATTCTTTTAAACAGAACTAAGTCGTATGTTTGTGTAGTGCTAGACCAGGTCAGCTCCCCAACAAAACCTCTAATTCTTCCTGGCTCCTTCATCCTGTTAAAGCTTACTCAGTGAGCCATTTAATTAGAGATAAACCTTAATCTGTCCTGTGGACTTAGGATGGGTCACTTGGCATATCAGGGAAACACCAGGCAGGGGACCTGCCACACTTGTCCCCCAGGAGTGTGACTGGTAGGAATCTATAACGGCTCTGAAAATGTGCAAAAATGAAGGGAGAGTGACTTGAAAAAGTCCTTCAGTTCCCGTTCCTCGCTGATTGCAGTGGTGGGAGTGATGGAGACGTGTTCAGAGGAGGACCTGTACTGCTCCCAGCCGTGCAGGAGGCTCTCACCGCTGCTGCCGCTCTGTGCCAGCTCCAGCACCGCAGGGCTCTGCTCCCCTTCCAAGGCAGACAAAGCAGAGCTGACTCTCTGGTTCTTATCAGTTCTTGACTTTGATTTCTCTGCTGGGCAGCAAAGGGGCCCGTGTTTTTCATCACAGCACGTAATTACAGTGCTGTAGCTGCAGAGAGGGAATGAAGCTGCTCCTCCTCCTCCCCCCCCAGCAGACACCTGAATGCAGCTCTTGCTTTGGGCTTTGCTACTCCCGCTATCAGTTCCTGCGGGAAGCTGCTGATTGTTTGGCTCTGAGAGCACAGTGGGAGATTGCTGTCTCCTCTCCTTCCTGAAGGGAAGTCCCTGCCCATCTCTGCAGCCTCCCAGTTCGTCTCTGGGGCGCAGCCACACTCAGCTTCAGGGCATGGGTCAGGAACAGCCTCACCCTGCCAAGCACCCCAATCAAACAGGCACAGGGAGCCTGCAGCCAGCACAGAGTTAACCTTGCAGTGTGGTCCCCAGCCCTGCACATGTGCTGGACAGATCACATCTGGCTCCTGTGGTTTGTTCATTCCTTCGTGGTTCCTGTGCCAGAGTCCAACCCCATGTTTTGCTGTCAGTTGTAAACCATCTCAAATCCATGAGTTCATTGTTATTTGTACTGTCAGGGAATCAGGATCTATTAATCAGTGCAATACCCTTTTGGCCTATGGTGTTACACAAACAACAGCAATGGTTTGGCTGGCCCA
Organism: Vireo altiloquus; assembly: GCA_013396875.1. Lineage (NCBI taxonomy): Eukaryota > Metazoa > Chordata > Aves > Passeriformes > Vireonidae > Vireo > Vireo altiloquus. The sequence continues at coordinate 99,936 of VZRF01010043.1, forward strand.
AAACACACCTATGAATTAATTTATTCAGACCTGACGTGGTCTCTTTCAATGCCCAAGACGTGGATTTGATAAATAGAGCAGGGACTGTGAATGACCATGCCACACTCATGTCCAAAAGTGCTGTAGCACAACAGCATTCCAGATCTACCTTTGGATCTCTCCATTTTAGTTAAGAAAATACTTTACCTTTTGCCTGTTAATATACTGTATATATTTTAAGCTTGTTCTTTTCTTTTTTCAGTTATATAGGGGCACTTCCAAAAGTATGTTTTCTTTATGAGTGCTCATTATGAAAATCACTGAATGGTTTGGAAGGGACTGTAAAGTCCATCCAGTTCCTGCCATGCCGTGGGCAGGGACACCTTCCACTGTCCCAGAGTGCTCCAAGCCCTGTCCAAGCTGGCCTTGGACGCTTCCAGGGATTCAGGGGCAGCCACAGCTTCTCTGGGCAGCCTGCCAGGTAAACCTCACAGGGAAGAATTTCTTCCCAATATCCCATCTAAATCTGTCCTCTTTCCCCTTTGATGCCATCCCCTTTGTCACTAGTACTTCCTTAGCTTTCAAGCACCAGGGATTGTCACCAGGCACATCCCAGGAAAGCACCCCCATGTCACTCACTGAATGAGTTTAGTTGGTTTCACTAGGGTGCCCTGATCCTCGATTCCTTCTCACAGTGGGGTTTTTTTAACACAAATAGTTTCTGTTTCATTGTTTTAATTATTACTTGTAGTGCCACAACTCGGAGTTTCTGTTTGACGGGAAAGTCTCACATTTCAACATTTCTATTTGTCTTAGAGTGAAAGATTTTGGTTAAAGGAAAGTTTCTAAATATGTCATTTTGGAATAATTGAAACAGCTTTATCACTACAATAATGCATGTATCCATTGTGAGGGATACCTGTATTGCCTGGAGATTCCTGAAGTAGCAGCAACTCCTTTCAACTGCAGATTTCAAGGCTGGTCATGTGGCTGTTCCATTTGTACATAACCAGTCTTGTGTGAAGAGCTAGATGCTCCCTGGCTAGGGCAATAAAGGGGATATTTATAGATGCTCTTAAGTCTTTTTCTATGTGACATTAACAAAGTGATAATGTTGAAATAGGTTCAGTGCAGTCTCAACTCTGGAGAGGAGATCTCAGAGCTGGGAGGAGATCCATAACACATCCATCTGCCTCCACAACATTTCACAAAGAGGAAGAATTGTCCCTGGCACACAGCAAAGCCTTGCTATGCAATCAGCTTAAGCCTTGAAGCATGAAATTTGATTTTCTTCACCATAGGTGAGTGCTTTTAAACTCCACTGAAAAGAGAAGACAAATATTTCTCTTTAGGGTGCCAGTTGCATATGCAGAGAAATTACTCTTTTTTGAGGCTTCTTCTCAGCAAAGTATCTGTCCCACACATGTCTATCCTCATCCGGGCTACAGATTCCTCCTGGGACAGATTAAAATCGGTAGCAAGGCTGTAGGTAGAGAAGTGAAGGAGATTTCTCTTTCCTTGCTGGGGCTACCTGGCATTCACAGTCTTCTGTGCTGTTGGCATCGTGGCCAGGGTTTTGCTTGGATATGCTCTCCCAGCTGGCAGCAAAATGCTGTGGGTGCAGACGAAATGGGGAGAAGCAGGTGGGGATGCTTTGTACTTACATGAAGCCTCTTCCCTCTTCCTGGCAAACCAGGACATGATGGATTAATTGGATGGGCTGTGCCTCCTCCTGTCATTGAAAAAAACGCAGAGTGAATTAAATTCTCGGTTATGTCCAGAAGAGTCTCTTTCCTTGCTGTGATAGTTTGGTTTCATCTACAATATGTTTAATCTGTGTTGAGGACATGTGGATTTGGTTTTGCATTTCTATCAGCACAGCCCTCATGGGGACATAATAATGGAAGTGGGGAAGAGGTTGGTTTGTGTCTGCAGCAAGAGCATCGCTGTGACACAGGAGGTGATACCCATTGCTGTGGGTGCACTTTCTGAGCTTATTTACTCTGTGTCCTACTGCTGTGGAGGCTTTGGGGTTGCCTGGTGGCTGCTTTGTTCTGAGGAGTAGCACAGACCCTGGGAAACACCGTGGACTGCTCTGATCCATTGTGAGTGAGTCTGGCTCCTGGATGATTGATGAAGTGCTGCATATTTCAGTCTACATACTAATTTCCTACTGTTTCGTTTATGTCTATTAAACATATATGTGAATAAACATATTCAGGCCAGTAGCTAGAATAAACTCCTCTGCTCAGTCCTCCATGCTCTATGATTAGTGTAAAACCCAGGGAATAATGAGAATACAGCCATGGATGTTGTAGCTATTTCTGCCTGAGTGAGGGACATTGGAGGAATTTCTGGGAGTGGGGTGCAGTGACTCTCATGCAAGAAACACTTTTAAATCCTTCAGTGTGGGAGTACCTGCACCACCTCGAATGTGGTTCTTTTCAGATTGGCAGCTGTGAATTCAGGGGGCTAGATCAGGGACTAGCCAGGTGAGCCAGGCTTAGCCAGACTGTCCAGAGACTTGTGAGCAGGAAACACGAGTCAGTGGAACCCCTGCAAGACAGGCAGAACTTGAATTACTTGTGCAGATTGCTGGGTTATCAGTTAGTTGGAGCAAAGCTGAAAGGGAGCCTTGGCCGTGGTGAATATGCCAATCATATCACGGTGCTGATAAACAATACACGTGCTTTATGTTACAAAGGTACCTCATAAATGTCAGCTGCAGACATCATATTGGAATTTTGTCTATCTGCATCTTTGGTGACCAGCTGATATTTCCAGTGACACCTAACTGCAAAGGCATTTGCCTTCTGTCCTGAAAATGGATCATTTTAGGGCAGGGAGCAGAAATTCCCCACAGCTACTGCCAAAGAGAGCATTGAAACAGCTCCGTGGCCAGTTTGCCACAAGAACAGAGTCTGAATTGATCTAGAGCTTATAGCAGATGGCAAATTCTGCCAGATGTAAGAGGATTTCTTGGGCTTGTATGGCACTGAAACTCAGTAAACAGAAAGAGCTTGAGGAAGAATAGAAAGCGAAGCAGTCTCCTGGGTCAATATGCATTTCAGTTTCATCATTCCTACTCCAAAAGTTGTGTAATGTTTAACTGAAAAAAGACATTTATAGCGATAACAATATTTAACGAAAAGCAAACTGCAGTGTACTTCATCGAGCTGCAGTATATTTACTCTTGGACCAAGTTTTTTTGCTTTTCGTCACTAATTTTGATCTTCAGCTAACATTGATTTCCAAAACAAGTATTTGAGTGTCTGGGAATAAAACTCTACCCTGTGCTCTCCAAAACAGGATTTCCTTATTTACTTGGAAAGGAAGTTGGAAAAGGCTCCTGACAATAAATATGTAATGCAAAAAATCTTAAAGTGGAGAACATGACACTTTTTTAAACAACCCCACTGGTTTTGAGCTAGTGATTGCTACACAGCAATCAATTTACTTGTTCTGGGTAACCCACAGCACTTGTCTTTTTCCATTAATTTTTAGCTAGCCTTGAGATGTAACTTAATACAGGAGTGCTCCACCAAACAAACCCTGGAGACTTTTTCATATCTTAGCAAGCAAAACATTCCCAACTTGTGTTTTCAACTTTTTTCAGTCATTACACTTATTTGTCTGAACACCACAACAATATCAACAGATTAACTATTGCTCTGATCACAGGGTTTTTAAGTAATCTATTAACCAGAAAGGTGATTCAGGCAATGCAAATAACAGCCATCTGAAAACAAAATGTAACATGTCAACCCTTGGAAGGAATGAGATTGCACAGAGGTGCTTTGAGCCTTATCAGAGTCTCATCCTTCATTGTTCCAGGTGTCTCCTCAGACCAGAGTGCACCGGATTCAGGAATCCCTATCATCCAGATGGTGATTCCAGGTGGACTTTTAGGGTTGTTGGGCAGTTTTTCTGCCAAAGAAAACATCCATATGATGACATAATCTTGATATAGGTGACCTTTCTTAAGGCCTAGCTAATAGAGTTTATAAAGATTTGTAGACATAACAAGGAAAAGAAAAAAAAATTCAGATTTTACAGTGAAGGAGGAAAGGCTGGAAATAGAGCAAAAGTATGTCCTGGGAGTTCCAACATAACCCCAGATATTAAAGGAATCCAGACTTTCCTGTAAAATATTTTGCAATAGTAAAACCATTTCAGAACTGTTTTAATGATGAGTTGGAAACTTGTTTTGGCAGAATCAATGCATGGGATTGCCATGGAGAAGTCTTGGGAGGATGTTTGGGTCCTTATTAAAGCTACATGGACATAAATAGATATGGAGGAGCACATCTCGAAGTCTATGTTGCATGCCAGTATTACCTGACTGGGTAAGATTTTGCACTTCTTTAGTCTCTTGGATAATTTTGGGTTTCAGGTATATATTGGTTAAGCTGGTTAAGGATTTGTGGGGTTTGGGATAAGAACAAATGGGAAGTGTTGCAACAGAATGTTTACATTAAAAGAATAAATGCAAAAGTAATTTCTTTATAACTAGGAAGAATTATCACCGAAGGGCACTTGAAAAATAATTGATGACTGCAATCAGCCACTAAAATAATTCTTCAGCACAATTAAGATTGTAAAACTATCTCCATGACTGACTTAATTAAAACAATTACCAAGGGACTTGCCTTGGCTTAAAATATTATGTTCCTTTCTATGACTTTTGGAGGCAGGTGAACTCGATCTCCTTGTCTTCTCTAAGGCTCCTGTCCAGTAACACACTAGTACAATTAGGTCCTTATTTAGCTAGAGAAGAAGTATCACTCACCCTGGCAGCAGAGAGCCATTCCCAGCACAGAGACTGTTCTGGTGTGTCACTCAAGCCCTTAATTTTAAAAAATGGACCCTAATGTTGCAGATGCAGTTTTGTGAAAGGAAAACACCAGGAGATGATGATATGGCTTCACAAAAGTGACTTCCCCCGCTCTGTTGGTGTCGATGGTGTCAGTGGCAGGAGCAGGGTTATGTGATAACTGGACAGGATCACATACCCATCTATCCACAGAAAGCACGAATGGGGAGTAATGATTAGGAGATGCAGTGAGGTGTTGGATGTGCTCACCCCTTCTCAAAGGAAAAAAGCTCCACTTCTGCCTTCTTCCCTTCTTGTTCCTGACTCCGTGGATCCAAGTGTTCCTGCTTACCTTGGATCAGCTCTGGTGCTCATCAGAGCCAGTACAGCTCATTATTCCCACAAAACACCAGAAAGTTCTCTGCTGGGCTAGCAATGAGCGTGAGCACTGGCAATTGACCACAAGCCCAGGGCAGTACAAAGGAGAGGTGAGAACCAGTGCCAGGGTAAGGACAACCCTTCCCTGGCCATGAGGAGGGCTCAGCTGCCCATCCAGTATCAGCCTTAGCCACTCCAGAGTGTTTTTGTCAGCACAGAGGTTGGATCTGGCTCATCTTCAGGCACTGGCTTCTTTCAAGTTGATAGTTTAAAGGGAAAGACCCGGTGAATGGCTTTCTCATCAACCCTGCCATCAGTTTTTAATGAGTGCTTTCAGGCTGCTGAAACTCTCCTGTCAAAGAGATTATTGGGAAAAATCTTACCTATTATGTAACACTCATTTTGGGAAAAAAACACTCTTTATGAGAAACACAATGCTTATTTCCTCCAGTGAGATTATCATTGGTTTTGTTTTCCTTTTCTTTGTTACCAGCAGTTTCATGTTTAACTCTGAAGGGAGTTGCCAACAGAGCCTTAGCTGAACCTGCTTTCTGTTTCTGCAACCTGCTTTCTGTTTCTGCAACCTGCCACATCTTGAGATGCTTTGCAGGACAGTCTGTGCCTCTGGGAGCTCTCACCTGGGGCCAGACACATCTTGAGAGACATCACCAGCACCTTTCCTGAGCTGGTGGTTTGGCCATCCCCATGGCAATATCTATTTACAGCTCCCACTTCTTTTCACTGTGTTTGAAACAAAAATTCAGTTCCCCAGAGAGGTTTGTGGTGTGGTGACACAGAGGGTTTTGCTGACCCTCCCTAAGAGGCCAGGAGGTGCAGGGCAGGGTGAGAAATTCCATCCAAAGCTGTGGCCTGAGCTGCCCTTTAGTGACCAGGCTGGGGCAATGGGCCAGTCCCTCACACACCTCCTTCCACCACAGTTCCCACCCAGATGTAAAAAATGCCCTGCTGTCACTCCCTGCCAGCACCCAGCTGTGTAAAGACATCTGCCTTATGCAGGGAAACACAGGCCCCTCTCCCATAGAACACCTTTTACAGAGGCTGAAAGTGGAGCTGGGGAAGCACCTCTGGCTTGGCTGTGAATGTTGAGGTAGATGTGCATTGTAAACAGAGAGAGTAAAAAAACACCAGGCCTTTGAACTCACTGTTATCAACTGAAATAGGAGAACAGAGTGAAATTCCAATTTTAATTTGAGCAGTGAGGTGACTATAGAGCTCATCGTGTTTGCCAGTGCTTCTGTTCTGCTGATTGCTGATAGATATGCAGATTTTATTTAAATTACAAGATAGCAGAGGACAATGAGATGCTGTCACAAATCTAGACAGAAAGGTTATTAGGATTGTTCAAGAGTTGATGGGAGTGAATACCCAGAGTGCTCAGCTCTGTACATAACTACTTTCTGTTCTTCAATGTGTCTTCTTAAGAAACATTTACCACCACTGCCCCTCTGTCACATGGAAGAGGTGCTGTTCAGTTTGTGTCACTTAAAACTGATAAACTGTCCACAAGCAAGGGATGCTTCTTTAGAGAGCCCTTTTTTTGCAGCCGGTTGTGAAACCACAGTTTCATTGTCCTTGCAAGATATTAATAGGAAGGAAGTTAGAAATAAATATAATTCATAAATATCCCATGCATAGCCTACTTATTATGCTCATTTCCTCTCTCCTTGCTTAGAAACTGTCTCAGGGTCACTTGAGGCTGTAACTGGAGATCCACAGCAGCTCTCCCCAGGCTGCCATGCCTCCTGCAGGCTCAGATTTGCCTCCTATGGCCACATTCAGAGTGAATCAAATTCTTTCAGAAAGAATTACACACAGTCCTGAAAACGGTTGTGTACAGGTGTGACATATTCAGATATGTCCTGAATATTTATAATAGTGATTTGTTTGTTTTCTTGTGCTTGCCGTGCACAGCTGCACAGGCATTTATTCTCGGGGGAGCACAATAGCTGGATGGGGATAGCAGAGATTGCTGTGATAGTATGTTTACAAATCATTAGCAGGACAAAGCACTAAAGCCCTTTGAAGTTTCCCATAAAGGATTCAGCACGTCTGAGTTACCCAGAACAAGGGCCGGGGTCTGGCTCTGGGGCAGGGCTACGGCAGCAGGAGATGGAAGCTGGCAGGAGGAGATTTTTGGTAGGAAGAAAAGCAGATATGAACACAGGGTTTGTCCAAACTCCCTTTCCAAGCACCACCTCCTGCCTGTTGAGGAGGCACTACTTTGCTTCAAAAGAGCTGAGACAAGTCCCAGTATTACAGAATTGATGCTCCCGAGGTGGGTTTTGATGCTTCATCTGGTTAAGCACACAGAGGAATTCCCTTTTCTCTACCAAACCAGTGCCAGCTTTCCTGCTCCACTGAGTGCTGCATAGGAACAGGCTCCCCTCCAAATGGGACCAATGCTGATGCTAGCCCAGATTCAAGTCAGAATATAGTCAGTCAGCAATGCTCCATCTCTGCTAAACATGTCCCTGAGGCTGGTCTCTGATTCCCAGCATCAAAAACATTGCAGAAAGAACAATAGCAACACAAGAGTTGCAGGAATCAGGTAGATTCTGTTGCCTTTGGGAATTTTAATGGTGAGTCTGCCACAAGGAAAAAGAGTTGGGAGAAGCTGGGTGCAACCACTCAGCAAGTCACTTTGGATTTTAACTTTCTTTGTGTTAAAAGTGAATCAGTTTTCTCCAACACCTTTGAATCTTTTGAAGGTTAGAGGCAACGATTCACAGAGCCATCACTGCCTTACTCAGAAAAGAACCTGTTGCACATCAAAATAGGTTTAATAGCCTCTTTCCTTCTCTTGCAAGTCTCCTTCACTCAGAGAGAGGCGATTTTGCCAGCCAGCTGACTGCCATAGTCTCCAGTGTATGGTTCTTCAAATGCAATACAGGAAATTCCCCAAATTTAAAAATGTTCCAGAGGCAAGATTTGTAGGAAAAAAGCAATAACTTCTGCTTCATTTGCACTTTTGCAAATCAAAAGAGGGGCCTGAGGGGTAAATTGCATTCCTTGTTGTAATTGTAATCCTGGCTTGCCACTGTGGGACTTAGGCTGTGTCTGATCCTTGAGGTCACATAGTGGTTTTAACTCCAGATTTGCATGTGAACAAAGCATTCATTGTTGCTTTATGTTTAGGCATGACTTGCAAGTATGCAACAAGCAGGAAATGTGTCTTCAGTGTGACCCTTCAGCTGCTGGTGCTCGCCTGCACCCCACTAGTCTGTGAGTTATTGGTTCTCTTCATTCCCCTCCTTAGAGCCAGTCCTGTTGTAACAGCCTCCACAGGCCCAGAGCTCTTGTCATTGCTCATGATGGAGTGCATGGAGAGAGAACAAAATTCCCTCTGACCTCATGATTTCTTGGCTAAATCTGGCTGAGGGCTGGATGGCTGCACCCTCCTCAGGGCGACAGGCTGACAGGTCCCCACAGGTCTGAAGAGAAAACATCTGGTGTTCTTTTCCCTTCTTTTGGGTTTTTCTGAGCTCTGCACTTCTTACTGTAGCTGTAGACAGTGAACTGCATCAGACTGATGGAGATGTGAACCAAGGGGATGCCTGTCAGCTCAGAGCTCCTGAGAGCTGCACTGGACTCTGTGTCAGATTTCTCCTCTGACTTTAGATTATTCAGCTTTTCTTCCACAGTGTGTCCCTGTCTTCAAGGAGATCATCAGGTGGAAGAAACCTCAGAACCCAATCCCCCCCAGGCAGATTATGAAGAATTTATGCCTGAAGTGCACTTTGTGGGAACAGACTTTCAAGGCTGAATTATTGATGCATTGACAAACCTCTGTTTTCTTTTCACAGAGAAGGAATGTCATGAGAAACAGAGAGCTTAAAAACTCTACTAATCAGATAATCCTTGAACATGGTGCTGCTCCAGACTTGAAGTCTCCATACCTGCATGGATGTAGAGGTCTATTCTATGAATGAATGCACACTCCTACCTAAACCTGCACACAGACATTCAGATATATGTATATATTACAGATGTAATTCCCCTCAGTGTACGGTAATCCTGGTTTGGTGAACTTAGCAAAACTTTGATTTATTGTGCTTTAAATACTCTGGATGACGTTCATCCCCAGGTGGAGTACTGCTTTAGTTGACCCAAATATCTGTTTTGCCTCTAGGACACCTGCTATTACACTTTCTTAACATGGAGAATGTTCATTTTTCAAGCAAATACTGTTCACTGTTAGGTAAGCATGCAGCTCTCCAAAATTCTTGTCAGGTTACTTTGCTGTTTCTGACAGCCTGGAGCAGAGGTTTGATGTATGTTTAATGTGTATATCCACTGACCTGCAGGATTTGCAGTTCTTGTAAAACATCTTGTATTCACCTCTTTCTCAGCTTTATGTCGGTAGAAGGCATAATATCCAAACTGGCTACCAAAGTTTCTCACCTATATTCTGCATTTTGGTGGAGTCTCAGCTGTTACAGCAGAGTGCAAAGGGTCTTATAAGGGTAAGAGAAAGTGAGCAGGGTGTAAGAGTTGGGTGATCCTAGACAAGATCTTGATCTTCTGAGCAGAAGGGTTCAGGTGCAAGAAGCTTTAGCTGAAGTAAATATAAAGGCTTTAGGTTGTGTTCAGATTAAGACACTATTCATTCACCCAGCAGTATTAATGCTGACAGATCTGTGTAGCTGCAGAAGGATTTGTGCTTTATCCTGACACAGGCAGCACCAGGAGAAAGGTCAGCCAGTGGTCACATCATGGAGCTGAAAGCTCCCACAGACTGAACCTTTGTGCCTCAAGGAGTGTTTGTAAGGTAGGTGGTATCTACTTTTGAATCCAGTTTTCAAAAGGCTATATATATATATGTATTTCTGAAGCATTTCTTCCTGTTCATGGCAGTTTAGCATTGCTGGCCTCATTTCAGTGCTGTGAGTGTGCAGAGTGGAGGGAACAGAGCTCAAGCTGGCAGCTGAGCCAGCAGCTGAGATAATCTAGTCATGACTTGCTGTGACTTTCTTGTTATGAAATCACTGGTACTGGATAAACACAACATCTGCCTTCCATCCCTTCTCACACCTCCTTTTTGACTGTAAATAAGTGCTCACTGTAGCACTGACCTGAACTGAAGATTGTGAATGTGCAGGAGAGTGAAGACACCAGAGGTCTGCAGTGAGGCATCAGGGACAGGAGTGATCCCTGCAGGAATCACAGAGGCACAAATTGTGCTGGAGACTCACCCAGCTAATGGGATTATTGGGGAGAAATGCTGTGCCCTTCAGGAGCTGGCCTGCAGTGAGGGATCTATTGGAACAATGTTAGGGTGCAACCTTACGCTGCAGCAAAGCTCAGGCAATGGCTCGTGGATGCTGGGAAGGGGCTGTTCTGTCACTCAGCTGCTTGCTCACACTGCCTCCCAGGAACTGTCCAGCACTCACCTGTCCCTGCCCTGGGCCAGCCCACAGAGCAACACAAGAAATGAAAACAGATCCACGTAAACAGAGAATAATTTCTTTAAGCATTTTGCTCCCTGATTGGAGTTTCCCCAAATGTTTTGTTTTCACAGCTGATGGGTTTTGGATCTGAAGTTTGAGTGTCTTTGAGACCTCGCATTGGATGTGCCTTCATTCCAATTCACAGCAAAAACCATGAGCAGCAGGAACAGGCTCATTTTATGGCTCACAGCCTGGAAATACTCTACTCAACACAGAGTGGCTTTCCAAAACTGGATGTGATCAACAGCATCACTGCAGTGTTTTGTTAGGTTAGGTCGCCAAATAATCTGTGAAGAAGCCAAATACAGGCATGCTTTCCTTTATAGTTAGTAAAACTGCTTTTAAAAAATAGTGAAGAGTTGCCAAGAGTTCCTTGAGTTTTAAGTTTAATGAATATTTGAAGTTTGGAAGTTATTTTCTCTGGCTGGATTTGTAGATCTAACAGGAGAAAACCCACCTTGACTTAAAGGTCAAGGAAAAGTACTTGTCTTTTTACTTATTTCACCTTTCAGCTCTGATGGACTTAAAGCTCTGGTAATGTGTTTGTGTATTTGTCTAAGCCCATAAAGGTATCTTAGCCCTCAAGGGCTTACAGTCAAAATCATTTCTTTGCAGGTCCTTGGGTACAAAAAACCAGCTGAGCAGCACTGATGGGAGTATTGTGATAGTTCAGCTCCACTGTACTTGCAGGGCTGATGTCTTAACAAAACCCATTGGGGCATGGGTAATTAAATCTGTTGCTGCTGCCAGGTTTGTAGGAATGTCTTTCTGTTTCAAAAGCCTTTTACCAATTGCACCTGTAATCACAGAAGAATCTTTCAGTGACTCCCCTCAGGCATGCAGGGAATGGAGAGGTGCACCCAGCAAGATGCTCTGTCTGATCCTATTCCTCCCCCATCACTCTGCTGACAAAGCTTTCTCACACTCATGTGAAATGGTAATGTGGGAGGGGGATTCTGTGGCTCCCATCCCTCCTGACATTTTCAATGCATTTCCCAAGCCTGTTTTTCCATCCTGCAGTGTAAAATTAATTTTGATGAAATCTTGAGTGAATTAAACTGCAACACAGCGATCTCCTTGCTCAACTCATGTTTGCTGTCTGCCTTATTAATATTGAGAAGAAGCACTTGGGCATGCCAATTATCCTGTCATTTATTTGCCTTGTGCATCGAGCCTTTGGCTATTGGAATTAAACTGGAAAATACAATTAAAAGCATTAGCTGGCAGACACACAAAAAAATATCATTACATGCTTGACAATGTTTTCCTTCATATTGTTATTCCCTGCAGATCTACCTGTGCTATTAGATTTCATATACAGGTTTTATTTTTCTTGGAAGACTACATTAATTAGAATGAGCATTCCTGTTTGTATAAGGAAAGAAAAGGAAGATATCACCTTGCTGGAAAGCCTCACCTGGCTTTTCTTAGTGTGTATGGTCTGTACTTGAACTTGAATTGAGCAAATATTATTCAGGCTTCAAAATGTTTGCAGATAGCTGGACAATGTTGTTAGGTAACTTGTTTGGCTTGCTGCACCATGGAAAATATTTGTGTGTAAACCCAAATTGTTATGCAAACACAAATTTTTACATAAACAACGTTGGTCTGTGCTGAAAAGCAGAGAGAGGCAGCTCAGATGGGATCTGGGCATATCCTTCCTTGCTACACACCTCAGCAGGGAGCACGGGCTTGAGAGCAAACTGGGGTACTGAGAGTACAAATGCCCCTCACTCTTCACTCCCAGATTAAAATACATGATCAAAGAAAAGCAAAGTTCTTACAAAGAAAGTAGCTACAGCAAGTTGGAACGCACTGCTGCTGAGCTCAGCACTGAAATTTCTGTAGTTCTTTCCCTGTGGAAATACTTTGGGGGGAAAAAAGTTCCTGATAAGATAAGAAAACCTGAAATGGTATTAATAGTGCAAACCCAGGTTATTTGCCTTATCCGTGAAACTGAGAATCCAAGAACACCTAATGCTAGTGCCTCTCAATCCACTGAGCTTTATGGCATTCTTTATGGTGGGAATATATTATTAGTCATATAAATAACTCACAAAACACTCTAAAAATATACCTCTTAACCTCCAGTAGAAACACACCACTGCAAGGAGACTTTATTGCAAAGACCCCACAGAAATCCCTGTCATCCTCAGTTTAAACCTCCTCTCTACCTGTGGCTGCTACCAAGAAAGTAATTCCAAAGAAAACAAATGCCTAAAGGACCAAGGGCAGGAGAAATAAAAGGGTGAGAAAGAAAGACGAATCTGGACAAGTCCAACTTGGTGGTGACACGTCTGCCTCTGCAGTGAGGTGATGGAATACAGACAGGCTGGCACCTCTGCAGAGTTAAAACAGACCAGGCTGGGAAAAGGTGACTTTTTCCTTACCCAGGGCCTGCATTTCCAGCCCTGCATGCTGTGCTGCATGCAAACATGCTAAATACCTGAGACATTAAATCCCAAAAAGCTGAAACTACAGCCATTTAATGGAAGAACAGTGTTTTTAAGAATGGTAGTGCCAGGAGCAAGATACCTCTGGCTGTGTGCAGTTTGCAACATTTTATCATTTCTTGTTAGTCCTGATAAAGGCTGTAAAAGAGTGTATAAACCAGGCAACCTTGCCCAGCTGGACTTGTTTCATTTAATGATTACTGCTCAAGGGAGACCAGAGAGAAAACAGAAACGAAACCAGAGCAAACAAAACTTCAGATTCATGAGATACTCCAAAGCCCATTAAAGTACTCTTTTCCTCAGTTGTAAGGAGTTTGGTTTTGGCTGGTGAGATCTGGATACCTCCACGAAGGTTTTGCTAAAGGGCAGAGCTGTCGTGATTTGTGCAAGAGCCCAACATTTCCCAAGATTTCTGTTCGGTGCTTGCGACCTCGCAGCTCCAGGAGGGCACGGTGAGTCAGTAAACAGGCAGGGCTTCTTGGCCAGCCTCCCTCCTTGTCAGCAGCAGATTGTTTAATATTCGAAGCACTCTACTGAAACCACACTGGCTCGTTTGTTTTCAAACATTTCAGGGAAAGGGAAACAAGCTGAGTGGAGGGGTGGAGCAGATAAGCAGCACTGTTTTTCTCTCCCTGGCTAAGTATTTTATTGATATTGTGGAAAGCACTGGCTCTAAAAGTTTTGACCTTTCCTACCTGTGTTGCAGTTTGCCTATTCAGAAAAGTACAGTAAAATCCCATTTTATTTTGTTAGTCCCAGTCACTGCTCTCCCTGCTCTGGTGTCAGAGGTTCCTTCACCAGCATATCAGATGAAGCAGCTACAAATAATGCAGGCAAAAGTTTTCTAATCTGAGTTAGTTGTGTCCCTTTTCAAACCTCACTGGCACCTCGAGAGATGCTCACAGACCTTTCTGGCTGGGGCACTCCTGCTGCTGGGGCTCCCTCTCCATCAGCTGTGGGCCCAGAGCTCCTCAAGGACAATGTCAGTCTCTCTGTTGGATCCAGCAGACTGTAGTTAAGGTCCCAAAATGACAAAATGTCAGTCATCTAATTTGTTCCTTACTGAATAGCTAAGTCTCCTCAGCTGTGAGAAGTGTATATTTTCTGAGGACTCTCCATGCTCCCAGGCCTGCAGCAGCTTGGCGTTGTAGGAGGATTGTATGTATAGAAAAGAGCAAACCTGCCCAGTTAGGGCAAGTGCCAGCACTTGGGCAGTGCCACTGGCTGCTGGTGTGTTTGTGTCCTAAAATCCTTGTCTGAATAAACACTGCTGACCCTGTGGTGAACTGGTGCGTTCTGCAGTGCCTTGCACAGGAGACAGAAATCGTATGGATTGTGTGCAACCCCTGTGGCTGAGCACTGGGCTAGTGAATCCCAGCCTCTGGCTGCTCCAGCCTCTTCGGGAGCAGAAAAAGGGCTCCCCAGGCTGCTCCTCTGGTTAAATGCACAATCTCTTCCTGAAGCCGAAATGAGGAAACGCCTGCATTGTTTTGCCTGGCCAGTTTATGCAGAGCTGGCCCGTATCCAGGCGCTGGGGCAGAAGGGGTGGAATTCCCCAGCCCCACCTGCAGCAAACAGCCGCTCCTGCCCTGCTGGGGCTGGCTCTGCCCATGGGAGAGCTCCTGCTCCCCAGCCTAGGGGAGGCATGCGAGTTCAACCCAGCTGATCATCAACCCTCGAGGGCTGGGTTGCTTTTTAAACTCTCCTATCCCCAAGCCCTATGCCCTCCTTCCCACCCAGGAAAGATCCCCTGGCTCCTGAGACAGCCCTTCAGGGAAAGGATGAAGTATTAACAGGAAAATCACCATCTGCTTTAACTTGTTATTCATCTGGAAAATAAATGACTTCAGAATTTCTTTATGGATCCTGGCACAGATTAGCTTTTAATGATTCCAGTGCCCTGATTGACTCAGAAGTGGAAAGAGAGTTTTGCTCCCAGCTCCAGCTTTGGGAACTGAGTCTGGGTCAAGGTGAGTTGCTTGGATGTTTGCAAGAACAGTGTGGGGAGCCCTGGGACAAAGAGGTGCTGAGTTAACCCTGCTGCCCTTAACCCACTGCAGGTTAGCACACAAGCCTGTTGAGGAAGCTTTAGGAGGAAGAGCAGCCAGCCGTGTCAGCTCTGCTGCATTAACATGCAAACAGCACACGGCTTTTTACAGCTCAGGAGATACTGCTCTGGGCAGCACGGGAGAGGTGACACGATAAAAATAAACACTACTCGAGCTAAAGTTGCATTTCAAAGTGACACTGAAGAGTAAGTTAGAATGGGGATTTGCATTTTGAAGTGAAGGCCCAAAGAGATTGCATGTCTGGCTGATGAAGTAAGCCTATGAATCTGCCTCAATGTGACAGGTCAGGAGACTTGTTCAGATCCTGCCTAAACTCCGACACTCCTCAGTCAGGTGAGAAGATCACCAACCCAAGTGATCAAGATGATGATGCTTATGAAAATAAAAGGCCTGAGCCCAAATTTATGTTAATATAATCATTTTAGCCTGATTAAAAGGACCATTATGAATCTAGAGCCAGCCTACAGTCCTTAATGAAGCGGTCTTAGGTTTCTGCCATGTCAATTAATATATGTGTGTGTATATATATGTATATATTTTATGTATATGTGTGTGTATATATACATATGCAGAAATACAATTTATAGCATGTAGTTTCTGAGAGTGTGCTTAAAAATATACATTGGCTCAGGCTAAAAACTTCTGTTTCACCAGCTTCACCATATCACTCATGGTGAGACGTAATTCCATAGGCCTTTCTCACCTTTGTACCCCTGTCTTTGATTTTTCATAATTCTACTCTGGAGTTGGCCAACACCCACTTAAATCTGTGTCTGTGTCCAAAGAGACTCCTTGCATTCCAGACGTCCTGTCAATGTGATCTCTGATTAATCACCTGGTGTTTTAGCAGATCACACAGGACCTGAACTAAGCAGCTGGTTCCTGAGCATGCACCGTGCCCTGGGCATGGAGAGGCAGATTTCCCCTGGGTGCACTCCCTCGTCCTTCCCACTCTGCAGATCAGAGACATGCACGGGCAGCTACAGCAAACCCAGGTCACTGCACACACCCCAGACAGGTCCCAGGGCCTGAACCAACAGCCAAATCACCTGAAAAACACCCTTACAGTGTGCCAAGGGCTGACTGATCCATGCTGAGGAACCACAGAATGTTTGGGTTGGCAGGAGTGTTAAAGCTCACCTCATTCCACCCCCTGCCATGGGCACGCACACCTTCCAGTATCCCGAGTTTCTCAAAGCCATGTCCAGCCTGGCCTTGGACACTTCCAGGGATGGGATACCCCTGGTATGGAATGGTTATGAGGTGCTTGTTTGGTTGGTTTGGTTTGGTTTCTTTTTTTTGCAAGAAATCTGAGTAATTCCCCATAATTACTTCCTAATTGGCATGACTTTCCTGCCTTGTCCATGCATGAATTCACAAGTCACGGCTGGGCTTCCCCAAACGTTCTGGTGCAGTTCCCACAGTAACACTTCATGTTTCACAGTGTGGTCTCAGGAACTGCTGCATCAGACTTTGCTTTAAACGCTCCCTCTGCTGGCTGTACTGCAAATTATTGTCTTTTAATTAAAAGCCTCAGACTGGAATTGGATTGTCAAGACATTACTAGGTTAACAGGAAGAATTCCTTTTATTCCTCCACCACACTCTGAATCCCAGCTCTCAGTGGCACTAGTGTACCACACCTGTCCTGACACTGGCACAGTGTTGGAAGGAGAGGGAATTTTCTGTAACACCAATTATTGTTGCTGATTTAGGTCTCTTAATATAAAGCTCATTCTCTCCTTTAACAAATTTTGCCTCTCCTATACCTCAGACTGTCTTATAATGGGAAATGCTGGGGTTTGTTGAGATTCTGCTTCAGAAACGAATAGTGGAATATGGAAGTATTTAGGGTCCTCTACATTTTATAAAGTCATAAAAAGTTATTGAAAATATACTTTCTGTAAAAACAGTTTTAAAGGAGCCATTGCAGGGTTTCTTTTTTGGGTTTTCTTCTGCCTGTGTTCCTGCTGAACAATTGATAAACCTTTCAAAATGCGGTAGAAAAATAATTTTGGAAAAAGAATATTACATTGGAGTAAATTTAGTCTTGTATTAATGATGTGCTGTCAGCTTTTTAGACATTTATAAAAGAAATAAATGCCACTGGATTAGAGCCAGAAAAACTGGAAGTAAGAACAAGGAGAAAACGTGTCTCCCCTGAGGTTGAACAAAATAAAACATGGCCCAGCTCCAAAGAGTGTTCGAAGTGTGGTGCAAGGAGCAGCACCCAGGGATGCAGGAGGAATTTGGGATCCAGCTGTGTCAGGCACACCTGGGTCCGGCACGGCCCCATGGGGCACTCGCTGCTGCTCCAGCTGAGGGTGGTAGGTGGAAATTGGGCACAGGGACAGCTCCAGCACCAGCCAGGCCTGGGGTGTGGTCACAGCCACACAGGCTGAAGGAGGCACTACCCTGGCCTTGCCAAGCCCTGCTCAGTCAGGTGTTTGATGACATCTGAGGAAACATGACCAGAAAAAAATGTTCTGTAAGGCCCAGCCTGTTTCTAATGCATTCAATTTAATGCGAGCAGGAGTATGACTCTTGCTGCCCTAAAAGATAGGGTTCTAAGTCCTTTGAAGCTTTTTTTCCTCACCACTTTTTTTTCAGCAGGAGAAAAGCTTTGTGTTCTGTGAAAGGCACAGGAGCTTGCTGGACAAAATGGAAAACCCTCCCACATTAGGGTATTTCAAAAGCAATGCTGCTATGATCAATACATGAGAAAGCAGGGGTGGAAAATGGTTCGAGGTCAGAAAAAAAGAATGTGAAAGGAAGGCAAATAGGAGTGAAAAAGGAACCTGGACTTTTGCTGACTGAACCAAATTTCAAACATACGCATAACCTATAGACACATAAAAATGTGTTTATACATCAGAATGAAGAATGTGAGCTCTGCTGTTTATCTTGATACAGAACACCAGCACCAGTGCAGGTTTGTCCACTCTTCAGCACCAGCAGATGTGATCACCATTATTCATTTGGAAGAAATGAAGTTCATGGAGGTGACCCTCACAGCCCATGGACACACAACCAAAAATCAAATTGGAAATGCTCAAAAATACAAAATCGGTGGTCCTGGGAAAAATAAAATAAACCACAGGTGTATTTCACTTTATTTATTTGTTCTTCATTTTGATAGCACATCTCAAATCACACTTGGTAATGAGATCTTACGAATCTATCCCCTGCTCTGCAACAAAAAGCAAAAACCAGTCATGCACAAGATACTGAATGCATTCATATCAAGTATGTTGTTGTTGTACGTCAGGGTTTTGAACATCATAAATATGAGAACATTAAACCAGCTGGTTTTTTCTTTTTTTAACAACATCTTTAAAGGTCATAGCAGCTTAAAAGGTTTAACTCAAGTTTACCTACTTCCAATATTTTTATTTTTAAAAGTTTTGAGTAAATTTTGATAGATGAAAAAATATAGAGGCCCAAACACTACAAAATAATGTTTTTAAGTAATTCTATTTAATTTGTAGGGCTTAAAACTCACAATGGCCTTTCTGCTTTGGCTGGGAATGCAGTTCTGGAATTACTTAGCTGAAGGTTAGGAAATACAATTTATTTGTGATTTTAATGCATCATGAAACTGCCTGAATGTGATCTGGGCTTCGTCTTCCAGAAATATTGAACACCCATCCTTTAAGAGGTCCTCAGCTAGGGAGACAAAATCTCCATTTATTCCTGCAAATATTAGCCAAAATACTGGGGACCCACTAGTATAATTCTCAGGTCTATGAAAGCAGGGTAAGAATGACTATAGGTTCTGTTATGCAAGTTTGCGGGTTGGTTTGTTTTTTTTTTTTCTAAAGCTTTCATTTGAATGCATTGATGGCCACCAGGAACAAGATATTTTTGCAATCGAGAGGTAAAGTCTAATTGTAGAAGGGGAAGAAAAAGCTACTGACAAAAGGTATCTAGCCATACTCACTGATTTAAGGAAAAGACAAGAAGACAAACTTAGTGAATATCTCCTCTGAGAAGCCTCTACCATGCACAGGTGAAATATTGGTACAAACACTTGCTCTGATCCTACAACGTGCAAAGAGCCCTAAGCTGCTTTGTGAAATAACCAAGGGATGAAGGTGCAAGATACGCATGAGGAAACACTTGGAGATGTAGGAAAACACAGGAACAAATCCAGGTATTGTACCACGGATTAACCTTAATCCCTTGCTATCAGGCATCTGCTTTCTGTAACCCTAAATCAGTTCCTAGAAGCTTGTAGCAACACAGCTGGGAACAACCCTAAACTTTCAATTTGGGTCATGGGAACTGCGTGCAAAGGAGAACAAAGCAAAGGAGGAGGAAAGCTGGGTTGGGACTAACACTTACTTCAAGGTTTACACTGAATTTGATCAGTGTCTTGTGTGGCTGTGCACTAAAGGTCTCTAGAGCTGGGACTCAGACCTTGTTTTCCATGTTGTAGGATCCCTCAGGTATCTCTGCAGCTCTCAGGAGTTAAACCATAGAGCTGTGAGACCAAAGCAGTCCAGATGCTTTGACAGAAGCAGGTAACACTGCACATCACACCCTCGTGGTGCTGCAAACTCAGCTATCACACCAGGCTGCCGATGGCTTCGTAAACACCTTCACTCCAGTTATGAACTTACTACCATTTCCTGTGCCAAGACTTTAATGTGCTTCAGTGCATGAAGGAAATTTACAACCGACTCCATGAATATATATATATATGTGTATATTCCAGCTCTCCCTTTCATTTCAGTTTAAAAAAAACCAGCAGCAATTATATTTTAGGTTCATAACAGATATTTATAACTTAGCTATAAAGAAATGCTGAGCTGAAGTTTTGCAGAAAGTTCTCAGGAAAACTTAATTATTGTAAGACTTATAGGAATATTAACCAATTTTTTTCCAGTACTACAGTTATACTATCTTTTAATGACAGTAGATATAAATTACATCTTTTCTGACACAGGTTTAGTCTTTAAGTGGGAAATTCAGGAAGAAGCCTGTTGTTATAACTCAGTATAGCGATATTTTTCTTACTATTTTAGTCATGATTTCAAGTCAGGTAAATGTAGCTGTCTCCATATAAAGTGAAAGGACTCTAGAGCAGATTAGTTACTTGTCTTTTGAATGGACATAACTTTGGTTGCTGTCTGTTTAAAGCATACAATCTATGAAGTTGTGTTTATGGGTAAAAGGAGGAAAGGGTTTAAATTCAGATAAAAAGTCTGAATTCCTCTGCAGTGTTAATCAGGTTTCTTGATCAAAATTTATGCTGATTCAAATTGGCACTTGGCTGCTCTAATTCCACCCAGTCTTTGCAAATGCTAAATGGAAGAAGAATCTGGGCCACTGTTGAAAAAGCTTTGCCTTGTGATCTCCGTGTGAACTATGCTGGGAATGAGTTTTGGCCTGCATGACTGAGCTGACATCCAGGCCTTGTCTCGTTAATGGCTTTTCTTAAAACACACAACCACCTTAACAACCTGATGTTTCTAGGAACCTGTGATTCAGCAAAGCTATTCTATTTAATTTAAATCCCAGTGAAAGTGGACTGTTCTGTGTATATTTTAAATGTTAGATGGCACTTTGATCTACCAGTACCTGATGGGGTTTTTTGAGGAACTTTTCAGAATCCTGCCATAAGGAATGCTTTAATGAAATTGCCTTTGCCATGATCTGGAAGGGCTAAGAAGCCTCACCTTAGGGCTCCTGACAGAAACCAGGACAGAAGGGAGCAAACTGCTCAGCAGGACCTGAGCCCAGCAGCATCCCTGATGTGGGACAGGCTGTTCCGAGCCAGCTTTTGGAGAAGGGTGGAAAGTCAAAAGCCACGGGAGCTGCTGAGTGCCTGCAGTCACATTCACATCTGTGTGCTCCACCCACACCTGAGAATTCAGCTTCACAGCTCCTTTGTGAGGTAAGAAATTACTCCCTCCCTTGCAGAAGTGGAGTGTAAGGAGATGACGTTTTTCTCCTGCAGTCCCACAGGATATCTGTGATAAAGCTGAGGATTAAATTAATCTCCCACTCTCTCCTCCATGGTGTCTACAGCCTTTTGACACCACCTTCATTTCTGCAAGCTGTGAGCATCCTGGACAATGGACAGTCACAAAGTGGTTTCACTCCCTGGTCCTGTCTGTCTGAACTTTACAGACTGGCTCAAACTGTACAGATTTGCTGCCCAGTAGCAAGACCACCTTACCTGGAGCAGTCTACAAGACAGACAAAGCTCAGCTGCAAAGCTCAGATTTAAACCTTCTGCATAGATTGGAGCCCACTTCTGTTTGCTTGCTTCCCTCCTTTCACGAAGCAGGAAATACAATAAAAACTACAAGCACAAAAGAAAACTCAGTGAACAAAAACTTCTACTATTAATTACAAACATTAGTGCAAACCACACAGCAGATTATTTGTTGTAAGGTCAGTGTTTTCTGTAAGGAGCTCGTACAACTGAGGCATTAAACACAGATGAAGTCACATTCTTTAGCCAAGTAAGTAGTCAGCTTTGAAGGTCACTCATACAGGAAATCTGGATTCTTCTGCTGCACATAATATTTTATCTTACATATTTGTGTGTATGCTATCAAACCTTTTATTGAAAATATGTTTAGTCCTGTACTTTTTAAAAATATAAATAATTAAAAAGCAGTAAAGACCAAATTCCAAAGCTGAATTACAGGTTTGGTTAAGGACTCATCTAGGACTGTCTAGAAGAGCTTTTTTTTTAAATATTTAAAAAAATTTAAATGAGCCATTTTTCTATGGCAAAAAACCAATACCTTAAATCCATGCTTGTCATTCAGATGCATGGTCCTGCTGTCCAAGGTGAGCGTTCTCACTGTGACATGAGATGCTCAACACTGCTGTAAACTAGCTCACGGTTTTACATATTCAGAAGCAGATGTAGGTGTTAGGCTTTATCTCACATCACTTGAAAGCCAGGGCCTTTGTACCTAATTAAGAGTCAAAGCTTGAAAGTTGCAGCCAGGTAAGAATCCTGCAGGAATGCTGATCTCCCTGCTCAACATGCCTTACATTTGGCAACAGTAATCTCGGAGAAGGTGGAAAAGAAAAACTGAGGTTTAAAAAAAAAAATACTTCTCAAAACACTTTACTGGGCAAGGCCAACGGAGCTAGAAAATGCAGCAGTTAGCAGTCTGCACCCCCAGCAGGTGAAGTCAGAATTCGGAAAAGTGCACTTCTTGATTGTTTGCTCTCCTGCCAGAACAGACACCAGAGCCACACCCCGCCCCGTGCCTTCCAGCGGGGCCCTCCCCTCACAGGTTCTCATCCAGCCACTTGATGTAGCTGTTCCTGGTCTGCACGCCGGCGGAGAAATCCGTGGGCCACACGGTGAAGATCATGCAGCCGTGGAAGCAGTCGTGGAAGTGGTCGAGGGTGACGGGCACGCCGGCGCGCTCCAGGCGCTTGGCGTACATGGCGCCGTCGTCGCGCAGCACGTCGTTCTCGCAGGTCAGCACGTAGGTGCGAGGCTGCCGCGCCAGCGTGGCGTCGTCCGCCAGCAGCGGCACCGCCCGCACGTCCAGCAGCGCCGGCAGCTGCTCCACGATGGCCGCAGTGCCCGTGGTCTGCACCACGGGCTGGTAGTTCTTCTTGAAGGACGGAGGCAGCAGGGAGGTCCAGTTGAGGCGCGCCCGGAAGGAGAGGGCCCGGCCGACGTTGAGAGCGGTGTGGTTGTTGACCAGCAGCTCGTGAGCCAAGTCGTAGTTGCCGTTGAAGTAATCGATCCAGTAGTTGATCATGACGTAGCGAGGAAGCACGGGCATGTTCATGTTCTGCTGGTAAGAAGGTGTGTTGAAGTCAAACGCCTGGAGGACTGGATAAATCAAGGCCTGCAGTTTCGGTCTGACCGGCAAGTCCTCTTCTTTGCTAAGCTGTGTGAAAAACACAGGACAGAAGTAAGATTATAAAGAAAATAAACATATATATCAACGTGGCAATTTAGAAAAGCACACATTCATTCGACAGTTTTAGAGTGCATTCTGCTCTTATACAGGTAATGGGGCTGTTTTGTCTGAAGAAGCAGCAGCCTCATATTTTTCTCCTCTTGTAAGATGGCCATTCAGGCAGACCCAGCGTCCTGTTCCCAAGAGAAATCAGTGACAGAAGTTTATTGAAGGGAGTAAGAAGAAAAAAAACGATGTAAAGTGGCATTTCTTTAACACAGTGCCCAGCTGAACAAGTGGCAACGGAAGGATTTCCTGAATCAAAGGAGCTACTCTTGCTTTTAAGAGCTTTTCATGGATTTTTCTTCTATGAATTATCTGTTTTATTTTTTTCAGCTGATGCAGATTACTGGCATTCACAATTTCTTCTAGCAAAGGCTCACCTGATGCAGAAGCACCTCCCTGTGTCTGACTCAACCCTGCCAGCTGCATTTGATTTGAGTCTATCAATTACTGACTGCCTTACTGGAAGTCAGCAAACTCTTTGTTTCATCTTCTACACAAGATACCCAGTGCCCTATCATGTCTAATCTTGTTTAAAAAGAATTATGCATCAGGAAATTGAATTAGGAATGTTCTTTCCAAAACATGGTACTATCATGTTTATCAGTCCTCAATACCGAAACTTTTATTGTAATTGTATCTTATTAATTTTTCCACCTTAATTCAATACTGCAAGGTTGTCAGGATAATTAGTTGTCTGGACATGGTATCTGCTTTCTTATCACTAATGGTTATGGCAATAAGAATAAATTAGTAATAATAACAATATTTCATTCAACCGTGAAAAATATTATTACTTGCCTGGGGTTTCCTTTAAACTCTTTACCAGATCAAATTCAGATTACATTTAAACTGCAGATACACAAAAGAAATTTCTTTAAAATTACAAAATGCTACATGAAGACAATTTAACAGAAGAATTAAGCTCCATTTACTGTATATTTTGTCCTTAATTTGTATTTGAAAGAAATAAAAGCACATTTCCAGAGACAGTTATCTAAAAATAGGAAGCCATATTAATAAATTATGCCTACTTGGAAAAATAAGGACTTCACCAGCAAAATGGGTAAAAAAAGTCATTTAGCTACTTGTCCTTAAACTCTCGTCCATAACAACTTGAGTCTGTAGTAACACATCACAACCTATGTGATTCATATAGTGGCTGAGTCATTTCACAGAAGAAAAATGAGCAGATTCTGGCTTTCTACCGTTCTGTTTTTAGGGGTGGCACATCACCTTGTGACAGTGCAGCACAAAGAATCTGCCAGCCTCTCTTAGCTGGGCTGCTGTAGTGCAATACAGAACACACAGTGGATGTTACCTGCTGGCACACAGCAGCTGCCAAATTCCCTCCTGCACTGTCCCCAGAGATTGCAATTCGACTGGGGTCCACTGAATACTCAGCTAAGACATCAGGCTGCAGGAAATGCTTTGTTGCACGAAGAGCATCATGGTACTGCTCAGGGAAGCACACCTCGGGCACCAGCCTGTATCTGCAAAAGAAAAGGCATGAGAAACAATTCTTACCTCTGCTTTATTCTACTAATGTTACTGTACCTCTCCTTTAGGATTTACAGGTGATATCAGATAGCCCTTACTGGAAATATTTCATTAGGATAAGTACTGCAGAAAAAGTAGGAGGTGTGTAATATGTATGTAAGACTTAATCTTATAATTAGTGTTCTAATTGGGTAATGAATGTTCTATCTTGGTAATGAAATGCAGGTGGGAAACTTGAGTAATTTTATCAATTGGTTTGGTTTGCAAAAGAAAATGCTTGACAATAAAGATGGGAACAGTACCAATCAAGTTGGAGTCACCTAGGTAATGTGTTTAGCTGGTTAAGAGGTTTGTTTGCCTTGGAATTGTTCAACATGTTAAAAAAGCAGCCCTGCTTCTCTGTTGTCTGGCAGGCTTCTGCTCTTGAGGGAAGCACAAGGCTTAAAACAGAGGACTGGAACAGCAGGAGACTGTGAGAGCAGCAGGAAACTGCCAGACCCCACAGTGTATTCTAAAATAATTAGAAACCCAAATGAATTTATGACACCATTCCCATTTGTTGCAATTTTAAAAGGATAAAGATATCAGACTGGCATAGAAAATTACTGTCCAAGTTAAAGCCTCATACAGAAGCCACTAGCAAAGAAGAAGCTAAAAGAACTATGTTACATATTTCCAATACCTTAAAATTACTTGATCAGTTTTAGGTTACTCACTCAACAGAGACAACAACAGCGTTCAGAGATTCAGCCATGATTCTGCAGAGATTGTTGTAAAGGCTTGTTCCTGGAAGAAAGGACATGGTGTTAGGGACATGTGAATCAATAGTCACAAAGCTGTCCCTAAGCCTTCTCAGAAAACATACAGCCATCACACAAATATAAACAAAGTAAATGAGATCAGCCTGCAACTGATCAAGTGTCAAATCCATACAAGAGCAGAGGGAACGTAATTCACGCCTTCAGAATCCTGCAGTTTAATGCTTCCTTCCTCACCTCTTTCTTGGTGACTTCAGATGTGTCATTTCACCCACCTATCACAGTTCTCTCATTTGGGCAAAATCTAAGGTACCCCGTGGTTTGGGGGCATTAACATCCAGAGAGAGTTATTGCTGTATGAGTCACTGCCTGTGGTTCATTTTCTTATAGCATGCATTGCTTAGATTCAAGTGAGTTGCCCTATTAATGTCAGCTGAGCTACTCATTTAAGAGAGAATTAATCACAGCTATCCTATTTATCAGAGGACTGATCATCTTTAATTTTGTTCCTTTCCAGTTACTTAATTGTTGGTTCCCAGTACTATAAAATATACTAGGACAGTGAACATCTTCTAAAATATCCAGTCTTAGAAGTTAATGTTTTGGTGTAGCAATTGTGTCATTAACTTCTGCACCATGGACTCAGGGATACATCTGACATAGCCAAGCTATAATCATCCTGA
This sequence comes from Vireo altiloquus, assembly GCA_013396875.1. NCBI lineage: Eukaryota > Metazoa > Chordata > Aves > Passeriformes > Vireonidae > Vireo > Vireo altiloquus. Next base: position 125,988 of record VZRF01010043.1, read on the forward strand.
CAAAGTGCAGCAATTTAATATAAACTTTTTGCACAACGAGAGTCATATGCAAGCTATTACAGAACAAATGATGCAGGCAGGAGGTTAACAAATATCCCTCAAGCAGGTCTAAGGAAACCCATCTCAAAGCACAACTCCTCTGTAGGAAGAGTAGTAAAATGTTTAACTGCTACAAGTCACAGGACAAAGACACTGGAATTTCCAAAGGCATGTGAAGGCCAGACTTTTAAGTTATTTAGGAACCTAAATCTCACTTAAATCGTGGTCTAAATGACTTGTATATGCAGAGTCCAAATGCAATCTATACAGTCTGTGTTTTGCATCATTTTGTAAAATTCCATTAATGTTCTTTCTCTGTAAAGGAAGCTGTAGAATGCATCAGGGCTGTATGGATTTCAGGATGTCCTGGGAACAATGGGGAAGGAAAAGGGAGAACACTCCTCTCAGATCTGGATCTCAGAGCAGCCACAGGAACCACATGCCCTTTCTCCCCCAAGGCTGTTTTCCTCCCATACAATGTGGAAGGAATCAGTGGTTACCTTATCACTGCCAATAGTTGTACCTCACTTCTTCTGGATCATATCTGTGCTTTCCAAGTTAATTGGAGTAAACAGAATTAATTTTCAAGGTAATTATGCTAGTGGTGGTTGTAGTCCCTAGTGCAAACCTTAGAGGAACCAAGTTCTACCTGTTTCCCTCACACTCCTGCTGTCTGTGCTCAGCAGTGTGTATTCCCAGGTAGGTGTTATTTAGGAACCAAACATTGGAAAGGCTGTTATATGCAGTGTTGATCAGCTCACTCTTCTGCTAATTATTCTCTGAAAATGGGGCAAACCCATGTAATTTCCTTACATGTACCCACTGGAACCTGATCACCAAGGACTGACTTTTGCACATTACCTCAGAAAGTGAGGGACTGGCCAAAGCAGCCCACCCAGGCATCACACAGAAATTTAATCAATAAGCTATTTTTTCCTCTCAGGGTGTAAGAAAATTAACCTTTTGGTCCTTTTACAGCCCACATGCAGATAGGATATGCATTTCTGTGGTGTGTTCATATTTTTCTCCCTCTCTGCTTAGACTTGATCCAGAGTGAAGACAGTTACTACTGAATTCAGGTACATCTTAGCAAAACTGTCACTCCTGGCAGGTAAAAAAGCTTTTGGCTTTTCCTGTCAGGAGAAAAGCAGACTGAAATCCTATTTAATTACTGGCAGACACCTACTTGCACTTGCCAAGGCCCAGCCCCCTCCGTGGATGTAAACAACGCTGCGCTTGAGGCTTTCATCTCCCTTCGCAGGAGGTTCAAACACTCTGACTTCCACACCGTCAAAAACAGCATCTGTGATTTTAATGTCTTCAGAGGAGACATCCTTCAGCTTGTCAAAGGTGCAAATCAAATAATTCAGAACGATCAAGTGATGGCTGAGTCTCAGGTAGTGAATCAGGTGACACTAGTGGGGGAGAAAGAAGAAAAGAAATTCCTGTTACTTCAGAGTATGTCATATGCTACCACATTGATATTTAATGCAACTGCCTTCAAACAGCAGGTCCTACACGATTCTTACAATATTCACTGAAAAATCAAATATTATTAAGAACCTCTAATGCTTTTAAAGCTGTATTAAAACAAAACGCTGTCCATAAAAGATTTTCTATGGTCAGAAAAAAATCAAACCTCATGGATCACAACCATGAATGAGCACTCAAATCCTTGGGACAAACCTCGTGTCTCACTAGGGGACCTATGAAGCTCCTCAGACTGGTGCCAGCAGAGGGCAATACTACACAGGTGATGTTTTTTGGTGGAAAAGTTTTAAAAATGCGGATTATTTCTCTTGTTCCACCCCGAAGCATAAGTCTTTCTACTTCTGAATTAATAAAGGTTTCCAAGGACTGCAAACAAGTTTTGAAACAGCAACAGTCATTAAGGAATTGAATGTTGTTTTTTGGCTGGTCCTGTGTTTACCTGCTGAACTGAGAAGGATCTGAAACACTAGCCAAGAACAACAGTAGGTTCATGACTCTTTTTCTCAACCCCAGAGACTCAAGTGCATTACTTTTTTATATGAGTAAAAGACTGAAAGTGAAGAATGATCTGATCCTTCTGTCTCCTTATGGTAAGAAAGAGACAGATTTTATCCCCTTTAGGCTATCCTGGACTTTTATTTTCACGTTTATTTTTAAAATTTTGCCCTGACTCGATTAGAAACCTGCTTCTCCCAGCAAACAATTCTGGGATTCAAGGCAGTCCTCCACTTGAAATGGTCATGACCTACTCCCCACACATGACCTGCTCACTATTTGCAGTGCATACCTGTTCCCATGCCCTGGAGGGGCACAAGGGATGGCAAAAGGGCAGCCAAAGGACTGCACGGACTATGCAAACTGACCATCTGAAAAAAAAGGCAGTGGAGGTCTTTCCCTTTTGCAAAATTAATCTCTGTCCTGGTGAACAAGCTCAGACACTGGATAACCAGCCAAGCCTTTTGTACAACTTTCTCAGTCAAGGCAATGGGGTTGGGAGGTAAAATGAACACATATACTTAACATATACCTGTAGGAACACTACCACTAGGAAAACTGTCAGCTGGGACCTTTCATTTTACGTCCAAGTACCAAATACTTGGAACAAGAGGTATCCTGTTGTATAGGGCTTTTCTACACATGCCTGCTTTGCAGTTTGAATTCTGCCAGTCCCACGAGTGCAGTGCAAACTTTCTGCTACAAAGAATTCAAGATACTGACACAGAGAGAACAGAGTCACCCAGGTACAGATCTAACCACATTCACCTGCTGAAGAACAGACAGTTGCCAGTTCAATCTGTACAAAATCTGCACACAGACCCCTCTAGAATACAAGGAAGTTTTGAAGCACTCAGCATCCTCTGACAAAGATCTGTCTCCTACAGCCACAACCTCTTACATGTAACGTTTTTTCTCTGTCTAAATTAGTTTAACTAGAATGTTAAAAAAATGAAATACTTGCTTTCATTCAGGTGCTGTACAGAAAAGGCCCTGCACAGCTCCCACTGCAGACTGCTGTAGAAAAAAGACAATTTTTATATTTAAAAAAACCCCCCAAATTTATGCCAAATACAGTGGGCTGTTATGACCTGGGGATCTACTTCCAAAGCAAGAATTTACAAAAATTACTTTATTTTCTGGCTTTAACTTGTGTTAACATCACCCTGCTGAGATGGTTTGGTAGGAATCCAAATTTTAAGCTGTTTGCTGCTTTTTGGATAGGATATAATTTCTTCATATTGCAAGTCTTTTCTCTGGGAGAAGAATCACAAAATATCCACCGAGCAGGAAGAAATGCTGAATTCACAAGGCTGTTTGTATCTCTGAATTTCAGCCCATGTTTTTCTAACATTCCCACAGGAAAACCCAGGACTAGTTTGAAATCCGAAGAGCAATACTTCTATTAATAATTTGGCACGCAAATTGTTGGGCTGCCACCAGTGTAACCACATAAAGGTCTGATCCTCCCTGTGCCCAGTGGAAGTTCCCAGGGGAGGTAACCCATGGGAAGCAGCTTTAGAAATATCACTAAAGAAAATAATGGTTTCGTAGATTTTATTTAGCCTGACTGTGCTGCAATAGACATCTCATTTTTGTTTTCTCATACTTTAGTTTGCATTCTTTGTAGACAAGATTACCACATGTTCCCTGGAATCGGGAATGTTTTGTTTTCAAGGCTAGTTAGTGGTGTTTACCAAGAAGTGTTTTGCTCTGTTCTTCAAACCACAGAGCACCCTGGCCATCTGCAGGCTACCATGCTCTTTCATGCCTATTTCTCCTATAATAGACCACTCTTTCCAAGAATCTGTAATCCTGGAAGAGATGCTTTCTACATCAGGGCACAAAGGCAACAGTCCTAATTATTTATCAGACATGGGCAGGTTTTTTTTGCCAAGCATTTATCAGATAGATTCCTTGTTAGTCAATCTGCCTAATCAGCCTATTGGCTTGTTATTTACAAGGCATTGGGATTGCACTTTTTGCTGGCAAAGAGCCAGTCTTGTCCAAAGGTCTCACAATTTTTTTTTTCTTTTCCTCTTGCTAAATATTAAAAAAAAATATGTAATATCTTAGCAGTCTGTAACAATACTCCTGGCAGAAGATGTGGTTGGCCAACTCTCCTCTAGGAGTGCCTTACCACTCAAAGGGCAGCCCTGCCCATCCTGATGCCTGTTCTTCCCTGGCACCTTTCTTGTGGTGCCACTGGAAGCCTCAGAACATGATCTTGCTGCTCCAGCTCAGTACAAACCCAGCAGAGCCAGAGAAACACTAAACTTCAGCCGTGGCATCATCTTACTGACACCCCAAGGCAGGAAAGAGGGAGCAGGAGAATGGATGGGACCAGCCCTTTTGGCAGCAGCCCACAGCTGGATTGCCTTAAATCCAGTATAAAACTGGAACTGCTCACCTCATGTGAGCAATAATGGGTTTGATCTTTGATGGTAGTTGTGATTTTTACCACCATTCTGGTTACAACCTGCAGGGCTGCTGCAGGCTATCAAATGTAACACAAATATATTTGGGAATTGTGTGTTGTGTGGATGTGGAACAGAAGAGAAGAGAAAAACAGTGATGTTCTCTGGTGAAAAGGGAGAGCAGACAGTGCTGTAATACTAAAAGCCAGCAGAAAGGAAGAGAAAGCATAAGGAAAAAGGGGAAGTAAAGAGACTACAGGGAAGAAAGAGGAGACAGTATAAAGATGAAAAGCCTGCGGGCAACTGGCCCAGAACTGCTGTGCCAGCCACAGGCACAGGACATCACTCGCTCTGGGTCACAGCTGCAAGTTTTCCCACTACAGCAAAAACTCCTTCTCTTTCACCAGGACATCGCCATGACTGAGATTTTAGGGTAAGGACTATGCAGGGACTACTGGAGACTGAATTCTTCAAGACTGACACCTTCCTTCTGGTAAATTCTTTGATAAGGGGTGCCAGATACTAAAAGATTTAATTGATATAGGATAAATTTTTCAGTAAATGAAGAAAGCAGTCAGGGCTGTAAAAAAAAAGCAGAGTGAACAAAGTACTGCACCAGTGAGGCACCTTCACCTCTAACCACCAATATCTGTCCCTAAATTGTATGGATTCTTCTACTGGCTACTCAGCTGGTAATTTCATGAGGAATCCCACCTTCCCCAAGGACTTGAATTTCATACTTGTCATGTGCTCTGTATTGCAAAAAAGTAACCCAAAAGTTTTTGTTGCTAATGTCCAGCAACGTCTAACACTACTTAGCACATTGGGAGTCTGTCCTCAGATGACTTCCTTGGCTAACCCTGGCTCTGACCTTTAGCCACGGAATTATTGCGACAGGTCATGCTTGTCACAGAGGCAACACCAGAGCCATCAGCTGCTCCCTGCAGTGCCCTCCCAGCTGGGCACAGCCAAGGTCCTGCACTGACCTTTTGGGCTTTAGGGGAGCAGGAACTGGGCAAACAGCTAAGGCTTTTTTTACCTCCAGCACTACTTGGGAGTGAGCCAAATCTCACTCATGACTCAACTGAGTAATGATGCTGAAACTGCAAACTGTCTAAAACTCAGCTTCCTACCTCAAAAGATGCGTCAGTTCTGGCATTGCTTTGGAGAACACACTTCTACAAACATCAGAGGCCAAAGTGCCAACGACAATGTCTGTAGTCAGTAACAGATTAGTACAAAACAAACAGGATCATTTCCACATTTAGCCGTGTGTGGAACATATTGTTTTGTGCGCATTTTGGGCAGTTTATGCTGTTAAGGGTGATTTTACAAAATGATTTCTCACTGCAAGTGTCTTCTTGCCCAGTAACGAACATGTAGTTTTAATACTATTAGATAAAGACAATTGTCAAAGCAAGTGCCCTTAGTTTTATGAATTTCCTTTAAAACAAAAAAGAAACTGTTTTTCAGTTTATTATTTAGAAGCAAAATCTAGATTACATTTTAATGTAAGGTTTTGTGCACATACCTATTCAACCATGATGATCTGCTTTTATAGCAACGTAAGTAACCTGTTCCTGCAAGCAGGACTTACATTGTGGTTCAGTTTCTGCTCAGGTGCCAGTTCCATGAGACCTACCTGCCATAGCTAAACACCTGTTTTATTGGAAATCAATTTAAAGACTCTTCTTGCATCCAAAACTATCAACAACTTACTTCACTGGCTACAACTATGAGTTACATCTGGACAGAAGTCACATACTCTAAAATACGTGGGTAGAGAGAAATTAAAATGTTAGAAAGAACTAATACAGTTTTCTTTACTTCTGAATGTTGATATTCCATGGTTGATTTTATTCCAAAAGTGAGTGAGTGGAAAAGAAGCACAAAGGAAACACTTGGCTGATGAGGTGTTTTCTGCCCTGTACAGCTGCCTACCTTCTTCCATATACATCTATCTGATAACCTCTATGCCAACCCATTTATCCTTCCAAACCTTTGCTAACAGCTGTCCCAATTCCACAAAATTCCTTCTTCCTTGTCATGCACCAGAATAGCAAGTGTCTTGACAGTGGTGTTCAGAAATAACTTATTTCAAAGGACTTGAACAAACATGTGCTGCTTTCTTTCCTCCTCTTAGGGAGAGTGGTTGGAGGGAGAAGTGAAAAATGCCTGTTATTGATACTGCTGTTACAGCAGAATTACGAAATGTTGCTCTAGACACTTCTAAAAACACACCAACTTAAACAATAACTACGGTTAAATCTATGGGTCAGTCCCGTAATTAGCATTGTGTGGCTTCCCAAATTTCAGTGAAGCTGAGTTCTGATGTACCTGTATACATATATATGCACACAAGTTTTTAATTTCTGATCTCAAATTGCGTTATGTCACAGTTTTATGTAAAAATGTTACCATGCCCCATTTTGAAATAGGTGATGGGCAAATTACCCTTTCTCAGGTAAGCATTTTCACATCAATTCATTAATATCATTAAAGTCTCATTTTCTCTGTTTTCTTTCCAGGGAAATACAGGGCATTAAAGAGGGCACAAGAACAAGGCTCTGAAAAGTAATCTCAGTTTTCAGCTTCTTCACAGGAATTTTTGTGACCTCAGATAAGCACTCTATCTCTTCCCTATCTCTGTTCCCCCCAGTTTCAGACCAGGGTAACAGTATTGGTTCCCTTCTGTAGTATGTTTTGAAACCTACTTAAAGAAACTGCCCTATAAGCATTATGCACTTTTTATGTGATTATACTTGAATGTTTGTTGGAGTCTCACACTGAGCCAGGACACTGACTCAGTCCCAAGCTTGTAAAGAAATTTGTAGCTGACTGGGACAAAGTTCTATGTGCAAATGTAAAAACCATCATTAGTATGCTGAAAGCCAGTGACAGCCCTATTGTGTTTTATTCACAGTGATTATTAATGCAGTGAGCAAACAAACACATTATCCGTAACAAGAAATGGTCACACTTAATCACCAGAGTCTTGACAAATCTATTTCCAAATAAGCAAAAGACAACTAATTGCATTTGAAGCACATGAAGTTTGTAGGGGAAAAGTACATTTCAGAGATTTTAAAATTAGAAAGGTATTTCTGTTTGCTATCAGACCTATAAAGCAACATAATAAACAGCAAGCTGAAATACATTCAGAAGTGGGTGAAAGTTCAACAGTCACACTAAGAGAAATGTTAAACCATTTGGCCTTGAAACAGCTGATAGAGAAAGAAAGAGGAAGCTGAGCTCTAGGAAAGGACATACACTTTATTATACATATACACACACACACACACAAAAGCTGTCTAACAAAGTAAATACAGAAATTTAACTTCTATAGTCCTACCTTTGGTTCACAGAGTTCCTTCCTAATTACAGTCATTTATTCCTGACTGTGCTGCCTCAGTGTTAGAAAGACTTCTGAACACTTGGGAAGCACCTTCTCTTTCTCTCCAGAAACGAATGCCCCAAGGCTCACCTGTTGTGGGTCTGGGGCACCTCTAACAACTCACCTTCTTTATGCTTCTGGGTAAAACTCACTTGTCCCTTTGGTTTGCAAATGATGTTACAGAAACTGTTACTTGCTTAGTAGTTTTTCTCACTATAGAAGTTCTTCTTTCTAAGGCCAGAGATGTAAACAACTAAGAAATTACCCCATTCCCCTAACAAAGACTTCCCCACCCCAGAGATCGAGAGGGATGTGAGCACCTCAGCCCAGCTGCCAGCCTGCTCCAGGTGCCACACACCAGGCTTTGTCCTGCCAGCTCCTCCTGGGATTATGACCTCTAGAACATCTCAAAAAAGATACTCTTCAGCCTCCAAGCTAGAGGCACCAGAACACATCTATGCCCAATGTACCACATAAATAAACTGAATGTGTACCTGAGGCAGCAGCAATACACATATATATATACAGTCATACCATTTTCTAAAGATAGGTCTCCTTCAGCCAGGGGTTCTGGCCTTGATGCAGATGCTCCTGGACAAACCATGACACTGTGTTTTGCAGGCAGCATGCTGGGCAGGCACCATGGCCCTTCTGTCTCTAAGTATCAATGAATCTGGGCAAGCACAGCACCTGCAGTTCGGTTACTTGAGTTAAAAACACAGAGCAAGTGAATGTCAAGCCATAGATTTTACTGCAGAAGTTAAGGCATTGCATTGCATAATTTTCCTCTTAAACATACAGGAGGCTATACAAGTGATCAAGTTTTTTGATCCTGTACAGCAAACAGGTTTTATCATTTCATCCTAGAAGCATGCTTTGATTCAGCTATACAACTGGACCATAAGATGTTACAGGGGATCAGATGAGAGTGATCTTTAGTCCCAGCCTCCATTTCCAAAGGTGGCAACCAGAGAAGCTATTCAGGCAGAATATACAAGTTTGGACACTCTGTGGTCCACTGTCCTCATGCTTCCCACTATTCTCTGTTATTGCATTAAGAACATAGCAGGTACATTCCCACATAGACCATTTATGAGCCCTCTGTCCATTAACTCATTTAATCCCTTTTTGAAGGAATTATAAACTGCTCAAAACACAAGGTGTGGCACATTTCAAAACAATCCAGTAAACAGAAATTAGAAACAAAACAACTTTCCCATACATAGTGCCTTACATCAGTCCTGACCATGACTGATTAGTCCTTGTGAAAGATCAGATAATCCTAGAAGAAAACAAACTTCACAGCTAATGCCATTATCAGAAATTTTGCCATCTCTGTTCTGCTTCATGTCAGCATAAAAACACTGGTAGAAAATAAGGGAGAAATTATTAAGCGACAATTACTTTGTGACAAAAAGCATGCATTCAAAGAGTTTTATTTAGTAATAAGACTCCGAATCAAGACAGTTTAATATCTGAAGGAGCTTCATATGTCTTCTTTCCCTTAGGCATACGTAACGGATCAGATTAAAACCCACTAATTCTTTTTTCCTGACCAAGAGCCTGCAAGTCGCACACCAGACCGAGCCCCATGCGGTAAGGCTGTGCCGGGAGCCCCGGGCAGCGCTGGCAGCCGGACGGACGGACAGACAGGGGCGACACCCGGGGCTGCCCCGCGGAGCCACAGCGTTACAGAGGGACCCGAGCCCTCTCCTCCTCCTGAACGTGGGACCGGCCGGTGCTGTGGGACCGGCCGCAGCTCCGGCCGGCCGCACACGCGATGTCACCGATCCGGATCCCCGCTCGGCTCCAGCCGCAAGGCAGCGCCGGGGGCC
>VZRF01010043.1:135977-366645 GCA_013396875.1 Vireo altiloquus
CTCGGCAATCGCCGCCGCGGAGCATCGCAGCGGCCCGAGGCCCGCCCGAGGCTGCCCGGGGCGAGCGTGGGGCCTCCGGGGGAAGGGGCTGTGCACACAGACCGGGCGTGGGATGACGCAGCTCCTTCATCGCCCGGCTCGGCCAGCAAANCGTACCCACTCCTGGCATCCCATACCCACTCCTGGCACCCCGTACCCACTCCTGGCATCCCATACCCACTCCTGGCACCCCGTACCCACACCTAGCACCCCGTACCCACTTCTGGCATCCCATACCCACTCCTGGCACCCCGTACCCACTCCTGACAGCCCGTACCCACTCCTGACACCCCGTACCCACTCCTGGCACCCCATACCCACGCCTGGCACCCTGTGCCCACACCTGACCCCTGTACCCACACCCAAACTCTCTGCCCACCTCAGGCTGAGTGGTTCTGTGGGGGCTGACCTGGCAGCAGCCAGACCAACCCACAAGCAAACCCCACCAATTTCATGGAATCGCAGAATGGTTTGAGTCGTAAGGGACCTTAAAGACCATCTGGTCCCAAATCCCCTGCCATGGACAGGGGCACCTTCCACTAGACCAAGCTGGTCCAAGCCCAGTCCGACCTGGCCTGGATTTTCATATTTAGGGGTTGTAGCAGCAGCAGATGTGCATGGTGGCAGCTCTTTGCCAGCAGAGAACGGGAGCATCCACGTTCAGGTAGGGTTTGCCGTTCTCCACTGAGCCTAGAGGCTGAGGAGGTGAGATGAAGGCTGTAACATGGATCAATTCAAGTCAATTCAAGAGGATCCCAGATTCAAGGTGTTTCCAGGAACTCAGGGACACCCTTATTTTCACCCTTATTGAAGAAACCATACTGTTTCCCATTTAACACATCACAATACAACTCCAGAAAGATTATTTGTTTAAGATATGTTTATTTCATAATTTTGTTTTGTACCGTGAGTTTGTTTGTTTCATTTTTTACTGTGGGTCAGTAACAAATTTTGGTGTAACACAGGAATATTTCTTGTACCTAAGACAGGAAAAAATTTTAAATAGATCTTATTTATCTCAAATACTAAAGAGTTCAGCCTTCACACAAATCACTACTTAGTCACAGTCCTATCCACAGGAAATTAAAATAATTATTTAAATAGCCAGATTAACATTATGAATCTAACACAGAAAAAAAAAAGAGCATCAAATTTAACAATGATAATAATTAAAAATGAATTCATAATACAGAAAGTCACATAGAAATATAAATAGAGATCTGGAAAGCACAAATTTCCTTTAGAATTTGACATTAAAATGTAATAAAAGAAAAATATGTTTCTAAGAAGTAAAAGGTCAGCTTTTAGTCTAGCTTTCCTGGAACTGAAGTACCACCTCGCTGACTCTCAAGGTTGCAGAAGAAAGTTTCTGGAATGTGTGAGGAAGTCAGAACCTCAAGCACCTTTAACCTTTTTTAACAACAACAGCAGATGGATTTTCTGATTTTCACAGTCCATTTGGGTAGACTATTGAAGGGAAGAAACAAGTTTTGCCCAGAAAGCAGCACAAGGTAAGTTCTGAGGTCTACAGATTTTTATATGAAGTTGTACCTTTCTGTATTATTTTGTGCTCACACCTTCTCTTTTACTCCGAGCCCTGCTCCCCTGCCTCCCTTGCTTTGCGTACTCCCATTCTCTTGCTTTCCCGAGCTCCTGCCCCTAAAACACACACCCAGCATCCTCAATGTAATAACTGGTACCCAACAAAACTCATTGTTCCCAAACCTCTGGCAAAATTGGGTCCCACTTCTCTCTCAGCTACTTATCTCCTCAAAATAGAGATAAAAAAGGCTGGATGGGATTTTTCTGAGGTTTTTCATGCTCCCACTGACCCCCCACATGCATTCTGGTGCTTGATCTCTCCCTGTCCTCACATTTTGAAAACTGCTACTCTGCCTAAACTGAATTAATGGCTCTTTGAGGACTCTGTTGTTTTTCAGGTGCTTAAAAAGAAGTCAGTTGGTTGGAAAAAAACCACCACCACCAAACCACTGTGGTTTGAGAACGATCCCTTTGTTTAAAAAAATAGAAAAGAGATAAATTAAACCCCAGAATGCTTGCAAGACATCTAGGGACCAGCAGTTTACCTATGTAAACTCACACTCTGAAGCCAAGAAACAGGTGCTGGACCGCCAGCTTCCCGGGACAACACAGAGCTGGGGCTCCATCAGCTCTTCTCATGTGGCCTCCTTGTCTTTTTTCCACAGGCATGAGATCCCTGCTCTCACGTAGCCATCGTGTGAGGATTTATTTAATGCTTTAATCTCCTGAAACTTTCTCCCTGCGGGTGTCGCTGCTAGAGGAAACGATTTAACTACAAGTGTTATACTCCTGGGTTACTGATGCCTACATAACTGGAAGGAGTGGCAAGTTTCAGCTGCATGTTACATTTCGCAGAACACAAAATAATGGGTGTTTCTTTTTCAGAGCCTTTTTTAAGACAAGCACTTTGATGTTTAAATGTCAGACATATGAAGAATAGTAATTATTTTGTCATTGGTCCTGTACTAATCTTTAGTGAGGATAAATGCACTTGTTTAAAAGAAAAATTCAGCCACATTTTAAAAGTGATTACTACCTAAAATTTGTCTGAGTTCTGTTCCTGGGACTCCAGGTTCACCAGAATAACCAAATTGCTTTATGAGTTTGTAATTCTGGATTTTCAAGTATATTAAAGAATGGCTAATGCAAGTCACTCCCCATATGCACAGGGACCCTCTATGTACTGAACATCTGGGTATTGGCAATATTATTTTTTAAACCTTTAGCCGAGAAGTGATGCATCACATCACCTCTTAATCCCCTCTCCCAATAAATATGGTTTTCCTGTTTTTGCAGGCACAACATTTTATATAGACTTTTTTTTTTTTTAAAGATCTAGAGATTAAGTGAAAATGAATGTACAATCACCGATATCTTTTCCAGAAACAAGTAATATTGACTCCTGTACTGCAGAACTTGTACCAAACCTAGGAGAAACCTGGTCCCTGATGTGGGGGGAACCTGGCTGAAAAGGACTTTGTAAGACTGCAGAGAAAGGAGAGAGCAGTGGAAAAGACAGTGAAAGTTGGCCTGGGCTGGAATCGCAGAATGATGGCCCAAATGGGTACTTAAAGGTGGCAAAAGGACCTCAGGTAAGGGTGTGTTTTGACCATAAGTCATTGTTGCAATTAGTCAGAGTGAAATAAGGTAATTGTAGGGCTTATGTTATTGTGCAATAATTTGACACAACAATGAAATGTCAACATTGAAATGACCTTCTTGTTTTCCAGGCTGTTATTCTGAAATAGTCCTAATTTCTGTGTTCCTCAGCAGCAAATCTTTATCCACATAAACAACACCTGTTATCATTTTTTAATGCTTTTTCCTATTCTGTTTGTCTTCCAAATCATAAAAGGTCAATGGACTTTTACAGCTGCTGGATCAGTCATTAAAAAGCCTGAAGTGAAAAAAACTTGTTGTACAAAAAAAAAAAAAATTTTAAGATCTAAGAACTCAATTTGGCAGACAATAGAACATTCTAGAAATAGAAAATATATCTCTCACTGTTTTCATATCGGGAGTTAACATTTGCGGTGAAACATGGTGCTAAACCCAGTTCCAGGATGCTTGAGTCCCTACGACAGAGTTCCTTTCTGTATCAGTAAGCCTTAGTATTAGGGAAAATTAAAAATAAAAGGACGGTTAAAGCATTTGGTGTAATTAATTTGATTTGGGGCTGGTTCCATGGAGGCAGCTGGTTGATTTTCATCTCGACCAGTTATATTTTCCCAGCAGCTTCTGTTTCCTACCAACTGATTCTTCTGAAACTCAGTATAAGAGATGCACAGCGATATCCTTTTTTTTCTTTAACTTATCAACAGCATTAAGGTTTTTGCGGTGACCACAGCAACTTTCGTCTGGTGTCCTGGGTTGGTGTGGAGGGCGGCCGGACATGGGGGATGAAGGGGGGATGAGGGGGGATGGAGGGGGATGAGAGGGGAGGGGAGGAGGGGGGACGGAGGAGCGATGAAGGAGCGATGAGGGGGCGATGAAGGGGGACTGGAGGGAATAGGGGGAGATGAGGGGCCATGAAGGAGGCGCCACTCCCGCCCCGCCCTCTCCATCCGGGTCTCTCGGCGCGGCCGTTGGGAGCGTTCAAACATCGCAGCAGCCAATCAGCGCAGAACGTGCCCTTCCCAGCAGCCAACCAGCGCAGAGCTCGTTCCCCCCGCCCACTCAGCAACCTGTGTTCGGTACAGCGGAACAAGCGCTGTGCGTCTGCCCAGGAAACCTCTCACAGCCAATGGGAGCTTTTCCGGTATGAGTGGCANGAGTGGCAGGTGGAACGACCAATCGGAGAGAGACAAGGGGGAAGGGTTGGGCGAAAAGGAACGGGGAGTGGGCGGGGCATGTCGCGGCGGTGGCGAATGAGGGGGCGGGTTGCAGAGGGGCGGTGTGGCCGGCAGCCAATGGGCGGCGGCGTGAGTGCGGCGGCTCGCTTTTTGAATTGGCGGCGGCCGCTGATTGTGGATGGCGGCGGGCGGTACCGGCGGTGAGGGGGCACCGGGGCTGGGGGGTGCGGGCGGCCCGGAGCGGGGCCGGTGTCCCGGGCACTTGTGAGGCCTCTGGTCCCCAACGCTGCTGTGGGGCTGCTCAGGCCGCCGGCCGTGCTTCTAGGGCAGGGCGGAGCCCCGGGCCCGCCTGCACCTGCTGACTCGTGAGGCGAGAGGGGCTGTGGCGATCCCCTCGCCCTGCCCCCGGCCGCCTTCCTGCACAGGGCTCGGGAATATTCCCGGGTGGTTCCTTGGGAGGGAAATGGGAAACGCAGGAGGTGTTTACTGTCCTTTATTTTCTTTAACAAGCATCTTTTGGTTTGTGATTATTTTGTGTCCTTTAGCCTTTCCACAAACTTTTGGGAGGTAACTTCTGAGTGTGATGCTGTGAGAGCATTAACTCTGCCTGAGGCCTATACTGACGGTGTTCTGACTTTTGCTCTTTATGTGAGGGAAAACTGTTCAGCTTGTGTCTATGTGTGCTGTTTGTTCTCCTCTGTATCTTCGCACTTTCAGTCCAGTTTAGCGACAAGTATTATGTTATTAATTATTGTATGATTATTAAAACAAGGAATATTTTTAAATATACTCAGGAACCTCATAAATAAATAAATTGAAAAATATATAAAGAAAAATCAATGCCCAGGCCAAAGTAGGGGCTTTTTCAAATATACAATTAAGTTCTTTATAAGTTCATATACGTGTATTTGATATAACAATAACCATACTGATGTCTCAGACTTCTAAGAAAGAATCTCTAGGCTTTACGGTTAATTGTGCCTTTAACTGGAGGGTTTGTTTTCTTCTGAATTTGCCTGTAATTGTCTGTGTGGTAATCATTATTAGCAATATCGTTTGATCTTCCAAGATCATGCTTCCCTCCACCCTTACTGCCAGAAAAATAGGTAACTCTGTAACAGTTCCTGGTGATGACATTGTAACATTTTGGCCTGGTGATTCCCCGAAGACTCTTTATGGTTGATGTTACTCTCTCCTCTTGCTCTGCCTTAAGCTGCTCTGAGAAAAATGAGTTGGGTGACTGGACTTAGGTCTAGGAAACGCAGTTCTGTGGAGCTGCACAGCCGTGTGTGACCTGGAAATTGAAACGAAGGTGGCAAGTCTGGGAGCTGACTTATATAGATAGATTTGTTGTGTTGATTTGTGATAGTTGTGTTTGTTAGTGTTGATTTGTGATAGATTTGTAATGTTGACATACTGCTCATCACTGTATTAGGAACTTGTGTATTATGAAGATTTGAATCCTTTGCACTAGTCCCAGGTGTGATCTCTGGAAGATCTGTATTGCTGGTGTGTCGAAGTGCCCATTGTTTTTTGTTTTCTGACTTTGCTATGCAATAGGATGGTCA
Organism: Vireo altiloquus; assembly: GCA_013396875.1. Classification (NCBI taxonomy): domain Eukaryota; kingdom Metazoa; phylum Chordata; class Aves; order Passeriformes; family Vireonidae; genus Vireo; species Vireo altiloquus. The sequence goes on from VZRF01010043.1 coordinate 141,919, forward strand.
TTACACAACTTTAAAAATGGTATGTGCCGTTCTCTAGGAGTTTTACCACCTCAAGAGTCCTTCAGACAAGGCTTTAGTGCACTATTTGATCAGCTGCTGTTTTAAAGGGGGATTTACAGTCACGAGAACAATTTCAGTTAGAGTGCTACAAAGGGTTATTATACCACAGCAGTTCAGCTGCAGTTGTTGCCCTAGGTAACTTCTGATATCACTGTGCAAACACTGAAGCCTGCGTGTGTGATGAATCACAGGAAATACATCCAGCTTGCCTCGTGTGAGAGGAGATGTGCTGCGTGTTGGGCAGGTGTCATAGAACAAATCTGATGGTGCAAAATTTGGATAGGTAGCTCCCAAAATACGAGAGGGTTAAGAATGTTGCCTTTCCAGTAGGTGACAAATTTGATGGGCAGTGAGAACATGGATACATTCTGTTTGAGAAAACAGAAGGCCTCCTTATCTGATGATAAAGGGGTACTTCTACTCTACTATGATTAACATAGGACAGTAGACCAGACTGTATAGATAGACATATATATGCATATCAACTTTGTAGAGATTCTCAAGCATTTTTAATTTTCCTCTGAGTAAATAGTCCTGGCTCTAGTTTCTAGGTGCTCATTTTTAACCATAGTATCGCTAGCCAGTTCACCTGAAAAATCAGATTTTATCGAGATCTTATGCTTTCCCTCATTCTTCTGCTGATGTTTCATTTCAATGATGCTAATTTTAGTCTCAACTGTAGCTTATAATAGTTTGTCACTAAGGGAAACAAGTGCTTTTAGTTTGTTGGTGCTTTGTGGTTAAGGTTTTTTAAATGAGCTCTTGAGTTTGTGCATGCCTGTGCTCAGAGCTGAAGTTCCCTCTGTGCAGATGAATTACAGAACCATTTCTGCAATAGCTTTGCTGTCAGTCCTTTCTATCAGTTGTGTTACTCTTGATGCTCTTTCAGAGCTGCTCTATCAGTGTGAGTGGGAGTTTAGCATGAGCCTAAATGTTTTGTTTTCTGAAGTCACTGCTGACAGCCTTGGTCATAGGACTCTTATGAATGAGCTTTTTGCACCTGTAACTTAGTTTGGCCCCTCTACCTTCCAGTGGCTGAAGAAAGAAACAAGGAGTAATCATGGCTGACAGCAGCACTCTGGTGTCTGAAACCGGCAGGAGCCTCTTGGCTGATTCTTCTGTTCTTGATTCAAAAATTATCGAAACCTCCAAAGAGAATGTATTCCGTGCAACTGTTCTGGATGTTGAAGGTAATGGGGGAAGTTTATTTTAAGACCACTCTGTTTTGCAATGACTGAGTACTTTGTTGGTATTTAGTAGTTTTGATTAACCAAAAGTGCTTTGCACTCCAGAATTCTACACAGAGTAGGCAAAAGGGTTTATCTGGGATCCTTTCATTAACAAAGGGACTGTCTTAATTCTTAAACTCATCTTGTTATAAAAAGTTTGGGGTTACAGCTTGAATCAAATGAGTCTTCTGGAGCTGTACAGAAAGCTGTCAGTTCCATTTGATGCATCAATCTTTTGTGGAATAAATCATTCCAGGTGACATTTTGACACCAGTGTTTGGAAACTACAGCTGGTCTGTTGTGTAAAGGTAGACAGATTAATAAGTATCATAAGGTAGACAGGTGGAGGGATTAATAGTCTTGAGCCCAAAATGAATTCAAGAACAAATCTTGAAATTAAGAAACAGCCACCAATGTTTTCCTCCAAGGTAGTTGATGCGAGTGACAGGTCTGTTGATGCAAGTGACATGGAGGCAACATGTCTTCTTCCTCCTAATATTTTGAAGTCTTATTAATATATGGAAAAAAGAACAAGGCATCTTATTTCAGTTCTGATATTCCTGGTAACTGCTCAGTTTCACCAAGAAAGTAATGAACCTTGTCAGCCAGGGACACAGAAACTAGAAAAGATACCAGCTGTCTATTTTCCAGCAGAACTTGGTATCTAATTCTGCTAGAAGCATTAAGCTGATAATTTTTTGGGGTTTGCATTTGCTTGTTGTTGTGCACCCTCTTAATTTATGTTCTTGCTTTGACTGGTCGTGAATTGCAGGTTCTTGTTTCACCTTGTACTAAAATGTTTGGGCTCTTTAAATCAATTTTGTATGCCTTAATTAAAGTGGTTCTTGAGGTAACACTTATTTTCAGGACTGCTCATGATGAGGGATCTTGAAAGGCTACTGTCTACATGTATTCTTCTGTACATTATTGCTTGATTTAGACATAACATGGATTTTTCTCCTAAAATACAAATATTATCCTTGCTTCTCTCCAAGCAGAAGAAATGCCTCAAATAGAAACAAGAGTGGTTTTGGTTCAGGAAGCAGGGAAACGTGAGGAGCTTCTGAAAGCCTTGGAGGTATGTGGGCCTGAGATAAAACAGTCACTGGAAGGACATGTTATGCCTTCAGACTTCTAGTCCAGTTTGCTTCTGTACTAAAGTTTTCCTTTTCCACAGACCATTAAGATAATGGAAGTACCTGTTATAAAGATAAAGGAAAGTAGTCCTGATAAATCAGAAGAAAAACTAATAAAAAGTATTATTCATATGGTATGTCATGCAATTAAGCACGTGTAATTGCATGCAGCATGTTACACTTCACTGGGACCGAAATGTGCACATGCTTTAATTTGGATTAATCTGGCATAATGGTCATAATATATGCTAATGCTTCTGATGGTGTCACAGTTCATCAAAATTAGCAGTTTTTTACAAACGCTTCCTTAAATATGGAATAATACCTGCAGTTCTTAGTGGTGTTTTCTAACAGGGGCATCAAAATATCTGTGGGGACATCCAACTGCATGCTCCTATTCAGTCACACATAAGTTTGTGCTATGAACTGATTTTGTAAGTTGTCAATGGACTTCTCTTTCTATTGAAAGCTGCATTTAAACTGAAGTGCAAGAAATGCCTTTCCATTTCTTGATGTGAAAAACATGAAAAAGTAAAGTTGGGAACTAATGATTGAAATTGGAATAGACCAAATTTTTAGACCCCTTAAAAAATATCAAGCAATGAACAAACTATTTCTGTTCTTTAAATGTTACGCAGCATGGAGCTTGCTATTGCAAGTTGGATGCTACTTTTTAGTAGCATCCCAAAGTACCCTAAGCTGTTCTGACAGTCTGAAATTTCATTTATCTTTTGAGCTTTGGGGTTTTTTTTTTCTGTCTATTTCTAGTGCTACATTATCAGTGTGAACTGATACATAAACTGCTAAAGCAGTTATGTATTATATGTATATATGTAGAATTCTGATTTCTTCTTTGGATTGGTAACTTTAAGACATTCAGTTTTAAAGCATGCAGCAGTTCATAGCTATTCTTATGCAAGGGAACAGTGCATTGCATTCAGCTTTCACAAATCCTAACCCTGTCTCTGAAATATGAATCATACATTTTTCTAACGGTCCAAAGTAAACATCAGTTGAATTTTACACTTGTGCAAGTGCATCGCCTGAATAATGCTTTCCCTTTCACCCCTGTGCATCAAGGAAATTAAAATGCCCTACATAAAGACAGAGACGATAGAAGAGCTTGGAGATTCTGATTCTCCAGAATTTGAGACGATCTTCGTTGTATCAGACTTCCAAGCTCCCATCTTCAGCAACCTCTGCAAGGCAGATTGCCGAGTCATCGGGCCGCCAGTCGTGCTGCACTGTGCACAGAGAGCAGAGGTGTGTGCTTCCTGCTCAAATCTGATGAATAGTGCTCTGCTGCAGGGAGTTCTCAGAGTTCACAGTGAAATCTCTCTGGCTTTTCCAATCAGTTATCAGCATGCCTAGCAAGAGAATTTTAAGAAAAGCAAGTTTCTAATGCTGTGTTAGAATATTGCATGTAGTGAGAGAGTGCAGGCAAACAGTGGTAAGGCTACAACTGCTGCTCTAGTTATGGCAGTTGTTGATCACCAGTTGGGATTGTGCCATTAGGAAAGACAGCATACAAATGATTCTCCAGTAGTCACTTTATGTTTCCAAAAGTTGAAATGTAGAGCACATGGACTGAGGAGGAAATAAAAGGATGGAGTACAACCTGTAGAACTTGGGGATGCTGTAGTTATCCTTATCAGCAGGGCTGGAGCTAAGGTATAACTGAATACACAGACCTGGACTAGTGTCTGATGCATTTTTAATAGTAGAAATAAGAGTATTATATTAAAGATAATGTGAAAACTTTAATAGGGGCAGTATGCNTGGGGAGGAAATAAAAGGATGGAGTGCAACCTGTAGAACTTGGGGATGCTGTAGTTATCCTTATCAGCAGGGCTGGAGCTAAGGTATAACTGAATACACAGACCTGGACTAGTGTCTGATGCATTTTTAATAGTAGAAATAAGAGTATTATATTAAAGATAATGTGAAAACTTTAATAGGTTTTCAGCCTTTACCCTTCTCCTGTCGTCCCCTGTACTGTACAAGTATGTTGAACTTGGTACTGTGCTTTACAGGATTCAGAAAGAAAGATGAATTAGTAAGACTTTTTTTCTTCTTTGGATTGGTAAAACCATGTTAAGTATATTTTCAAGATACTCTTCTGTTCTGTTGCTCATAGGGTTTAACCACGGCTCAATCTTGTATGGGGAGAATGAATTTTTTGTTCTTCTGTTTGGTTGCAAGTCCAGAGGCACTGAAATTTGAGGATGGGAACAAAGCTTTGTTCAAGTCATTTTATCTGTGTAATTTTTGGTCACTTTTTTGTTGAGTGATGATAAACTGCTCTAATTCAATAGGGCTTAAAGGTTTGTAAATTGAGGTTTCAGATAAGATGTTGTTTACCCTCTTTTTTTGTACAGGTAGCAGAGTGGCCAAGTAAATCTTTGTAGCTCTGTTCAGAGCATTTGCAGGCACGTTATCTTGTGATATCATGCTATCAGGACTTTATTCTTTGATACTCTAGCACTTTGCTTTTCTATTTCAGTGACACAGTTGCTGTCTAATTTCCCTACTGGTCACCAGGGAATCAACAAAATGGCTCCATATGTTCATCTGAAAAAAAAAAATCCCAAACCAAAAGTGTTGCCCAATGCTGTTAGTTAGGTTTGATCTAGAGTTGACTAAACCAGCAAGGAAAACATCAAATCTGTGTGAAAAGGTGAAGGCATTATGTATGATGATCATGACTGTAGTGGTGGCTTGGATAGTCTTCAAACTACACAGCAAGGTTCTATTAAATGTTGAAATAAAAAGAAGTTTGAACAGTTCTTTTGATGTATCAGCTATATCTTCTCTAGATGTGAACAAGTTGGTTTAAGAACAGATCAGAGTATTTCTATTCCTAGATATTTAATGTAACCTGTAACTTGATTTCTAAACCACTTTTGTAGTGCTCTCACTCTTCAAAAGATACTGAAAACTTTTCCTCTTCATTTTTCAGGTTAAGCTCGTGACCTTGGTTCATCACATGGGTGGAATTATTCGAAGGGACTTTAGCTCAAAAGTTACCCATCTGGTGGCAAACTCAACACATGGAGACAAATTCAGAGTATGTAAGCTTGAGTTGGTGTTCCATGGTAGCCTTTGGAATCTGGCTCTTGTAGACTAAGTTTGTTCACTATACTTCAGCTCAGAGGCTGCTGGTTTTTTCTGTACTAACAACAATAACTTGTTGAATTGTGAATTCGTCTCTGTCTGGTGTTGAGCTTTGGCATGTTTTCATCTCTGTGGGAGATCTAAATAACATAAATTTGAAATAGACAAGTATAGTAAATCACAAGATTCAAAACAGTTATGTGTTGATGCTACCAGTAGTTAAGGGAGTGATGAATAAGTATTTATGTATCAACATGCCTGCTTTTGTCTATCCAAACAATAAACTTCGAGGTAACTTGCAAAAAACATTGTCCTTAAATGATGCATATCTTCTTTTAAAAGTGATTTTTAACTTGTTATGGATGAGGATTCAAATCTTCCTTTATGCATTAATAGTCATGAGTATGCTTTTTCTTTTCTGATTCTAAAAGGGAATCATTTGGGACATTTATGTTCAGTTTAGAAGTAAATAAAAGATTATAGGTTTTTGTAGTATTTAATGTGACATAGCAATGTCTATGCCCCTTGACTCTTACCTTGTTTGAATTGTTGGTTGGATGTTGCTTTTTTTTCCCTTATTTGTCTTTCTAATCTTGCAGTTAGAAGTCCTGCTTTCTGTTCAAACACTCCTTTCTGCCAACTCAAAGGAGAAAATGGGGGAAAACTGTACAATCTCTCAAGCAGTCATGGCAGTTACCTTTCAGTCACTTTCTCTTTGATAAAAGCAGGCTGGGATATTTTCTTCATACAAAGTATCAAAAGCAGAAAAAAGATCCCATATTCCACTGGAACAGAGATTTGATTTTGTGTTTTTGTGAGTGATGAAGGATATCAGACTAACAAAATGGTGCACTTTTGAGGAAATGTCAAAATAGCTATTGATCTGATCTCCTAGTCACTGAATTCATGCATTCTAACTCTGGGGAGCTGCAGTTGGATATGACTCTTGAAAGAACATATTCACTTTTTGCAGTACCTGTCTTGAAAAGTAAAAGGAAGGTTACAAATTTCTTGACATGGGAAAATTTAAATGGAAATATTTGGTACAACTTAATGCTTTTCCTGTTTTGTAGATTGCTGTAAGTCTTGGTATTCCTATCGTGAAAGCTGAGTGGATTTATAAGGCATGGGAGAAAAGGAATGAAATGTAGGTGTCTATTATCCTTCAGCCTTCACCTTGCATCCTATTCACCTGAAATGGTGTGAGCTTCTGCTTGAATACTGACAGAGCACTGATTTAGTGACCTTTTCATGCATTTTCTTTCTTTCAGTGATTTCTGTGCAGCTGATGACGACTTTAGAAATCAATTCAAGGTTCCTCCCTTTCAGGATTGTATGTTAAGTTTCCTGGGATTCTCTGATGATGAGAAAGCTAACATGGAAGAAATGACAGAAATGCAAGGTGGTTGTTTATGAAAACCTGTGGGAAGAATGGGGTGGAGTTTATAATAAGTGCCATGGAGCTGTTAAGTGAGATACTAATTTCTAACAGGAATGTTCTTTCCTCCTGCTAATTTGCCCTTTTTTTTTTTATCTAGGAGGACATTATTTGCCAGTTGGTGATGAAAGATGTACACACTTAGTGGTTGAAGAAAGTACAGTAAAAGATCTTCCATTTGAACCTTTAAAAAAACTTTATGTTGTAAAGCAAGAGGTTAGTGCTGAAAATTCTTTAGAGAGTGCTTCTGTGTAGAACTGCGTGTGCCTCATGCAAGCATGTGGCTTCTTCTGAAAAAATGTCTTCCATACCAACTGTGATACTATTATAGATTATTTTGAATATTTTTAACTTTGGGCGAAGTTCTGTAATGTGTTCTTAATGTGCATTTTCTTTTTTCCTTTAGTGGTTTTGGGGAAGCATTCAAATGGATGCCAGAGCTGGAGAGTCCATGTATTTATTTGAGAAGGTGTGTTGAACACTTACACCATGCACTGCATGTTTTGGTGTAAAATTAGCATGCAGCATAGTGTGTGTGGGACCTGAAATCAGATGGTGTAAAGCAGCATTTAAGTTCCAGATAATCCATTATAAATTTTATACATAGAAAACTAATTTGAAATAGAAACAACTTCTGCTTCCCAGAAGTTTTGCTTTTAGTCAACAAAATACTACTGTTGTTTCCATTTTAAAAAGGGGGGAAAAAAGCTTTGCCTGTTTTGCTTCAGCTTCCCTAAGAAGTTTCCTTCTGTGTTGTGTGTGATCTCTGCAATTGAATTATCTTTGCACTGAGCTGAGTATCACACAGAGGATAAACCCCCTAAATGAAGTTTTCTTTCACTGCAGTCAGAGAGTCCTGACTTCAAGAAGTCTGTGTCACTGCTTTCCCTGAGCACTCCTAACAGCAACCGCAAACGGCGCCGTTTGAAAGAGACTCTGGCCCAGCTGACCAGGGAAACAGACATGTCCCCATTCCCTCCTCGGAAACGCCCCTCAGCTGAACATTCCCTCTCCATTGGGTCCTTGCTGGATATTTCCAACACTCCGGAGTCAAGCGCTGCCAACGGAGGTAGAGCTAAAACCTTTCATTCTGCCACACTTGCAATGTTTGAGAGCTCTTGCATGCAAGTGGAAATGGTGGTGTGTTAGGGAAGACTTACAGGTTTTGCTACACATTTGCAAAGTAATTCCAGGCTTTTGCCTTTTTGAAGTGTGGTGGAAAAAATTGGAGTGAAGAGTTCAGACACAGGCCAAGCTGCCTCTTGTCATCACAGTAAGCATGTTCATATCTGAAGGAAAAGATCTGGATGTGATAAATAGGAATTCCAATTGAGTGTTGCTCCAAAATGCTTCAAATACTCTTCTGTAAGTCTGTTGCAAATTAACAGCATAATCAACAGTAAATAATCTAAAATACTCTCCATAGGATACTTGGAGGAAGGAGGACAAAGATTCTTTTCTAGAAGAGTTAAAGGGAAAATTCCTGCAGAGGCCACTCCTAGATCTTTGAAGTGTTCTGTTGAGGCAACACTTTGTGCCAGCAAACTGTCATGTCTTAAAATTTCACAAGAATATAGAGCATCAACTGGCTTTGAGTGAATGAACAGAGTTTTAAATATCTCTGCATGTGGTTCTCATGAAAGAGAAGAACTGCAACTATTTGGGTTAGTCAAAAGGAAATACCCAAGTGCTTGTAAAAGGCTTGGTTCCATCATGTAGAGGAGGTGTCTGGAGCTGCTACTGCTTTAAAAAGGCAAACTCGAATCACGTGAGAGCTCTCAATGAGGCACAACGTGTAAGTGATAATTAAGAAGGGATTCAGGAAAGATCAGCTTTCTTAGATTGTGCTAGTGCTTTTGTTACCCTGGTAGGGAATTTTCTTCTAATCCAACAGCACCAGTCAGTCTTAGAATGTGCTATTTTGGAAACAACAGGTAAGGTACTTATTTCATTGTTAACTACGACAGTAATGAGCTTTGATATAAAAAAACGTCACTATAGGTCTCTGAGATCCAATACATGAGCAAGTATTTAAACTCATGAACTCTTCCAGGTCTACCTTGGCTTTAGCTTTAGGAGAAATGAATTTCTTGTCTTTCCCCTTCCTCCTATAGTATGAAATGTCAGTGTTGTGTGCAATGGCTGATTTTAGTAAGTGGTTTTGAGCTACACACCTAATGCAAGAGTGGTAGGCAGCTGAGAGATAGTTGTTTACATGGCAAAGTGAAAGTAGAAAAGCACTTTTGTACACAGTGTATAAATAAGTAATGTTCAGCACCTAATCCTTGCTTCCTGCTAAACAAGGTAGTAATAATAGTGTTAAGTGGGTGACCTGCTCATAAATGGCTTATTAGCTTCAGTCTAATTTTGAGGAATAATATATTACTGTTGTTCTATAAGTAGGCTGTAATAAAGAGAGCCATTTTCTAGAAAGAGCCTTGATAACTAGAGTATAGCCTTTAAAAACAACAACTCCAACGACTTATCTTCACTTCAAAATTCTGAAGGTGGTTTGGTTTTTGTTGATTTTTTTTTTGTCTTTGAGGGTGAGCTTTTTTTTTAGGGACTCTATTGTAATAAAACTCTATTTTCTTTTGGGAATATCTCTTCATCAGAAACACCAAAATCCTGTGCAAGGCATTCCAAAAACTCCACTCCTCTTCCTCTCAAGCAGTCTGCAAGATGGCAAGTTGCAAAGGAATTGTATCAAACAGAAAGTAACTATGTTGATATTCTGACAACAATAATTCAGGTAAGATGGTTTTTAAGCCAGTCCAGGTCAAATGTAATAAGATATCCAGTGTTTACATCTATTAGTATTTTCAACCTGTGACTTGCAGGCTTTTGAGGGCTTGGGTGCATCAAAGCCTCATAGGAGTGACAATATAAACAGTCTCATGTGATTTTACTGACATATAAAAATACTCAGTTTCAGGTTGGAAAATACAATTTCTAATCTAGGATCTGCAGTGGTATTGCAATATATATGGAAATTGGAAGTGTCAGGAAAATAAGATCTTCATGACTAATATTTTAGATATTAGTGAATAGAGAGAGATGGCAGAGAGAAAAATCTGTTTTTTAAATTATTCCAAGAAGAGCAGAATAGCAAACAACTTACAAGAAAAGCTTAATTTCTTGAAAGCTTATTTCCACTGCAGCTGATTATCTACTTAAAGAATGAGCCAAGATGTGTGAGTAGAAAAGGAGATGAAAGGGGGTTATGCTCTAGTGATGCATCAAACTAAGTGTTTGTATCTTCAAACCACTCTTGCTGAATGGAGGCATCTCAGGATTGTGACTACAGGAAATTATGATCTGGAAGGAAAACCCTGTTGCTTTCATAACTCTAACATAATGTTTGGTAGTTAGGAGGGTATTAACTATTTTTCTTAATTCATCAGTTATTTCAAGTTCCATTGGAGAAGGAAGGACAACTTGGGGGACCAATCCTTGCTCAAGAAGAGATCAAGACCATATTCGGCAGCATTCCAGATATTCTCGATGTGCACACTAAAATCAAGGCAAGCTGCACCTTCTTTGCAGGGGGAGCTTTCATAGAGAAGGAATCTTTCCTGCATGTTTTCAGTTGCATCTGCTGGATAGGTATAGATTCTTCCTGGTGCTGATACATACTCTTTCAGATAGTAGCTTCTGCCTATTCCTGGCAGCATTTCACAGTAGGCTTTTAAAATAGAGAGACTTTCAGGCTTCCTGCAACTTGGGGATTTGTTTGTACAGTTTTTGTTGTTGTTTTTTTCCAACCAATGGGGTCCAGTCTGGTTAATCACAACAGGGATTGATGTGTGCCCACTGAGACTGAGATGAAAGTAGAGCTGTGTGTCCATGTGTCAAATTGGAGTCACCTGCAGCATGCAGTGCAGTGAGAGTTGCTTTGATGTAGTTGTGTTTTCATTCATCTTTGGTGTTATAAAGATATGAGCAGTGGCAGCAACAAACCAATATTAGTGATTAATCCTTTTCTCTTAAGGTGAATCTTGGACCTTCAGCTGTGCCCTCCTGTCCCTCTTATTAACTGATGGTGAATGTGCTTGATCCTTTATCAAAGCTGATACAGGCTTGGTCTCACTTTCCTTGACACCCTGGTGTAGCAAGTGAGGGGAATCTGTCCTAGTTCTATTTCAATCCTATCTTGTAGACTTAAGTCCTAGATTAGTTGTACACTCTTAACTAGAATTGGATCAACTGTCTTCTGTGTATCCTTTTTTTACTATTCCTTTGGGATGTGTTGTGTGTTGGATGCAGCAGTATCATTTTGTTACCTTGTTGGCGAGTCCCAATGTGCTGCCAGGCTCTGCTCACATTGATGTACAACCATACATACACATTGAGTAAGCCAGAGATCTCTTGTTTTGAGCCCTCAGTAAACTGGAGGGGCTGAATGTGATATAGTACAGCTTTTAGAATTGCCTGTTTTGTTAGCAGGAAAACACACCTAATGATGTGTGTTTGGCAAAATACTGATCCCGTTTAATGGCTTTATGCAGTTAATGCTCAGCTTGTTTTTCCTCCCATCCCTGCATGTATTCTAGGAAGACCTGGAAGATCTTATGATAAATTGGACTGAAAGCAAAAGTATTGGTGATATCATTCTTAAATATGTAAGTTCCTTTTTTTTTTATGCTTGTAAATATTATCTTGCCTTAAAAACAATCCTCTTCTAGGAGCTAGCAAACACAAGCAAAGGACTGCTGAGAAAATTCCAACTTGTATAATTGTGTTTTTTGTTTAGACTTTTTAGTTGAGTTAGGTGATGCAATCCATGTCAAGTTTCAGTGTGTGTGTGTACACTAGCATGTGGGACTAAAACTACAAATAGCTACAGGTTGAGAACTGTAATTTGCAACACTACGGGCATAATTTATACACAGACATTAAACATCACTTCCTGGGCCCTTGACCATCTGCTGCCTCTGATCAATAGTAAAGAACTAGGAAAATAACTTTTCATAGAAGTTTCTTGTGGTCTTTCTCTAAGACTTGAAATGAGTAAGTGAATAAGGAGTATAGAACAGGAAAGCTAGGTCTCTGCAATGGATTTGAACACAAATAGGCTGCTAGGTATCTTGTGCTTTTGCTGACGTGATGATTTGGGACAAATAGTGCTTGTCATTCAAAAATTTTCAGTCTTTGTTGCTTCTGGTGGTTTAAAAGGTCATTGCAGTTACTGGAGAAAATATCTGTCTGAAATTTCCAAAATTCTCACCAAAAGCCTCTTGCTAGGTGAGAACCTGCCTCCCACTTGAGCTGCTCAGCAGCTTTTAAGATTGTCACATGTTTGCTTGATGCTGATGAAAGCAGCCTGCGTTTAATCAGCAGCATCAGTCTGGGGCATCTGGAGTGCAAAAATGTCTTAACTTGTTCTGAGAACACGTATGGGTTTACAACACATTCTTTCTTATTCTTTTTTGCAATGTGCCTTTGAGCAGCTTTATATGGCTCAGGGCATATGAACATATGTACAATGATACATAATATGTAAAGCAGAGCCCTAACAGTTGTTTCTTTCAGTCAAAAGACTTGTTGAAAACATACCCTCCGTTTGTGAATTTCTTTGAAATGAGCAAGGAGACGATTACAAGATGTGAAAAGCAGAAGCCAAGGTTTCATGCCTTCCTAAAGGTAAGTGTCTGCAGAACTAAGTCTATGAGTAGAACATGGAGACTGTTACCATGTACTACTGAATGCAGTAGATGGAAGAATGTGAAATTTTGAAAGCTTGAAGGAATGTGAACATCTCTTGGGGAGACATAAGAAGGATTTCAACTTCAATCCCTCAAGCTCCTCATACAACCCTTTCATAAAAGGTCTGAGTTCCTCCTCTGTTAAAACAGCTTTCAAGGTGGTTTGATTATATGCATTTGTTGCTGGAAAAAGTTCCTCCCAAATACATGTCTTTTCTTTTCTGTAAAGATAACTGGAGCTGCTGCTTTGACAGGTCCTCTCCCTGTGTTTGTGAGACTTGTATTTCTGAAGTAGCTTTTAACTTTCTTTGGGCAGCTGTGAAGCTCCAGGAAGGTAGAATTTGTCAACGTTCTTGTGACTAATGAATAGGAGCCTAACGGAGATCTAACAGGAAGATGATCTTCAAAGAAAGTCATCTGAAGATGAGTCTTAAAACTCTTGAGCTCTTCAGATATGTGTGTACTGTTAATAGTGCAGTGTAGCTTTAACTCCTATATCCAAATAGTCAAGTAATCACACTGACAGATTTCAGCTTATGCTTTATGAGGAACTAGAAATTACATCCAAGTATTGATATCAAAAGATGAGGAAGAAATAAGAGAACAGGCTGTCCCCTGCCCCAGTCCACATTAACAGCTGAAACAAGGGCTGAGGGGTTGATATGGACACTTTAAAACTAGACATTCTGAGAACATCAATCGCTGTGCAGTTTTGAATATAATGGGGTTTTTAGCATGCTCTGTTAATGACTGTGGTAAACAATTCTCACACTTGTATAGCAATGCTAATTTCAAGGAAGGCAGTTTTTCTCTGATCTTGTGCTTTTCTTGTGTGAGTATGTATGTTAAAAAAAATGTAAACATAATTTCCTTTTTCCCAGATAAATCAAGCTAAACCTGAATGTGGCCGCCAAAGCCTAGCTGAGCTCCTTATCCGTCCTGTTCAAAGGCTGCCCAGTGTTGCCCTCCTTCTAAATGGTAACCCAGTGATAGAATTTTTATTGGTTTGTCTGTGAAGGTGTTAAAACCACAAGATAACATCTGCTTTTTTTCATCATTATCAACAGCTTTTCTCATCTAAAACAAGCCTGATTATGTGAGTTAACCATGATTACTGGCAGTCAGTGAGACCCACTACTGAAGAAGGCATACTTCTGACTAAATGCCACTTGTGCATACATTTGTATGCAGGATACAGATAGAGGAACAGTTTGCACTGACAATTCTGTCTCTTCAAACAAGAATGTAATTGAGATTCAAATGAAACTAGAGAGCAATTCATATTGACAAGTCTTACAGTTTCATGTGTTTTACCTGGTATCAACCACTTTTATTTTGTTAATAAAAATAATAAAAAAATCCACATCATCACCCTTTGCTTCAGGTAGAAAAAGACTTCTACACTTGTCTCTGCACATCAGTTTAATTTTTTAAACTATTTTAAGGGTTTGGTTTCTATATGGTATGTGTTTTTTTTTTTCTTAATGAGATACCTGGACAACTTCTGTTCAGCCTAGTTCTTTAACAGTGCTATTTGGACTCCAGGATAGATCTTATTCTTTCAGTCAGCTTATCTTAACTCAGTTTAAACTTGAGTTTTTCATATTTCTTTTCAGGCACTTGTAATGTGCGTGGAGTTTTTATTTCTGTAATTTTTTCTTTAATTGTAGATATTAAGAAACATACAGCTGAAGAGAACCCAGATAAAATAACTCTAGAGAGAGCTATTGAATCATTAAAGGAGGTGATGACGTAAGTCATGTTCATTCTATGGAACATGCTGTTAAACATACTACATTTAGATCCCTCTGTTCCTCCTAAATTGTTTTGTTGCCACAAGTAACAGTAAGTAAACATAACTGTATGTGTTCTTCAGCCTCCATTTGGCTGCAGTTTTGTGACTTTGGTGTTCTGTGCCAGAGCTCTGAAGGAGTCTGTGATGTTGTTACCCAGCACTTGTAGCTGAACCTCTGCTCACTCCTGCCTCAGCAGGGGCTCTCTTCAGTCCTCTGTTCCAACTCTTATTTCTATCTCTTCCATCTGGAATGGAAGAGATGAGTTTTGTCTTTAAATCTTACTTCTATGCATATATCCACTGAAAGGACAGACTTTTCTCTGTTTCTCTTCTGGTCCTGTATTAGCTCTTCTTGGTGCTGTTCCAGGAGTTAATTAGCTGAAAGCTGAAGTTATTTAGATTGTAAGTCTCACCTCTTTTGAAGTGTAGCGTATGTCTCCAGCAACAAGAACTCCTGCATTAATTGGGTAAATGTTTGTCCAGTTTAACAACTTTTAAATTGTAATTATTCTTGCATCTGCTGCTTGGTGAGCTGCAGTCCTGATTTGTGGGGGGACAAAATGCAGGCTGTAAAGAACTGCATTGTGTCAATCTCTAGATCAAAATCTTGCAGGGCAGGGGAGGGGAATTCTGTGTTAACTGATTGATGTGTCAAATGCTGGTAACATGATTAAGAATAGTGTTCTAGGGCTGAAATTTCCTCTGTGATTTCATGTACTATTTGTCTATTTTTGTCAGGCAAATGTGGCAAGTGCTGCTAAATTCCTGAATGTTTAGCTGTATTATTTTTGTATGTCTTAAATGCAGTGCACCCATTTACTATTGTTTGGTATTGAAGATTAATATAATCTAATATGCATTCCTTAGACACATTAATGAAGACAAAAGAAAAACAGAGGCACAAAGGCAGTTCTTTGACGTTGTCTATGAAGTGGATGGATGTCCAGTAAGTAATTCTTCCAAAGCTGCAGAGCTGTTAAATGACTGCAGTACTTTATTCCCTCTGCACGAGTGTGTGAGGTTACAATGCAGTGGTGCTGGTTTAAACAGATTGCCAGTGTTAAGCTGTAAGCAAGCAGTAATCCAGCCATTGAACTAAATGCTTAATGAGCTTTTTGCTTCTGTCATTTAGGCCAATCTCCTGTCCTCTCACCGGAGCTTGGTTCAGCGTCTGGAAACTGTAGCACTTGGTGATGATGTCTGTGACAGGGGAGAGCAGGTCACACTCTTTCTGTTCAATGATTGCCTAGAGGTAAGATGACCATACCAGTTCATATCATGAACTGAATTGTAACAGGCTTGACACTACACGTGAATATAAATAAGTAAAATTTAAGAACTTTTGAGGCAGAGTTCTAAGTCACAGATTGCTGATAGGTCAACATGTGCTGATGTTTCCTTTCCCTTAACTACTGTATAAGCCAACATAGTTAGTCATGTCTGCATGGATGAGAGTGTTAATGTAGCCTTTAATGTCTTCCAGCCAGAGTAAAAACATAAAAGCAGCTTAATATGTTAGCTAGATCTGTCTGTTCTTAGCATACCAAAAGGAAAAATCACAATAAATGCCTTAGACTAAAAATGTGTTAGGAAGAACTAGAGGGGAAAAATCTAACTGGGTTTTGGAGACTGATGTGGAAAAACTGAATTTATAAAGGACACTTTATAAAAGTACTTGTTGCTATCTGCAGCAGTGAAGTACATGGGCCTCTGATGTAACTGTAGTTTGTGGGTCTCCACAAATCATGAAATTAGCTGTAGTTGTTCATGCTTCTCAAAAATGGCCAACACATTTTAATTTAATTTAATAACTTCTATGAAGTTGTCTTCATAAAAGACCAACTCTAAAATAGTTCAAAATTAGTGCTGTCCTAAGCAGCACTTAGAGACAGAAGCCTGTTGTTGTGACTAGTGATGAACTCTTCCTGGGAGTCCAGTTCACTCAGTTTCATCACTTCTTGTAAAGGAAGGAAAGAAAAATAAAACCACTTTTAATAAAGCTTCTTGTCTTCTCTCTTGGAAAAGAAACTGACAACTGAAGATGCATTACTTTAACACAAGTATCTTACATGTTTCTTGTGCAAAGCCTGCTCAATGGCTGAATGCAAAAGCAACAGCAAGTGATGTTTCTAGTCTATAACACACCACACCTCAAGTTGGTTCATGCATACAGATGTTGTCTTTTCTGTTTAAATCTAGAGTATCTGGTATATTTCAAAGGATCCTTGTTTATCGTGCAGGGTAGAATTGAGGTCTGTAATGCAAAATTACATCCTCTCTAGATATATTTTAAAAATCTATTGTATTTTTCAGCTGAGTGTTTTGATGCCAAGTAACAAATATTACTAGGCCACTTGAACTGTAGGCAGTGAATAGTGAGATAAGTGAATTCCTTTAAGATTTATGTGGTAGAGTAGCAAGATTTTCTGTGCCTTCCTATATAGTAGAAGGTAAAAAAATAGAAAGAAAGGAAAGAATGGCAAGAAATCTTCCAAATGATCCCTTTCTCTTCTATTTAACTGCAGATTGCAAGGAAACGGCATAAAGTTATTGGAGCTTTCAAGAGTCCTCATGGCCACACAAGGCCTCCTGCATCTCTCAAGCATGTTGTTCTCATGCCTCTCTCCCAGATCAAGAAAGTCCTGGACATCAGGGAGACAGAAGGTCTGTGTGTTTTGAAGTGCTGTGGTAGCTAATGAAAACTGTTTCAGAGTGTGAAGGAGGGAGCTCTGCTGTTGTGGGATGGAATTCTAAGGTGTATTTTATTGTATGGTGTGTTAGGTATGTGATTTAAGTAAAAGTTTCTGTTTGAATCTCTCTATGAGCTTGAGAATTTGTTGCACTGTTACCTTTTGGCTTTTCAAGAATCACTGCAGGATGCTGAATTTGGCAGAACTACTAGATGGCATTAGCATAAGCCAACCAGTTGGCAGTGTGAGATAAACAGAGTTAAACACTTGACAGCTCTGGATTTGCAAATAAAACCAAACCTCAAACTTCAGCCCAGAGCATTAGATTGGCCAGAGAAGAGTGCTGTTGGTGTGAAACCAAATTTTGTTTTAACTGGTGATGCTGCTAATGCTCAGGAGGAGCCGTGCTTGGCATCTTAAAAGATGACTTAATTTCTCTGTCTGCTTTGCCATACTGCTCCAGCCTTGATAGTGACTTCCAAAGAATCTAGTCACACCAGTTTCTAGATTTCTATCCCGGCAAGATTTGGTGTTTCACTTTAAGTGGTAATATGCACATCACGTGTTCTGCTCTTTCTCTGAAGCACCTGAACATAGAAACCCAGTTAAAAAGAGAAGTGGCAAAGAGGGTAATTGAGGCTGACTACTCTGCAGATTGTTTGGTGAATAATCAGCTGTTTCATGAACAGGTGATTGCAGCCTCTTAATGATGGCTGTGGACAGAGCTCTGCTCTTGCAAGTGATATAACAGCTCTTGTGTGAATAAAGGCAAAATCATTGCACCAAATCATCTTGACTGTAGCTCCAGCTCCTGGCAGATGGAGGCTTGACCCTTCTGGTTTCTCCCTGAATTATATGAAAAAATAATTATTCTTTGTATTAACTCCTTGCTTTTTTTTTGTTTTTAAATAAACTAGATTGCCAGAAAGCTTTTGCCTTAGTTGTGAGGCCACCTACAGAACTCAACAACAAGCTGCTCAGTTTCCAGATGACAACTGAAGACCTTCGCAAGGAGGACTGGCTCAAGACATTGTGTCGGCATGTGGCCAACACTATTTGTAAAGCAGATGCAGTAAGTACTCTGGAACCATGTTGCTGATTGAAATATTTCCCTTTTTTTTGGCTTTAAGCACCTGAAGCTAACCAGAAGTTAATCTTCTGAGATAAAGTAGGGCAGAAAACATTTGTGCTTATGTGTCTGCAAGTGAGTGGTTAAAAGGTAGAAAAGGAGACAACCTGGAAGTTAGTTTGTTGAGAAGCTAAGTATTGCTTAAAAATCAAAAATTACTAATTTGTGATGGTGGCAGGGTATGATTCAACTCTGCACTGTAGATCTAACAAGAATTGTATTCAGGTTGCTTCTTTCATAGCTGTGGTTGAATTTACAATCCCAGTATTATGAATCACTTGGTTTGGTTTTACTGTGTTAGGTTGAGTTCTTAGTTCTACACTTTATCTGCACCATAGTGCAAGAAACACAAAGCATCTTCCTCCCATAGACAGAAGCCTCCAGCCTTAAAAGAGGAAATAAGAAATACAGGGAAATAAAGAAGTCACTTGTCACATTTCTAGAAGTTTAGTGTGTGGGCTTTCTGCAGTCAGAAACACACTAATTTGAGGAGTAGATCCTCTCAAATTACAGCAAGAGGCTTTCAGCTAATGTTTGAATTATGTAAAAGTCTATGCATATCAGTCATCTCAATTTGCTGAAAATACGTGCAGTACATATAGCTTGAAGCCACTTCATGTAAACTAGAAATGTTTTATGTTCTGCAGTGTGTTCTTACAATACAATATCTGTGATTTTTAAGGATATGCTTCTTACAGGAGAGGTAATTGAGTTATGAAAACAGCATCTCAGTTTTATTTTGTTTGTCTTGTGATCTAGGGACTTTGTGATCTAGAGACTTGGCTTTGTGGTTTTCCTTCATTTTTAGGTACTGAGTAGGAAAAGTGCTGATGTGGATGTGTTAATTTCCTTTAATCTGTGTATTATTGCCTATCTTCAGTATTTTGTGTCACATATAACTTGGATTTTCAATAGGAATTAAACCTTTGTGTAATAAATGTATTGTTCATCTTGCCCCAAGAATCATACCCTGACAAACTGTAACCTTCTGTGCTGAATCCCATTAGTTAGAATTTGTGTAACTATTGCTTTGTACCTACTATATGATACTTCTTTCTTGCCGATTTGAATGTCAAATTGAGCTTCAATTTAAGTGCTTTTGCCTGTTTTTAGAGTCCTAGAGCATGATGTGAGTGAGCTAACATTGACTTTGCCACCTGGTGGCAGCAAAGGCTTTGGCTATTCTTCCTTAGGCCCTGGGAATGGCCATAAAGCTGCTGACTGGGGTCCTTCTGAGATTTTCCTTTTTTTTAAATGTAAAATGTCTTTTCTCAAAATAAAGACAAAAAATAGTGGGGAAAAAAAATCATCCCAGCAACTTCCAACTCCCATGTGTGCCCCCTCTACCCCCCAAGTTTTGTAACTAGGTAGCCAGATACTGCTTTGCACATGCTGGAGTTTAAGAATGAGGCATGAAAAAACCCCAAAACTCTTGGCTATTCTACAACATGTATTGCACTTAAGTGGAAAGATTTTAGCTTTAATGTTTGACAGCTGGAGCTCTCAAGATTTCACTTCAGAAATGTGCTAGATGTGTCAGTGGAATAAAGCAGTGCTTACCCTGGAAACTCCCTAGGGATGCCTCAGAACTACTGCCTTTAATTTGGTCAACCCTGGACTTGAAACTGAATCAGACAAACTGAATGTTAAACTGCTGATGAAGTGGTTTCACAAACTGACTGCACCAGCTGTTGATCTAATGAAATGGCTTGAAAACAAATAGCTTCTGGACTGTATAAAGAGTTAAATATGGAAGAAGATGGCAATTAAAACCTCTAAATCTGCTCTAATGAACTAGAAAACTGTATTTTGGCAAGTGCTGATATATGACCTTTATTAAGACTATTTTTGTCTACAGGAAAATCTCATTTGTGTTGCTGATCCTGATTCAGTTGAAGTAAATACTAAAGATATGGACAGTACTTTAAGCAGAGCATCCAGGGCAATAAAGAAAACATCCAAAAAGGTAAGATAGTATAAAGATAGTGCTTTTTTGTCAGAGAATTGTGCTGGGATTCCTTTTTCAGGTGGTTTGTAGTATTTACAGTAGTGACAGGAAAAACTTAATCTGAACTAAAACTCTTAAGTATAAGCTCCTTAAAGAAAGAAGGTGAGGCATATTTAAGGTTTTGGAATAACTGTATATAGTCTTAAGTATTACAGTCATAAGTATTATGTAGTCATTTTTGAGTCTGTTATGGAACTTATGCTGTTTAATACTTTGAGTCTTTTAAATATAATGCAAATTTGAGAGCAACTTAGAGGAGAGGGGGCCTGACTGTGCAGGACTGAGGGATGTGGGGATGCCTAGGTGACCATATCTTATTTTGACTTCTCCCTGAATCTTTGCCCTCCTTTTCCTCTGCTGTGTTATCCTTATATTTGGACAGAATGAGAATAGCAAGGATGACAGGGAGCCTTAAAGAGTCACATCACTTTGGGTGTGGGTGTTTGGCTGGTTGTGATCCAGTCACACCAACACTTGATCCACATCCTAGAGGTGTTCAGAGTTTGAATGGTAGCCTGTGTAATGGTAGTTATGACAGCCTGGTTTTTGTCAGTGTTTAACCACTTGTCACACTCCTCAGGTCACAAGAGCCTTTTCTTTCTCCAAAACACCCAAGCGAGCTCTCCACAGGGCTTTGATGTCTCACAGTGCCACAGAAGGGAGGAGCCCCAACTCCACTACCCAGAGTTACATCGGCAGCCGCCTGACCAGCACCTCGTCCTTGGCGGTGAGTGATCTGCCCTGCAGGCCAACGAAGTCACCTTCTTAACATCACACTTCTTTCATTGCTGCTGCTGCTCTCACTTGGCCAATTTCAACATCCACAGTGGGGAAAAAAATTGTTTTTACCTTCATTCATGGACGTATTATTTTCAAGAGCTATTTAATGAGGAGCCTTACTTGCTGAAAATGCAGAAAAGTCTTCATACACTAGAAACTGGGAGTTGTCTTATGCATTTAAGTTGAAAAACCCCACCAATCTCTTCTGCTAGGGATGGAATATGTTTTCTCTTCTAAGAGAGTGAGAAAGTTTAAACACAAGTCTTATATTGATTTTGAACACTAGAAATGTGCTGTACAACCTTGAATAGTATGGTGAATGTTTCAGTTGAAGTAGTGAGATGACAGACATCCTGCAAAGCAAACTGGGAAGGAAGGCTAGAGAAATATAGATGCTGCAGCCTGCAAGTTTTTAAACAACAACAAGGGAATTATCTCCTCATAAATGTTTAAGAAAACTTGGTAAAATAAAATATTGTTCTACATATTGCACCTCTTCTGCTATGCCTGGCTGCCTGTTAAAGCTTTCTTCTGCTACATTAGGCTAAACTCAATTTCCTAACACAGTCTAGTAAAGCAGACTAGATTTGGAGGCATCTTTTCATCATCTTTGCTTTTTTTTATAGTGTTTGAGTAAATTTGATTAGTAAACACCTACTTTCTAGTCTATAGTTTATGGGACAGAAGGCCAAGAAAAGGGAATCCTGTTCATCTTTCTACTCTAACTGATGTGTCAGTACTTTAATATTGAGGTAGTGCAGTATGTTTGAGTGGCCATTAAATTGTACAGCATGAAGGTATAGCCCTGCTCTCCCACATGAGAAAATGTGAACCAATAAGGGAGGAAGTATCACAATAGACTCCCTTGCTTTAGTGGAAATAAAAATAATCAACCAGTGGGGCTATAGCCCAGTTCTCTGTAGAGAGATTTTCTTCCTTCTATTATGATTTTGCCAATAATTGTTTTTGCATTCTAATTGTCTTCATTTTGATAGAGCACTTTATCTCATTTCTCTTGAACTTGCAAGTCATGTACTTCTATTTTGTGTGTATCTACCCCAGATAAAAATACTTGTTTCCACAAAATCATATAAACTTGCAGTAGCAAAACTGTGTTCCTCTTTCAGATTCTTCCCAGAGCTCTTGGACCTCTGTGGCAATAAGCTGCAGCTTAGCAGCAGATCATATGTTGTGATTTTTTTTTTTTTTTAACCAGTCCCACACACCACTGAATTTGCGTAAAGGCTTTTTGGTTCAGTGATAAGGTGGAGGGGAAAAGAGGTTTGGATTCCAGCCCTTCAAGTTGGAATACCAGTGCAGTTGATGAGTAGAAAACTAAAACTGCAGGAAACCTGAGTCCATTAAGAGTCAGAGCTGTTATTCAGACATATTATTTTATTTAAATTAAATTCTAGCCTATGCTTATGTAGGAATTTTTTGGTGTTAAAAAAAAAAGAGTTAAAATATCAATAAAGCTTGGATTTTTTTTTTTCATGTTTGGACTAACTCTTAAACCCTTCCTAATTGTAGATTGCTCGTTCCTCTTCTACGTGCAGCCTAAGTGGATCTGTCAAATGTGCTGTTAATGTCCATCGCTCCAGTTCTATTGACTGGAGCTCCCAAAATGCCAAGCCTCGACCTGTGCTGTGTCCTGGCTCTCCAAATACTCGTCTTTCAAATGCTGTAGAAGCAAAAGCCTCTTCCAGCTTAAATGATCGTGCCTTGGATGGACCATGTGCTCTCCCTGTTATTATTGCCACTTGTGCTGATGCTGGAGATGATAACCAGTGTGGTGCTGGAAAATTCTGTGCATCAGATCCTGACTGAAGTGAGCAAGAAATGCTAAGTTCTCTAAGCTAAGAGAGCACGGTACAGATCTAATGCACAAAGGGCTTTGAATGGTGCTGGGCTCTTCTTTAACGTGCTCTAATGCACAGGGTTGGAGTCAATACTCACATATACTTCTGTTTCTGGTTCTGGGTGCAAAGTTTATTGTTTCACAAGTACTTTTAAATGTAATTTTTCTGAGGTTTTTAAAAAATTTATTTGCAATTGAATTACTTATTGTTTCAGTCCAGTTGTCCAAATGGCCAAGTAGCTCACTGGCTGGAGTTCTGAGGACTTAAGTTATTTAAGTCTGAGGACTTAAATAACTTGGTTGCAGGGAAGTCTTGAGAAGCTCATTTTACCTGTGGTTTTTGTTCCCTTTTTGTAAATAGAAAAAATATCTGGTATAAAATACTTGAGAGCCTAACAAGAGCTGCTCTATAAAAAGAAGTTTAGGGTTTAATTTTCAGGTATTCCCTATGAGTGCAAATGGAGGACAGGCTGTAAACAGGCATAGGACTTGTTCATAGTGAAGTGTATATCCTTACCTGCCTGAAATATCCCTATTTAAGGGAGTCTGGAAGCACGCAGGTGCACAAGCTGCCTAACTACCGTGACCTGTTGATGTGCTGAGAAGCTTGGCTGGCTGTAAAGAGCAACAGAAGATTGCTTGTGAAAGTATCTTGAGGTCTGATGTGAAAAGAATATAAAATCTCAGCTAATCCAAAGAGGTTTACTTTTAGTGCCACATATTGATGTGTTGGTTTCACTGTAATTAAGTCTCAGAAGCAGCTTATTCTCCAAGCATCAGAAAAGTCAGCTTCTTGCTTAGTGTGTGCCCATCCAGGCACAGCTAAAGCAAGCTCTGACAAATCATTGGGATGTCTGTTGCCTCCTGCAGCCAAGGAGACATGTGTTCAGCATCTCATTTGGGGCTCAGAGCTGATGATAATACAGAAAGTTGTAGGATTGGAGGGGGAGCTGTTTCTCTAAGAGATTATCCTAGTGTATCTTGTCTTCGTTTTGGAGGGAGATTATTACTGCAAAAAGTGGTGCAAGATGTATACTAATACTTGTTAGCAGCAACTCTTCAAAAATGTTCTTGCATTCCAAATCTCTCAATGCTGGTAACAAGGGAATAAGCCTTTTTCTGCAATTTTTGTTTTAAGTTTTCTGTTCAAACTCTAGAAATGCTGAATCATTAATTTTAAAAGCTGCCAATCTTCGAGTTCTTCTGCACTCACACATTCCTTGTATGCTCTGTCAAGGTTGAGAAATGATGGCTTCACTATTGATATTGGCTCATAAAGGATCAATAACTTTTTTTTCTTTTTGTCCAACAGGGTGTTCCTTCTCCTTCCTTGGTCAGCCTTCCCTCAATCTTTGAAAGGAGGAGTCACACATTGAGCCGATCAACAACCCACTTGATATGAAGCAGGTGGAAAAGACTCTGCTGTGTGGGAGTGACTGACAGGCAGGTGGCTGGGTAGTGACCTGTTACTGACATTAATGGTACCTTAGTCATTAGCACTTAGCAGTGCTTAGCAAAATATTAGATAACACTAACTTAATCACAAGGGGGGTTTAGTTGTGTGAAGCAGATCAGCCAATCAGTGGAATAAGTAACTTGGCCTCCATTTAAACACAGTATTCCCCTGCACAGATCTATTTCCTTCCAAATGAAGCATTTTCTTCGATGGAAATTGTCCCCTCCAAGCAATAAACTGGTTTGTCAGATCTTGAAATGAAGATGATGAACACATAATTTACTGCTAGTTTGGATGACTCTTATGCTTGCCTAACTTCATCTACTGGCAGAGCACTCTAATGTTTGAATTGTGGATTTCTTAAATGGAGATCTGTTATGAAGTATCTGACCTTTCAAGTATGACAGTTAACCTGTTGTACAGCTGCTTATTCCAGATATTTTATAAATGTAGTTGTTTATAATTAAATAGAATTGAGTTTTGTGATTATGATCTCTTGCAGCCTCACTGTAACACAGTGGTATGAGGAGCTTTGACCACCAAAAATGATCAGTTGAATTCTTTGCCTTGCTTTGAAGTGGAAGTCTGAGGAAAAGAATTACACTCCTGTATAGTAGGGTTCTTAAAAAGCCAAACCCCCACACCTTCCCCATACTTAGTTAACAAAGCCTTATTTAATGCTTGGTACTATTGGTGTGACATTGTAACTCAAGGGTCCAATTTTGGCGTGTCAAATTTCAGTGTAGTACTCCTAAGGCTTCTACCTGGCTTTCTCATGTATTTATGTCTTCCTTTAAAACTCTATGTTCACTTCTGTCATCTCTGAACAGTTTGTACCATGCACTCTCACAAACTATCTAAATATGTAAATTTCTGCATTTCATTAACAGTTCAACTGTTGGTATTAGCAGGAGTTCACAACTTCTGGTTTCTTTTTAACCACCTGTGTTTTGTCTTGTATCTATATGTAACTAGTGATGCTTTTGAATGTGTCAGACTGCACTGTTTTTTATATCTCTTTTTGCCAATCTGAGCAATGTAAATAAACTGTTTAAAATAATACTGCTTCTGGCTTTGCTAAACAAGCTTTTATGAAAGTTTACTTTTTTATGTGGGAAAAAAAACCAAACACTGTTGGGCTCCAGCCTACAATTGTACTCTGATTATCTATGTAGTTATTCCTAATAAAGTATGCCACTTGGTAGGCCTGAATCTATTTTTGTTTTTTCTTAATATATTCATGAATCTCCCCTGGATCTGTGTCCAGTCCATGATTTGTTTTTTGGGTTTTTTTGTCCTTGTCCATTTAGAATAAGCATCTGAGCTGAATATGCACTGACACTTATATTGTAAAGTGGCTCTAGAAAAGAAACTATTCAATAAATACTATGCTAAAAATCCAACAACAGGTCTTGGTTTCTGTTTTCTCTGTTTCTGTTATTTTTGGAAGGACATCTTCAACCTGGTAACTTCTGTGCAAACTTATGGCAATATCAGCCTGTCAATTATAGTGCTGAGTCCTCCTGCTCTTGAGTTGTTGCACATTGTAATGGAGGAACCAGGTCTACCCACTCTTGCTAATTCTCAGAGGAAGAGGAAGGCTATTCCTGCTTTTGGTGTGACTTTATCCACTCCTACACTGTGGATGCATTATCTTAACCTGTTATGTCAAGTTTCAGAAGGAGCTAAAAAAAATAGGTGGGCTGCTGAAAAAATGTTAGGGTTGAGTGGGAATAGAAGGGAGGGTGTTTTACAGCTGTCACACAGCAGCAAAAACTTGAGTACATGACAAAACAGGCTGGGAGGCGCAAAAGAGCTTTCTGAGTTAGAGAGGTGCTCCAAAATAACAGAAGCAAGCCAACAATAAGGATACAGTTTACAAATGAAAAGTTTAACCCCCCTTTTTAATTTCCAATATTACATGTAATTGTAGCATCAGAAATAAGCGCATCATTTTGGAGGGTATTTTGGTTGGTGTTCTTTTAAATCTTAGAATCTTTTCTTCCCCAAACCAGAATTTTAAACAATATTACTTTTACCATCTTGCCTCATGGGATGTGACCTGTTGAGTAACAGTATCTGGTTTTGTAGATAACACCTACCTTTAATCATTGTACAGACAATTCACAACTCCTGGATATTCTTTTAAACTTCAATGTAGACAGTTTAGTAGAATTCAATATTTCTTAAGCCTTTATGCTGAGATTTCTGTGTTGTCAAACTACAGGACCTGTTCTGCAACTCTTTTAAAGAAAAAACTGGGATAAAAAGGGCATTCCTTTCTAACCTCACTCTCTGTGCTATAGTAAGCCAACATGTGTTCAGCATACTGAATTTTTTCATTCAGAAAAACTGCAGTTCTGAAGAGGAGGTCAAAAGATGGTCTTTGTTTAAAAACACAACCTTTTCTCATGGGCTGTGCAGAAACAGTTTGGTCAGCTGCTCTCAATGCTATAAGAATCCTCTTAACCATTGCTCTAAATTGGTAATTGAAGGAGAGCTATCAAAGGAAGGGGTTTTCTGTTGGATGAGTGTTTGGTGGGGTGATGTTTAAGGAAGCAAGAGCTTGTTTGCTTGCTTAAAAAAATTAGAAGAGCCCCACTGAGATAGTCAAGAAGAGACTGGAGGAAGCCTGGAATAGAGGTTGGAGCCATTCACATAGCTAGAATTCGTAAATGTACACTCACAAACAATTAAAGCATTACTGGCCTCACATAATTAACCTTTCATAGGTTCTTGTTCGAAGAGAAAAAGTGGAGATCTCACAGCTGCTTGAGAGCACCTGTTTGCAAATGTGTTGTAGATTCAACAGGACAGCTTGACCTATGCTTTGCAGAGAAATAGTTGCTGTTTCAAACACAGGAGCTGCAAGCTCCTCTGGAGATGGATGTTTACAGCCCCTGAAAGGCAGCCATCGGAGACAAAGCAGGGGCAGCTAGAATGTACTTTAAAAACACAAAAGCTGTTGAAAGCTGAAAATGTTGGCTGAGTGTTTACGAAGCTGATATTGGAAGGGTGAAGGCAAACTGGTGCCACATTATTTGCCTTTGGGACTGGTTTCAAGCACAGAGCCAGAAACCTGCTCGCTCCCACCACTAAGGAAAGCTGAAATGGAAACGGGAACACCATGAAAACAAACTAATTAAACGTGTAGTGAAATAGATGTCACTTTGCCAGACGTCAGGCAAACAACAGCCATTTTTTGATAAGAGCATTACCACTACTGAGGGCAGAATTTTCAGCTGGCTCAGAGTATCCCCTCAGCCTCTATACAAATGCAACCGGGCCTTTGTATACTTAATTTAGGTATTTAGAAGTGCAATTACCACCCTACCTGCAAATTGAAATTAGTTTAAACTGTGTTGGTGCCTTTATCAGCTGATCCATATGCTGACACTGACTTCAAGTACAGAGTGTGACTATTGTAGGAGCTACCCTCTGTCTTTGAAGCAAGTTATATATAAAAATATATGTGTATTTATATAAACAAAAGGTTCTTATAAAGATATATGAAGCAGCCTTTTATTTTTACCCCCTGTAGGAAGGCATAGGACAGGTACTTTATAGGAGTGAAATTAAGGAATTAAAGTGCTGATATTTATACTTACATGGATAAAAAAAGAGGAGAACCTGTATGCTTCATTCTCCCTCCTTCCCCAGCTCCTAAATTTCTTTAAGGGCTGCAGAAGAAGGAGGAGGCTCTTGGTCAAATGCTGGAGTGCCCAGTTTTGCTGCTCAGCTTCAGGAGTGCTGTAGGGCCCATCCTGGCTTGGGGGAAGAAAAATCTTGCACCTAACAAGGCCCAGAAGCAGGTTGTGTTCTGCTGCTCCTGCTCAGGTTTCTCTGGCAGCTGTGAAGATCAGGTAAAGGAGGAATTTTTGCACTTCTCTCACCTCCCTCTCCATCCAGAGGTTGAGGAAAATGCAACAACCACATAATTGCACTCTCAATTTATTAATGGATTCTTTGAAATGGAGTTGAGTGGAATATAAACAGCAGAACCTGAGCTCTTAGAGATTTTGAGTTGTGTACAGTTAACAAAGGTAATGTTTATTAATGTTTATTTGTCGGTGTTTGGACATGCCAGCTGCCTCTTGTAAATACTCAATTTGTGTCTTCACCCAAACTATCAGTGATGCAGTGCCTGTGTTGGCCTGTGGGCTCCTACACATTCTCTGCTGCTCTGTGATGGCATTTCAGTGGTTTCTCCAATGTTTCAGCCTGGAGGGAATGTAAATATAAGCATAAATGGTTTGAAGATGTGCCTTTTTTCTGTGTTTCAATGGCTCATGCATTAGAGTTCGTATGGCTGACAAATCAGCACTGATTGCTAATTAAAAAGCGGAATATGTTAAGGAGTTTCACACTTCCACTTCTGCCTCCAATTGAAACCCTGGCTGTATGAGTGTGTGCTAGGGAAGCTCTAATGGATACAGTCTAATTACTTACCATTTTTGCTTTGACTTAACAGTTCATGAATTACAGTAACTGACTGACAGATCACTGCTGATTACTAATTAAATGGCAGAATTTGGTTTTATGCACCTCCAGCTATTACCCCCATGAAAAGTGACATTCCTCATCTTAACAAAAAAAGAATTTTCTCTGCTTGTTGTGTTGATGTTATCATCCCTTTGGAAAATAAAAGCTCTTTGGGCACATTTAACAATAGCACTTGATAAATATATTTCAAAAGTACAGTTCCTGCAATGCTGCTATCAAGGAGGCATTGGGGAGAAAGTGTTCAAGGCAGCTGTGCTGGTTTTGGCTGGGGTAGAGTTAATTCTTTCCACGGTGTGGCTGTGCTTTGGATTTGTGCTGGGAACAGTGTGGAGAAGTCAGGGATGTTTGGTTATGGCTGAGCAGGTCTTACACAGAGACAAGGCCCTTTCCCCAGTGGAGGGAGCTGGGGATGCACAAGGAGTTGGGAGGGGACAGAGCCAGGACAGCTGCCCCCAGTGACCCAAGGGACATTCCAGACTGTACAGTGTCATGCTCAGCATAAAACTGAGGAAGAAGAAGGAGGTGGGAATGTTCAGAGTGATGGCATTTGTCTTCCCAAGTCACTGTTACGTGTGATGGAAAGTCACAGTTACGGCTTTCCCGGGGATGGCTGAACACCTGCCTGCCCAAGGGAAGTGGGGAATGAATTCCTTGTTTGGCTTTGCTCGTGTGCACGGCTTTTCCTTCCCTTATTAAACTGTCTTCATCTCAACCCACAGTTTTCTCACTTTTGCTCTTCTGATTCTCTCTCCCTCCCACCCAGGAGAGCGAGCGAGTGGCTGCGTGGGGCTGAGTTAAACCACGACAACTCCACGGCTCCTGCCACTCTCAGTCCCTTATGGATCACCTCAGCCCTTGCTAAATGAACACAAAGAACAAAGAGAGTTTTAATCCTTTATCTGCAGCAGGGGGGACAATTCATTCACAGCCACAGGGACTCCCCAGGTCACCTGGGCAGTTGAACTAGTGCAGGAATGGATTAACTTCCTCTCTCTTCATTTGCCTCTACTATTCAACATACCCAGAATTTAATATGATTCTTGACAAGATCAGTACTCTCCTAATTTGTGATATGTTTTAATTTGTGATATGTTTCAATTTGTGATAGTGATTTGTTGAGATCAGCTGTTGAGGTTGGCAATTCCTCTCGTGGTGGTGTCTGTCTACTCCTGAATAGCAGTGGGTAGAGTAATGGGGAGCCTGTAAATGACATAACTGCCACAACTCTTCTTGCTGAATGCCCAGAAATATTCAGTTTTATTCCAGACATAGAACTAGAACTCATTAAAATTGCCACCAATCTTTTCAAATCAAAGATATTGCAGCCTTATAAACTTTTCTTTATGCTGGTTTCACTGAAGTTGTTAGAAGAACACAGCAAAACTTTTATCCTATTAAAAATAAAAAAGACTGCTCTTCTGAAAAGAAATTATGCTTCTCTAATATCTTCCAGTTTGTGAGCAGGCCCCTAAGCATGTGAATATTTCAATTTGCAGTTTGTAAAAATCCATCAGAGATAGTGCTCAAGAGCAAGGGTCAAAAGAAATGGTATGTTACTTGAGATCCCATATATCAAAAAGCACAGTGTAAAAATCCTTGGCATATAGGTGATCTTAATGGTCCCTTCTGGACTTAAAATGTATTACAGAGAGAAACTATCAAGTCGTTTTTATAATTTAAAGCTTTATCTTTTCTTTGTTAATAATTTTTCCTGTCTGAATATCATTTTAGTCCTTAAGCAAAATAGAGAATATATTATTAGTGGAAGGTAATAAAAAGGACTCTGTGTTATTGCGGTCAATACCTGTAATAAATGCAAAATTTGGTGTTCCAATGGGTGTTAAAAAGGTCCTTTTCTCTTTGCTTCCATCTAAAATATTTCATAGCATTGCTAGTAATAGTAACTCAAAGCAACACATTTCTACAAAGAATATGGCAGTGTCTGAAAAACTAAACTGGGTCATCATAACTGAACCTCTGGAGTGGTGTTTAGAAAACNGCTAGGGAAGCTCTAATGGATACAGTCTAATTACTTACCATTTTTGCTTTGACTTAACAGTTCATGAATTACAGTAACTGACTGACAGATCACTGCTGATTACTAATTAAATGGCAGAATTTGGTTTTATGCACCTCCAGCTATTACCCCCATGAAAAGTGACATTCCTCATCTTAACAAAAAAAGAATTTTCTCTGCTTGTTGTGTTGATGTTATCATCCCTTTGGAAAATAAAAGCTCTTTGGGCACATTTAACAATAGCACTTGATAAATATATTTCAAAAGTACAGTTCCTGCAATGCTGCTATCAAGGAGGCATTGGGGAGAAAGTGTTCAAGGCAGCTGTGCTGGTTTTGGCTGGGGTAGAGTTAATTCTTTCCACGGTGTGGCTGTGCTTTGGATTTGTGCTGGGAACAGTGTGGAGAAGTCAGGGATGTTTGGTTATGGCTGAGCAGGTCTTACACAGAGACAAGGCCCTTTCCCCAGTGGAGGGAGCTGGGGATGCACAAGGAGTTGGGAGGGGACAGAGCCAGGACAGCTGCCCCCAGTGACCCAAGGGACATTCCAGACTGTACAGTGTCATGCTCAGCATAAAACTGAGGAAGAAGAAGGAGGTGGGAATGTTCAGAGTGATGGCATTTGTCTTCCCAAGTCACTGTTACGTGTGATGGAAAGTCACAGTTACGGCTTTCCCGGGGATGGCTGAACACCTGCCTGCCCAAGGGAAGTGGGGAATGAATTCCTTGTTTGGCTTTGCTCGTGTGCACGGCTTTTCCTTCCCTTATTAAACTGTCTTCATCTCAACCCACAGTTTTCTCACTTTTGCTCTTCTGATTCTCTCTCCCTCCCACCCAGGAGAGCGAGCGAGTGGCTGCGTGGGGCTGAGTTAAACCACGACAACTCCACGGCTCCTGCCACTCTCAGTCCCTTATGGATCACCTCAGCCCTTGCTAAATGAACACAAAGAACAAAGAGAGTTTTAATCCTTTATCTGCAGCAGGGGGGACAATTCATTCACAGCCACAGGGACTCCCCAGGTCACCTGGGCAGTTGAACTAGTGCAGGAATGGATTAACTTCCTCTCTCTTCATTTGCCTCTACTATTCAACATACCCAGAATTTAATATGATTCTTGACAAGATCAGTACTCTCCTAATTTGTGATATGTTTTAATTTGTGATATGTTTCAATTTGTGATAGTGATTTGTTGAGATCAGCTGTTGAGGTTGGCAATTCCTCTCGTGGTGGTGTCTGTCTACTCCTGAATAGCAGTGGGTAGAGTAATGGGGAGCCTGTAAATGACATAACTGCCACAACTCTTCTTGCTGAATGCCCAGAAATATTCAGTTTTATTCCAGACATAGAACTAGAACTCATTAAAATTGCCACCAATCTTTTCAAATCAAAGATATTGCAGCCTTATAAACTTTTCTTTATGCTGGTTTCACTGAAGTTGTTAGAAGAACACAGCAAAACTTTTATCCTATTAAAAATAAAAAAGACTGCTCTTCTGAAAAGAAATTATGCTTCTCTAATATCTTCCAGTTTGTGAGCAGGCCCCTAAGCATGTGAATATTTCAATTTGCAGTTTGTAAAAATCCATCAGAGATAGTGCTCAAGAGCAAGGGTCAAAAGAAATGGTATGTTACTTGAGATCCCATATATCAAAAAGCACAGTGTAAAAATCCTTGGCATATAGGTGATCTTAATGGTCCCTTCTGGACTTAAAATGTATTACAGAGAGAAACTATCAAGTCGTTTTTATAATTTAAAGCTTTATCTTTTCTTTGTTAATAATTTTTCCTGTCTGAATATCATTTTAGTCCTTAAGCAAAATAGAGAATATATTATTAGTGGAAGGTAATAAAAAGGACTCTGTGTTATTGCGGTCAATACCTGTAATAAATGCAAAATTTGGTGTTCCAATGGGTGTTAAAAAGGTCCTTTTCTCTTTGCTTCCATCTAAAATATTTCATAGCATTGCTAGTAATAGTAACTCAAAGCAACACATTTCTACAAAGAATATGGCAGTGTCTGAAAAACTAAACTGGGTCATCATAACTGAACCTCTGGAGTGGTGTTTAGAAAACCTTTATGAGCAAAAGAAGCCCTCATGAAATTCTGAAATTAGGACTTTTGACTACAAGGCTTCAGAAAACAATTTCTGATACATATAACTCTGTGCCATTCATAATGGTTTTATCTTAAAAAAAAAAAAATTGGGCCATCCCAAAGCTGTGTAAAAATCCAGAGAAATGGGGCAGTTGCTTTCAGCAGGCACTTTCACTGAGACCTACTGTGCCTCACGTTTTCCATGTGCCTGAACATGTGATATCCGCCTGTCCTTGTAGTCTTGGTGAGTACTGAGAAGTTTTCTACAGCTGACAGCCCACAGGATGTAAAAATTCCAGCATTTGCTCTCTTTGAGAAGGAAATAGAATGACTCAGCTCAAGTACTTAGCGTAGCAAGAGTGACCTTTGGAAGAAGGCTGTCGTATGGAGCTGGTCTGCTACTCCTCTCTCCAATTTTCCTTTACTCAAGAATGGCCAGCTTCAAAGAAAAGGTTCACCACTTTAATTGAATATTCCCCATA
The DNA here is from genome assembly GCA_013396875.1 of Vireo altiloquus. Lineage (NCBI taxonomy): Eukaryota > Metazoa > Chordata > Aves > Passeriformes > Vireonidae > Vireo > Vireo altiloquus. Next base: position 175,413 of record VZRF01010043.1, read on the forward strand.
CTGAGAGGAGTAAAAATAAACATCCTTCTCGGTTTATTCACGCATACGCTGGAACCATCCAAGTGCGACATCTGAGAGGAGCTACATGATTATGATCTGAAATGAGAACAAAGTTCATCTTGTGCAAATTCTTGTTTTTTCCCTGCAGACTTTGAAAGGGGAAAGAGATTGCAGAATCTTAATACCCATTGAGGCTCAAGAAAGCCAAGGCTGTGAGCTCCTGCATTAACCTTTTTAGCATTCTGCTGGCTAATTGTCTGTCCGTTCCACCTTCTTGTCCCAGGTTAATGGGGTGGTTAACAGGGGAGGACAGGAATGGTTGGCCAATCACACCACAAAGCAAAAACTGAAAAGGTCAGAGCAATGTGCTGTATTATTCATGGACTATGCCTTGCTGAGGTATCTCAGCTCTCACGTCTTCTCGTGATGAATTACAACAAGAACAGGAAAAGGCCCAACGTGAAATTGGCTCTTGTGACAATAATTGGAGTTCAAAGGGAGAAATGTAAAACTGTGGCCTGCTGCTGGTCTGGTCTTTGCAGTTGAGGGTGTGTGATCACATCTAGCCACTGAGAAAGCAGCAGGTTACATTTGTATGACTTCTCAGATGGGTTATGAGTTTAGTACAGTGTATAGTGATTCTTCTCATTTCAGCCATGGACTTCATTTCAGAAGTACTTTGTGGTGCCTAATATCCATCCTATGCCTTCTATATCTATAAACTCACAACTGGCTTATAGATTTCTTAATATCAGACTATTTTTCTTTTATGTGGTACTTAGTTTTGAAGTGTTAATATGTTAATTCCTAAGAGGCCATCAGGAGTGGACCACAAGTCCTTATTCTCAAGAATGTGCAATCTGTAGAGTCAAATTTGAAGAAAAACTTGATGTAACCATTATTTTTTCTTTCATCTTGGATGCAAAACAGAGGAGGTTCTTGCACTGTGACTGAGGTGCTCCAAATTATTTTGAGTGCAGTCCCTCTCACTGACCACACTGAGCTGAGCCACAAGCAGAGCACTGCTTTAGCCCTGCCAGTGGCTCTCATTAGTGTATGTCCTTATTTAGTCCCTGCAACTGGATGCCATGAGTTCACTTCATCCTCTTCCTCTGACGTGTTTCACGTAATATTTTATGTGTAGACTCACTTTGAACCATAACCTTGTATTTTTCAAGTGTTTTTACCATACCCCTTTGACAGGAGAGACTTCACAAACAGTGGAATATCTTTTTTAAGAACAACCACTTCCTGCTCCTGAAATCAGTGTTGTAACCCAAGAGTAAACCATACCTAACACCTGGAGGAGTTGATTTTGCTTGTGTCTTTTGCAGGGAAGAGTTACAAGGCAGTCTTAAGGAAAGGAGTATTTATACCTTTTCTTTCCCTTCCCTTTCTTAAAATTGGTAATAATGTTCTTCGCTTTCCATTGAGTGGTTTCAACTGCCATCAGTTGCCTGGGGGCAGTGAACCTGGCTGTCAACAGATAAATCATTTCTGTGACAAAAAAATTTCTGTGATGGAGGGAAACAACCCCCCATCACTCATTTGGGAACAGGTCTTTGAAAAAGTGACCTGAAAGTGGGGAATGGTCTCAGATGTGTCCTTGTGCACAGGACTAAAATAGCCACAGGATCCATGGGCCACACTTTCTAATGTGCCCTTAGCAAAAAAAATGGAGGATGAGGAATCAAGTCCAGCTTGTAATAATATTTCCTGAATGAGAGAAACTGTGGTTTGTCTTCAGCCCATAGAAATTGCCAGCTAAGTGGCCAGAGGATTGTTATAACCCAGTCTGCAATTTCTTTAAAAAGCAAGTTTATCTGCTCCCCTCTCCCTCAACTTCCTCCCTGTCCAGCTAAAATGCAGTATATCCATGGAATAAATAATTTTTTTTTTTTTNATCATATGCACATTAGGGCCTGGGGATCTGTGCATTACAGGGGGGTATTTTTGGCAAACAGCAATGCCCTTCTCCATGACAGAGGCTTCTTTCATGTTTGCTTTCTGTTTTTTCCTGGCTGACTTCATCTCCTGACAAGTGCTCTCGGCCGAGGCTCTGGGGGGCTAAAGGGCACCGTGGCCAGGTGTTGGCCTAGATGTTTCCAACACCTCGCAGATTGATTTGGGCTATGGCCTCTCTCTCCCTCTCTAAGTGATGTATTGATCTGCAGTGTAAGACAGGTTTTCCGCCCTACTTGATATCTGAGAAGTGAAATGTCACATCTTGCCTCGGATCTGGGCCTCTCACAAAGCTCTGCAGCGAGACTGGAACATCTCTCTCGCTGTGCTCGGATCTGCTCGTTCATGTTGCACAGACAACTCTTTCTCCCCCCTGCTTTTCTCATCCCAAGGATCATCTGCTTTCAGTGCCCTTTATTATTTTTTGACATCTCAGGTAAAAATACCTGATTTTTGTTGAATATTGCGGAATTCTAAGCCAGCTTGCAACACATTAAGAGTATTTATTTAAGAGCCTCGTGATTTCCCAAAGTGTGTGCTGTGACTCGATGATCTGTGGAGAGCAGTCTCTCTGATTTAGTGTGTGTCTGCTCATCAGAGATGGATGATTGCCACTATGTGTCATAAAACTTCATCTGACAAAACCAACTCCCTGGCAAAATAATGCCGTCTCCAAAGGGCAATAACTCTTCGTTTCTCTGTCCTACCTATTTAAGGAGCTCCGATTTTTCTCAAAAAGATTTCTTTATTCTGTTAACAATGAACAAAAGACCATCAAAGCTTTTGCCTGTTTTTTCTCATTTTTCAGAAATCTTTTTTAAGAGCTTAGGAAGGCAGTCTCTGGCAGCTAAAAACCTGTAGGTCTTAGACTCCTGAGATAAACAGATAATGGAAATTAAGTGGCTAAATACCTTTTGAGGTCCTGGATTTTTAATTAAATCTTAGGGCTGGGGGCTGGATTTTCACTTTCTTTCTTCCTTTCCCATTGTTTTAAAATCACTCTTGAATAAGAAAAAACAGTGAACTGAAGGCTGGTTTTATGAGGGCGAGGTTATTTTCTTACAAAGTAAGCACAGGGCACCAAAAGGCACTGCCAGCCTCAGCAGAGCCTGAGGACTTCAGCTGGGGATGCTGGGCAAGCATCGCCTGCTCAGGTGACCTCCCTGTTTTCCATGCTGCTTGGGTGAGAAGCCAGCAGGAGTTTATGGTTTGGATGCAGAATATTCTGAGAGCAGGAAATTTTTGGCTGGGTGTTGCTTACAATTTAAAATGTAATGCAATTGAATGCAATTTAAATTTAATAAAAATTAATGCAGTTTCAGTTTTAATTAATACAACTTAAAGTTAATTCAATTTAAAATAAGCCTTTCACAGTTCAGACTAATGAAGCACAGAATAAAGTCTTGCTAAAGATAATCTATAGAGAGGGGAAGGATCATTAAGTAGAGAGATGACTTTTGGTGCCCTATCTACCCAATACCTATAAAATCTATAAATCTTTTCTTTGGCTCTGTGGCTAAATGTTAGAGTCGGAAATGCACAGGTTTGGAGTCAAATTCATGTTTTCCATCCCAGCTGTTCTCATCCTTTTGTTCCTTAAGAAATTGTCTTCTGCTGTGTTTAAGTAATTTTCAATTTGTCCAATATGCAATTATGAAAGAGTTGTGTCAGAAGAATGTTCCTTCCCCTCTACAAAAATCTTAAAAATTTTTGCAATCAGTTTATTTCAAAACTAATTGTCATTAGAAAGCAAAACACATGAGGGCATCTCTCATAAAATTGGTTGCAGTAGCAGCACCCAACTTCATAATTTATCTTTTTTTCTCTCTTTCTATTTGGATTCAATGACTTTACTGCTGTGGAATAGACTCTTTCATTGAAATCTGTACATTGAAACCAGGAATTTATCACAACTCTGCCTTTAAATGGCATTGAAAAACAGCCACTTTAAAAGGAAAGGATGATGAGGGAATTAATCTCAGGCAAGTTTTTCTTGATAAGGAAAGAGAACAGAGGCTTCTGGCATTTATATGCCAAAAATCAACACACAGAGAAAAATGAGTATTCCACATTGCTGTGGCAAGAACCATTTTTCTATTAAATCAAAATGAAGTTCCGAATAAATATGTTTCCCCATGAATATAACACACTAGAGAGTACAGTAAAAGAATAATGACCTCAGTGTGGCCCCCAAAATAAAACAGTAATTAACCTAATAAAGAGCATACTCAGGTATCCACCTTCCTTGCAGGGGTGATTTCCAAAAAAAAAAAAAACAAACAGGAAAAAAAATGGAATAATAGTACTGTGTACAGGTATTCTGTAAATACCAAGCATTCATAATTTTATCTCTCTCTCTCCCCATCCCTTACTTTTATTCATTCCCTTTGTCAGCTCTGGTGATATGCACCATCTCTGGGAGGCGAGGATGAGCATCATCTCCCTTCACACTGAGTTATGCTCTAGACCCAGACCCTGTATAATGTGAGGATCTAAAGAATCAATCTTCCAATTGCATTTTAAGCTGAAATAATCTTAAAAAAAAAAAAAAAGTCCAGATCTATCATCCTGACACACGTTCAGTGGAGCGTTGTTTCTTTAGGCTCAACACAGAGCAGCTGACTGGGAATTAATCCAAGCGTGGCTTCCTCTTGTAGTTATTCAGGTATTGAGCTGCTACCAAAGTGCTCCTCAGCCTGAGCTTGGAGCTGTGCTGGCTGCTCTGCCCGTGGTTTGTGCTGGTGAGGGGTGTGAGTGTGTGAGAGAGGGAGCCAGAAGCATTTATGGACAATTCCACCTGCCCCCCTGGCTGCTGAGGGCACAGGGAGTGGGTCTGGGAGAGGAGCTCCCAGAGAGGAGCTCTGCCTGCTCCATGGAGCATTTCCAGGGGATCAGATATGCTTAGCACTGAGCAGGGTGTTACAGAAAAAGAGCTTCTACCATGCTGGTGAACCTTGCTGGGCACCTCTGCTCCCTTACTGCCAAAAATCCACTGGAACAGGAGCACAGAGAGCTTGGGGCTCACTGAGGAGCCTCACGGGCTGGCTCTACTGGGATGGGATCACCACATAATCACGTGGAGGATTAGAGAAAGGAATCATTATGCCAGCCTCATTTTTAAGAAGCTGAAATTAAAAGCTTAGAAAATCATTGATCTGGCCAAAAGCACACGGGAAACCTCAGAAAGACTAATCACTTAGTGCTGAGCTCCAGTCCAGGGGCTTAGACATGTTATAAACAACCACTAAGCCCCCAAGACTCTTCTCCAACAGACCAAATTAAAATACCTATCCAACTTTTTTCTGCAGTTGAAAGTCACTGTTTCTATTTTGGGGGTAGTGTCTGTGTTTGGGTGAGCACAAAGAGCGAGAGGAAGCAAAACAGGTCCTTAGTGATGGGTAGGGTGTGGGGTGAGTACAATGGTGACTCCAGAACACCAACAGGTCTTACAGCAGCTCCTTTAGGACCATCCATGAGCCCTGGCACTGCTGGTGATGTCACCAGAAAGTCCCAGTGGAATAATGTTTCTACATGGAGCTGTGGCTCAGCTTCTGTTGAGTGCTTTTCATATTGATAGAATACCTGTCAACTCCAGCCCCCAAAATAAGTTCTAATATGGCATATCAGGGGTAGAAATAATAGTGGCTTACATAATTGCAATGTTACTGACACAGCTGATGAGCTGATGATGTTATTTGCACAGCAGTGATGACATTCAAACCCTTGCCGACTCACAATTACACGGTGCGTGCTGAGCCCGAGCAGGATTTAAATTACCAGGAGAACACAATGAAAATACAATCTCTTGACAAGATAAAGGGAGGGGGAGCAGAGGAGAATGGCTTAAAAATCTCTTTTTGGTGGCTGCGGCGTTCACTAGTGCTAATTCATGGCTTTTTACCTTGCACATTTCATTTTAAGAAAGTAAATTGGAAGCATTATGTTCTGCCTTTTTGCCTTGATTTAAAACCTGCCTGTGCCTGCTCCTCTGCTGCCTGGCTGCAGGGAGGCACCTTTGGGGCTCTCACTGGGAAATGCAAATTTCTTGAATCAATAGCTCAACTTTTTTCTTTTCTTTTCCCCCCCCCACCCTTCCCAGTAACAGTTTAAATAAGAATGCATGTGGGTGGGAGTAGGTAGGACACCGTTTGTAGCCAGCCCAAACATGATTAGTGTTAGAACAACACCAGAAGGAAAACGGATTTTGGAAAAGATTTGTGATTTATTCCCAAGCAGAGCAGTAACTGGCTGCAGTCTGATGCTGAGGCCCAATCCCAGGGATATACTGGAGCTGCTCTCGGGCCAAACCAGCACTGAATCGCAGGTGAAGAGCTCTGCCGGGCTTGGCTGGCAGCAGAGCGTGCACTGCTGGTGCTGCCAGTGATTCACACGAGGCTCATTTTGGGCCTGATCCCAGCCCACACAGAGATCAGCAGCACCAGGTCAGTCCTGTGCCCTGATGGTGTTTGGGCTGTGGTCCTCACCCACAGTGCCCACGAGTGCCACAGGCAGGGCCGGGCGGGTGGCAGAGGCATCTGCAGGGGCTGTGCTCTGCTCGCTGCAGCTCAGCTCGCTGCTGGCATCCTTAGACTGAAGTCCCTTCAGTCCTCTCCTCAATGTGCGAAACCACACATTTCCCATCTGTATTCAGTGGCTTTATGGTCTTTTTCTCAAGCGCCTGGTGACCTAAGAACTTAGGAACACAAACTGGACTTCACCTATTTTCAAACCTCTGCTGCTATGACATCTTTTTTCCAAGATATTCTGAGTATTCCCTCCACCCCAGTTACTCACAGGATTTCTGCTTTGGGTCAATGTCTGCAGCTCTGGTCCAGCTGGAGGCTCCTCGGTGCACAACTGCTCTGTCTACCCAAGTTCCTCCTGTTTCTTCCTCATTAGCTTCTGGTTTCAGGCTGCTCCTGACCCTATTTCTCTCACTGGGTTTTTCTCTCTGTCTTTATTCTGGGCCCTGTGATCAGCTGGAGGGAGCAGGAAAAGAGAATGAACAGAATGAAGATCAAATGGAAAGAGGGAAGAAATAAAAATAAAAGATGTCTTTCAAGCTAATTACATGTGTAGTCCACTGCACATCCTTGTGGAGCCTATAGGTGCTTTGGGATCAAGCTAAGCAGAGAAGTGGAGGGGTTTTGGGACAGAAATCTGAAAATGAACCAGGTCCTCAGGGTTTATTTTGTGCTCTTTATGTTAATATTGTATTTATTTTACATTGCCCCAGAATTATTTGTGCTTAAAATTCTTGCACCAATCATGTGTCTTGGAAGGTATCAACATTGGAAATTGTTGATTTGGGAAGAGGCAGAACAAAAAACAAGGGAATTAAAATTCTTGCCTCTGCAAGAGCACAGATATGTAGTGTTGGTGTTTTCAACTCTCTACCTTCAGTTTACACCCACGAGTTAACTGGGGAGCAAACCAGGCTCTGGGTCTGTGTGCCTAAGGCTTAGGGGCATTAAGACAGAGAGAGATCTCTAGGATGGTTGCTGAGTGAAAATGTGAAACAGGACAAGAAAAGGAAACGTCTCTGGCCCTTCTGAAGGAAATGACACTATTTTTATTCTAGAGGAAAGCATGGGAAGGATGAGAGCTCTGTGTGTCCTCGGACCAAGAATCTGCTGCAGCGATGGCACAGCCTTTGCTGTGCTGCTGAAGCATCAGCACAGACCTGCAGCACTGACAAGTCATGTCTGAAAAGTATTTCTGCTCTTTTGTTCTTGGGGAAAATCAGCTGAATGAGCAAGGTTAGGTCTGCCTTTCCTCAGCACCACACATCAAGGTGTTTCTATTTCGACATGGAGTGAGAAGGTGAAAAGTGTAATTAGTCCACCAGAAGTAGCTGGATGGACTGCAAGTCAATTAGTCTGCTCTGAACCTCAGTTCTGAGTTTGCTGTGGGAAGAAAATGATCTGTGGTCTGTGTGAATACTGAGCTGATCTGCTCGTTCTTAACTGAAATGGTTTCACGTCAGTCTCCGAGGCTGGGCAGAATCTGTAAACACTTCTGGTTTTGGTACACTTGCCTAATGTCTAATGCAGTTTCTGTCTGCATTGAAAACACAGAGCTCTTTGGGTAACAGGCACTGCAAAAGGATTAGCTGGAGGGATGAACTGCACAGGGTCTTATCAGGTGAGACAAAATGTGGCGTCCCTTTGGCTTAGGGTTTGATTTGAACCTACAGGAGTTCTTGAAAATGACATCCTATAGATCCACATACAGATAAGGATCACACAGGCCTTGTTTGGAGCATATAAAAATATTTCTAATCCTGCCCTTTTGTACCTGCTGGCCAGTGATGGATAAAGGGGAGCTCCTGGCTGCTGTGAGTGCTGAGCCCTGCTCTCCAGATGCCATCCTGATTGATTTGCTTGTGCCGTGCAGGGAGGTGGAAGCAGCACTTTCTGGCTGCAGCTGAATTACAATCATGGCAAGATTTCACTGTAAGGGACTCTGGAGGTCACCTGGACCAACCTCCTCTTCAAAGCAGGGCTTTGTGGGGACTAAATTCTCCATTTCTGAAAAACCCACTGCATTGCTGGTGAGTATGCAGTATCAGCCCCTTCTGAAATTTCCTGGGTGCACATGGTTGTGCCCTGAAATACCCCAATGCCAGGAATATCCTTGCTCTTCCTAGGCACTGCTCAGGATAGGACATCCCACAGATGGTTCCTAACCCAGTGACAGGCCCTGACTGCCATGGGGGAACGCTGTGAGACCATCCATCATTCCTCTGCTTCTGTCCAAGTCCTGATGGGCCACAGATGTCACAGAACTTGTCAACCTTTGCTGCAAGGGGCCGTTCCAAGGAACAGATGTCTGAGTTCAGTGACTTACTGACTGTCCAAAGGAAGCTTTCCTCCAAAAATGGGGGAGCTGTTCTCGTCACAAGCTGATTTGAACTCGTAAGCACAGACGTCTTTTAACAGATCAGCGTGAATTTATTTGAGTGCAAATGCAAAGTATCAGTTATAGAGTCTGCTAAAGAGTTTAGAATAAGATGAGAAAGAGGCAGAATCCAACAAGGAAAAACTCCTCTAGGGAAATATCTTTGTTTAGAGAAGAATTTAGTTGGGTAAGCAGCAAGCAGACCCTGTAAATTGTTCTATCATTAAAGTGTGTCTTGCATGGGTGCACGTGCATGCATCCTCTGTAGTGTGCTGCCGAAACAGCCAAACTTCCCAAATCCCAGCACAACTCTGGGGAGTCACGCTCAAAGAAGAAACAGGTGTTTTTGAGAATGTCTGCAGGAGCTATAAATAACAGGTAATGGCAAAAAAGATCTGGCATACAGACTCTATTTTTATTACTTGGGAGCTCTAAGTAATGGAAGGCAAATGAGCTGCCTTTAGACATGAAACACTTCTAAGTGTTTTCCTTTTTTCTCCCATAGGTACTTGCTAAAGCTCTCTTTGGAGTGACTATAACCCAAGGAACAGTACTTGAAGGGTCTATAAGTAGGGATGGCTACACAGGGTGTGGAGGAGAAGCTTGAGGAAAGCTACTGCTATTTTAATAAAAATTAAATCTCAGTCTATAGTTTCAATTAAAGTCAATTAGAACAGAGTATTGGGGGGGATGTAAAACCCTGATTTTACTGTCTGTGTGTTAAGTGAAGCATGTTTGGATTGTTGTGGTTGCTTTTGCAAGGGAGAAGGTTTGCCCAGGATCTGAGCTGCCCTGGGAAGGGCAAAGTTGCTTCCCTGCGTTTGTTGGAGCCCCCAGCTCTCACCTTGGACGTGCTGCTGGAAGTGTTCATAGTCAGGTGCCTAGCTGTGTTCCCTCATGCTCCATTCCTGTACTTCCAATGCCTGGTTTGTATGCACAGCCTTTCTTTAAAGAGGGAATTCTGACAGACAGCTCCGGTGCACGTTCCTGCCCTTCAGGGATGAGCTCAGTCAGACATGGAAAACCAGAGTTTGCCTGGAGCTTCTCAGCACAGCAGCAAAGCCCCAGTGCTAAAAGCAGATGGTGGAAAGAGTCTTTGTTGATGAGGAATTGAGTAAAAGTAACATTGATGCTGGTAATGAACAGGGCTTAATAACTACCTCACAGCTCGGAAGTCCTTTTGTGCTTCATAGGCCCTTCTGAGACCCCAGTCCAGCACAGTGTTTATCATCAGCAGCCTTGTTGACTCACACTATTTTTCACAGCAGTAGCAATTCTTAGTAGCAAGTGTTTATAGGGCTGGAGACCTTCTGTGGTCGAGGGCAGCAGGTGAGCACATTTATATCTGACAGCACCGTTAGCAAGGGCTGGGAAATGTTTACCTAAATCCTTATGTGGGGACTGGCAGTGCCCAGAATTGCCTGTGATTTAACTGCCAGGCAGCCACAAGCACCTACATTATTCCAATTTTAAGACACTTACTGCTTAGTTGCCAGATTTGCTTCTATTTAAAATTATTCCAGTGACTTATCACACCTTATAGCTTGGTGGAATAGACCAAAGGCCTTCTCAGCACAAAACTCCTTCCTGATAGCTTTAGCAGTGTTTTGTTGGAGCTGTCATGGCCTAAGAATTATGGATATAGATGATATATGTTATTAGACTGATTTATTTTATACACAGAGATTTCCTTCTGATGTGGAGCAGCAAACTTAAAATTTCCCATGTCTCCTTCAGATTTGAATAAAACCTCAAAAGTTCACTCTTAGTAGCCACAGCTGCAGTTTTTACATTGCAGTGCTGGTCTGTCACGAGGTAGAGCTCTTTGGTGTGTGACCACAAAACAGCTCAGCTTTATATCAGATACTGGTGTCTGGAGGGTGGGAAATGGGCAGGATGCAATTGCTTCTTCCAGAGTAGCCAAGGGCCATGTAGGCATCCTGCTGGGGCCTCTTTTCTTCTCTTGTATGCAAGGCATAAAGAACCAGAAACTCACAGGGGCAGAAATGGATTTGGAGAACAGGAATATCGATAACCGCTGAAATCCCATGGTCACCTCTCTCTGACACAAAGAGTTCTGTGAATGCTGTCATGCTTTTATTGTCCCTGTGGTGGGGCTGAATTTATTAATGGGACTCTTTGGTTGCCTACTATTCTTTTGTATCACCTGAGATTCTGTGGGGAAAATCTCATTTCCTGCTCATGTGTTCTTCTCGCTCCCTCTGCTTGATCTAAAAACATCCCTTGGCACCAGGTTAGAACTTCTGTCTCAGTTACTTGTTGTCTGTCTTGTGGGTGGTGCTGATGCAGAGTTAATCCTTTCCTGAACGTCTTGATGTTTTCTGTAATCTTGATATGAAGCCAATCTTCAGTCAAGTCCAACAAAAATTTTTGCATTTTTACCTGGTTGCTCTGCTCTTGGTTTCCTTCACTCTCAGTCTACCTGAATTGCTGCCACTAACATTGTTTTCCTTTTGCATCTGTACTTTTCTGACTTCACTGCACATTATACTTCTATTCCTCCCTCAGAAAATGTCCTTTTCCTACCCTTTCCCACCCCTTGCTTTCCCTTTTCGTAGTGGGTCCATGCATTCATGAAAAACGTGGCTGCATCCCAGCCCCAAGAAGGGAATAAACTGGAACCGGTTTCCTTCTATTAATTTAGGAATAGCCAAATCTGGGCCAAGGAAGTGCTCCAGAACTCAGTGACTTTTGAAGGCTGTGTGCTCTGGGAGCAAGTGCAGCTCCCAGTGGCTGTGGCGTGGGCTTGGATGACTTTATCAGGTGCTACAAAGTCATATACATCAAATAGCTGCTGGAGTAGCCAGCAAATACTATTCAGCAACATGTCCACTTTCCATCAACATACCATGAATCTCCCTCCTTGCTCCTTTGGCTGACTGAGAGCCCAGCGAGCCTGTGGCCCTTTTCCATGGCTTGATTTTCAATTAAGAGATAATGTCAGTGGAAGAGCACAGTTCATCAGACAGTGTCCCCCTGCTGCAGCAGAAGGCAGAGATGTAGTGAGCAGAGGTCAACTCCTGAAAATCTACGTGCCTGGTTAAAAGATTTTATAATACATTAGGCTAATTTTACTTCATTTCATATTCACATATATTAGTGCAGGTTTTGTTATATTCCTATCCTTATGTAAGTTACATCTGTTCTTTTATTCACTCATCCATGTTTGCACTGCTTTCAGATTTATGAAACAGGCATTCCACTGAGCTCAGCAAATGATGGGCATAATAACTTATCTAAATTGCAAAGTATGTGATGCCCTTGAGGTAAACTCAGTTGTGAAGGTTTTATGAAGTGTCTCACATGTGGAAGTGGAGGAAAGTGTTTATTTGCCAACCCCTGTCTCTCCTTTGGCTGTTCAAATGATGTTAAGAGGATCCTGTGAAACTGCTACAAAAGCCTAGGGGTTAAATGGAGAAGTAGAGCTGCATTATTATCTTGGTAGAGAAAGCAGAGCCATCCTGGCACTTGCACTTACAAAGCTCTTCTTTCTTTGGGTGTCAAAAGTTTCTGGTTGATAGGCTCTAAAGTATCTATTTATTTAATGAAATGCCTCTCACTGTAACAATATTGTGGGGCTTTATTAATGAATTTATTGTTATGAGATAGGAAATTAATCTCTTTTTGTTCCTCTTTTTTTTTCTCTCACAATACTGCAGAAGGGCAAAGGGTCTGTAGAGGAAAAGGGGGCTTGTTTTAGGTATCTGAGATACTCTAACCCCCTCTGCCTGTCTGTGGCTGCTTTGAAGTCCTGCACTGACCATACAGATTCCTTGAGTTATTCATGGCCAAGCTCTGCTGCCAGTCCCAGCACTGATGTGCATGTCAGGTGTCACTTATATCGTGTGTAAATGCCACCAGAGAAGCTCATCAATAGCAGACAGATCAGCTATTAGGGGAGTGTCCTGTCTGCTTAAGCCTCAGTGCCTGGGCTGAGTTTTGTGGGACAGAGCTGAGTTATCAGCCTAATTTCCCTCAATATCTCCTGTTCCTGTTTGTTGCTGCTGAGCCTCGTGCATCACAGATCACTGCTTAAACCACTGGGCTAAGTAAGCCTTGCTAAAATAATAAATCCAAATGTAATTTGAATTAAGAAGGGAATTTGCACTTTAAAATCCAGTAGGCAAAAATACATTTCTACCTGTCTTGACTTGTGAAGATTTAAGCCCCTTTAGAGAGAGGGCTTGATTCTCTTTTCCTTAAAGTTTCCTATTGACAACTTTAGGAGGGACTCCCATGCGTAAGGGGGACTTCAGAGAGGTCCATTCTCATGAAATGCTGAAGTTGTGATATTTAAATACCTTCAAGGCTCAACTTACAACACAATTTGGATAGAGCTGATAACTAAAAAAAAAATTGCCAAGTTTTAGTATTGCCTCAAAATCTCTGTAAGTCCAGCAGTCTGGCCACCAGGAAGTTGAGTCTGCAAATTTCTGACAACCATATAAAGAAGAAAGTTGGTAAATTTTTCATAGGAATGCCCATATTCCTGAGTTAGACTGTGACTCAGTTCATTCATTAATTGCTGAAAAGGGTTTAGGGTGTCTGTTTCCCAAATTGCTGATCAAATGTTATCCAGGGGACTGTGAGCAAAATTGTCCGTAAAATTCTGCAGAATAGGGATGTTGGGAGACAGAGCAGATCCATTTTCCCTGCCTCTCGGGCATTCCTCAGGGATACCTAGTACGTGGGTAAAGGCTCTGTGGGAGGATATTTCCTAATCTCCCAAGGTAATCTGGGTTTTCCTGGGTCAGGTCTCCTTGTGGCTGCAGTCACAGCCTGGTAATACTGAAAGAAGCATGTTCCATGCACTGATATTCTCTTTTTTCCAGCTAATTATGAAGCCATTTTTCATTTCTTTGCGTTTAAGCTTACAAAAATAATTAGCCCATTTGATAAATTAGTTAGCTTAAAAACGTAAATCTGTCAGTGAATTGGATGAGCAGTGCAGCACCCAAAACACTTGAAGCTACATATCTATTACTATTTTGTCAGTCCTGTAAATTCGAAATTTTCCAGATTAATTACAAACTAATTTCATTAACCTTCCAGTATGACAACAGGAAAAGTGTCTGGGTGTCAGGCTTTGTGCCCTTTGATGTCAGATTTCAGCCTGAATGAATTTTTTATGGCTGACTCTAGAATATAAACCCCTGAAAACAGTGGTTTGTGATGACAATTCTGACAGACCCTTTAACCATTTGGAAAATAGGCACTGCTATAACTCTGCATTAGAGAAAACTGTTGAGTGCTTTCATTAGGTGCAACAGCTGTTTCTATTGCAAAAGCCAAACTTCACTGGTGGGAGCAGAGCTGTCAGCTTTCCAGAGCTTTGCATTTATAGCTGATTGTATAAACTCCTTTATATTCTTTTTTTTGCTTTCCAATATATGTAAATTAATTCAATAGCAAAAATACAAATAACTACCTTGAAACTAGATGTGTGTGAAGGTTCTTTGTAGGCTCCTACAATCTGTGTCATAAGATGAGTGAGCTGAGAAATTCTGAAATTTTGGAAATGGTTCTAACACAAGTGACATGGTAATCCACACCACATCAATTTTTAATCATCAGATTTAATCCTTCCTTTTTGGTAACTTGTTAGAGATCTTTAACCTAGTATGACATTCTTAATTATAGTTGATTTAAAAAACAACAACCACAAACCACCAAAAAATCCAACAAACCCCTCTCCTTGGAGCTCCCTGAGTGTTCTCCTGTCTCTTCTATTTAAACAGAATTTTTTCCCAAGAACATGCTGAATATGCTGAAATGCATTTTTTTGAGAAAGTAAAGTTGATGATGCTTTTCTTTTCTTTGTTCTGACATAATACAGAAAAATATTTTAGTATTATGAAACAAAAAGTGAGTTCTGCCTGGAACAAGATGCCTTAAATCAAATAGTTATGTGAGTTGTCAGAAATTAAATGCAAACATATGCTCAGAATGCAAACTAAGTTTGAAGCACCAAATTTTGTAGTGGTAGGGAGAAGATTTTAATTCATTCAGTAAATTTCGATCCCAAATATTGAGCTCTGCACAGATTCATGTGGCATAATATGGAATACCAGTCGGTTTTCAGATGTTAGCTTGATTTCTATTAAAATTATACTGAGAACAAAAGTATCCAGAGAAATGTAAAGGATGTACATGCATAGAGGCAAATACACCAAAGAAAATACTTGCAGTAACATATTAGTCGCTTTGTCTTAAAAAATGTGGAAAGAAACAAAATTTTAAGGCACCTTTAATAAATATTTAGCTATCTCTGTTCAATTGATTCTCAACAGCCTCTGACCTGTGGTCATTCAGAGTTATGAAAATCAGTCTGGTTATTCAAGCACTTGACTGTGGATTAAAATTCTTACTTTTAGAAAAATTTCAAATCTGTCTTTGATATTTAAGTCCACTGTCTAAAATGGGAAGGTTAAGTGCTAGAAAAGTACAGGGAGTGGGGTATTTGCAGCTATATCATTTGCCAACGTTTATTATATAAGGCAGGAACAATATATGTAATCACGTAAGTATATATAATTTATTTGATGTGCAGCATTTGTGTTGCAAAAGATTCTCGTGATCTGTAGGCAGTTGTGAGAGATTTAGAGACTATCCTGGTGCAGTGTCAAAAAAGTAGGAATATTTGTCCTTTGTTTTGCCTCACAAGCATTTGAAAGAGATGAAGACCAGTCTGTGTGTAATTTGGGGCATTTAAGATTTGGTTCATTTCTGAAAACATTTTGTTCTTGGAAAATTTTGTTAAAAGCCACTGATCTGACAGCTGAGGCAATACACACCTGCTTAGACTTCATCCCAGAAGAGATAGATGCTTTCTAAAATTATAATTCAAATAACTTACAGTTATAATGAATATCTTCACTTTGGAAAGACCTTGACCCTCCACCCCTGTGGTGTCTTTCAGACCTCTCTCTCATTTGCTTGTCCTGGGTACACTGACCCAGTGCAGGCAGTGTTTGGGGTTTGCAGTGTCTTACCTGAGATCTGTCTGCAAACCCCAAATCCCCAAAAAGGGCAATTTCAAGCCCTGCCAGTGCAGAAATTCGAATCCTCTATTCACCAGTCTGTCATTGCATTCACAATCCAGAGTGAGAGTGCATCCCCTGGGACCTGAGGGAGCTGTGAGAACCATTAATAACATTTTCCCTCCCCACTGACATGTTGCTGTCCCTTTCCTCACAAGGGGCTCAATGTCTGTGGTGGTGAATGCCCAGAGCTGTGATGTGGTCTGGTTTGAAAGATCTTGGAAGTATGTGAGATGCTCCTCTTACATCCCAGCCTGCCCTATTATTCATTCTGCCGAGCCAGACTCATCTGTACAGAGAACCAACACAAGGCTCCCTGCATTTCACAAATCCTTTCAGAATTAAATTAACCAGTTGCAGGGGCTCCAGAAAGGCATTTACATGTCTTTTACCTCTCACATCTCCAAATCCTCATTTCAGGTCCTCTAAGAGACATAATTTGTTGGGCTGAATTTCATTCCCTAACAACTTCCCCCCCACATCCAATTAGCACAGTACCATACATGACAAAGATAGAAGAGAATTCTAATTATCAGCCAAAAAGAAGCTATTCAGACTGGTTTTTGTCTTTCTTTTTATGTGTTAGACAACCCCATGAGACTGTTAGCACAGACAAAGTTCAACTATAGGGGCTAAATCAAATAATAAACATGTATTTGTGGTTAGTGCCTGAGCACTAACAGAGTTCAAGGGATGCAGTCAGGTTTCAAATGGCACCTAGTTTTTTTCTGCCTTTCAAACAGACATGACCCAGGTGGAATTTTACCTCCCAAGGAGGAATATACTCTCCTGCCCTTTGCTGCTGCTTTTTACCTTCTGAATTTTAGTCCACACATGATCTTCTTCACTTCTTCCTTCAAGGATGTCCATGGCATCAGCCATTAGTGACTGCAGCTGTGGTACTGAGATAAAAATTATCAGCGTGGAATTCACACAGAAATAACTTCTCTAAATACACAGATTAAAACCTAATTAAAAAATCATTTGTACGCTGATGATTTTATTACTCATCTTTCACACAATGAGCACTGCCACCTCATCTTTGCTCCAGCCATTACATCGTATTATTGTGGATATAAAATACTTCACAATGGGAAAAAAATCCTATGGAAAATTTGTACTTAAGCCTATACATTTTAATGCAGTAAATGTTTATATTTAGTAAAGGAAGGATTGGGCTGTAAAGAATAAAGGCTCCATATTTTATTCTTTAGCTGTCTGAGATATTCTGTGTCGTACATGAATGCTTTTTAGTATTTTCTCCCAAGGCTAATGTATCATCATTTAAAGCAGCATGTAAAACCTTACAAGAGGACAACAATAAAGCCGAGATGCTTTTGCTGTAGCTGGAAGTATCTAGCTCATTTTCCCTGCTTTTACTATCCTTTTCCTTTGGCAAACCCTTCCTTCTCCCCATCATTCAGCATAACAGAGCATAAAACCAAGGCTGACAATTTCTAGTGTAAACTATGAAACGGAGCTGAGGGGAAATCCTTGGTAATCAGTCCTTGGTGTAAGAGGGGAGGATGAAATCCCAGTTAGCTGCAGCTCTGCCTCACCCCAGTGCC
Organism: Vireo altiloquus; assembly: GCA_013396875.1. Classification (NCBI taxonomy): domain Eukaryota; kingdom Metazoa; phylum Chordata; class Aves; order Passeriformes; family Vireonidae; genus Vireo; species Vireo altiloquus. The sequence continues at coordinate 192,904 of VZRF01010043.1, forward strand.
CTTCCAGGTTAGTCACAGCATTGTCTCACCCCACACCCTTCCCAAACACCTGGAAATGTTTCAGTGGCTCTAAGTTCAGTAAGAGAGACACAAGGCTCAGCTCCTTGAGCAGACCCCTGGGAGCAGCCATTAGCACCAGTATTTAGGGACAGACTGGGAAAAACTGGTGTTTAATACCTTTGACATTGCTGTGCTCTAGTAGGTCTATTCCAAAATGTTTGGTTGATTAAAGGGAATGCAAACAATATTTTCTGGAATCTCTTTCCACATCTGTCACTCATTATCACAAGGAATTGGACAACATAAGCATTAGAACTCATGGAGAAATTGTCCCTTCCCTCAAGAAATTGTCTCTTCCATCTGTACCTAGACAGGCAGCAGTCTAACATGAGTAAATAGGGGGTAAAATTTAAAACATCAGCATTTAGGATAACTGGACAAGTTAAAAAAAATGTTACCCTGAGATTCAAGAAGCAGATCTGCATTTCCTCACCTTACGCATTACCTTACGCATTCAGGTATTTGAAGTTAAAATTATTTGTCTGTATCCCAACACTGGATAAAGGATGCAGGAATCTTCTTTTGAATCCCCCAAGATATTTGCTATGCTCAGTCCCAGCCTGTTTTTCCTGTGCTTGTGCATCCATTAAGTTGGATCTTATGGGTCCAAACATCTTATGAAAACTGTTGTGCTTTTTAAGTCATGCCTCAGCGTTGATGAAAAAACTGCAAAGTTCTGCCTCTTGACTTCAAGAGTTAACGTGTCAGAAATTTTCTATCACCATACTTTTATGACATATAATCTCCTTCTATGAATCCAGAACAGACACAGCCCAGAGATTAAGGGTATTTAGGGCAGAATGGGCAAAGCACAGATCCTGCACCAAACCAAGCAGCAGAGGAACTGCTCAGGAAAGGGGAGGATGTTTCCAGTGCTTTCCTTGGAGTAATTCTCCTGAAGAGCTCACTGGGCAGCACCCACTGGGACAAGGACCAGGACATTGTTCTGTCACCCCTAAGGGGCTGCTCTGACAGCCCAAACAGGCTGCAGATTTCACTGCTTTGGGCAATGAGTTAAAACAAGGAATCTTTCCAATTAGTTTCAGTGATACTGATACATGCCAGTGGAAAGTGCCCAGTGTGTGCTCTGGTTTTAATTTTTATCACCCAAAGTGTTTCACCAGCTCTACTGGCAGATAAAATGTGCAGCTACAAGAGTGGGCAGTTGGCAAACCACAGTAATTCTCCCAAGGATGATCTTTTTTGGAAAATCCCCGCAAAGAGAAATGCTGCTTTTTTTTTAAAAAAAAATTGTCCTAATTTGATTTTAAATGAAAATAGACTTTTTCTTTTTTTAACAACCTTTCATCTTGATTTATGATGTACAAGTATGGTGACATTGAAATCATAAACCTTGGAAAGATTTTCCTCAGGGTTTTTTGTCCACTTATATTCAATTGTTCTAGCTAATTGAAATCACAGAATCTTTGTTTTCCCAGGGTCCCAGGGTGAATAAATACTGACTAAAGAAGGCCTCAGTCGAGGTTCTCTGTGCCATATCTTAGGCCTTTATTTATTTAGTTACAGGAAGACATTTACACAGAAGAGTTTATAACTGAAGTGCCTCTGGGATCCTTGTGAGTTGTACTACTATAAATTCAGTGTCTTTTAAACTTTATACAACTTATTCAGTATGTGATAATAAACATTTGGCATCTTTAGCCTTTTCTAACTCACATTTTAACTGCCTTCCTTGGTCATAAAGTCTTATCTCATTTTTACCAGTGTAAAGTCAGAATGACCTCAGAGGAATTATTTAAAATTTTTATTAGTCTAAGCGCGATTAGAACTTGGCCAGCTCAGTTTTCTTCAAGGAAAAAAAAAAAAAATTAGATCCCTCTTAGAAATGTTGGTGAAGAGTGAGAAGCACGTGGGGTCAGTGTGTGTGCTGTGACTCTGACCCCAGGGGCACAGGGGCTGCCTCTGGAGTGCTCCCTGAGAGATGCTGGATTTGCCCAGTCCTGCAAATGGCTCACCCTGCCTGGAGCCCAGCGAGATGAGGGGGGTGGCAGGAGGATGAGCAAGCTGGGATCTCTCTCTCCCTCCTTCCCTGGATGACTCAGGAGTGCAGACCCAGCGACGGGCAGCGATGCTCCGTGCTCGGTGCAGCTGGGATGTGCTGGGGAACCAGTCCCTACTGGCATAGGAGAAGCCTGTGCCATGTGGGCTGGTGTCACCAGGGAAGATAAAGCCCATTAATCACTCCCTGGTGAAGTTATTCTGCAAGTTCTTGCCTGCAGTCTTGTGCCTTCACACTGTGGCGCCTTAACTTTACTAAAATATTCCAGTTACAAAGCAACCGAGCCTCCATTTGCACACAGACAATAAAGATATATTTTACAGCTGGGTGGCAGAACAAAGAAATATAAATGAATTCTGAATTAATGCGGTGTAGCTGGTAGAGATTTTCTGTCTTTATTCTTTTAAAAAAGCACTTTTACCTTGTGCTCAGTAAACAAAAAATATGTGTTTTGTTGAAAGATTTAAAGCCTGTCACTTAAATGTCCCAGCATGGACCTTTGTTCTGTCCAGTCCTGCCCTTAGGAGACTGAAGACCTATGTCTTGGGTGGCTTAAAGCCTCTCCAAAAAGCTTTCCAGGGAGGTCATGTTTATGATTACTACATGACAAGATACAGACAAGAGAGTGAGAGCCTGTGCCGAACGTGCGATGTACTGAAAATATTGTGCCCTGGAGAAAAACCTATCACTGAAATATGTACCAATAACTCAAGACCCTTTAGTCAGCCTTGAAATGTGGGCCTGCTGAAGTTTAATACCAGAGAACTTGAATCAAAAGGAGAATGTCTTTTAATAACACAGTTTCTTTGCAATGTCGTTTCCCCTTATCTTGAGCCCAGACTTCAAAGTCTGGCAACCACCTCCTGCAGTTGCAGGCTGCTGCTTCTCTTCCCTAAAGCAAGCTGCTGTGAAGCTTTAATTCTGCAGAGCTTAGGAGCTTTGCAGGACTGCAAACAAATGGCAAGGGACCGGCTTTGGGAAAACCAAGAGTTTTTAGTTGGATAATCAAAATTGGACTGCATTTAAATGCAAGGGCTGTGGAGGGACTTTTATTTTATTTTTATTTTTTCCCCTAGAATGAAATGCTTAAAATTTACATGTACCTGAGCTCCTTCCTTCCCCCTTCCTAAAACCTGACAGCCTCGAGGAAGAATAATCACATGGTGCTTTCTGATTGCAGCTTATTGCTGTACTATCAGGCCATTAATGACTCCACTGCCAGCCCTGCTGGCATCTCTGCCCTCCTCTCACCGAGGGAAAACAAAGCACGGCAGGCTCACAGGATTATTCAGAGGCAGGGAGCAAGCCATGGGTGGAAGCAGGAAAGGAAAACCTTTGCTCTCCTTTCCCCCTCTGCTCAGCTGTGGCTGGATTGGGCCTGTTCAGCCGCAGGTGGCTTCTGAGGTTAGATAACTTAAAGTAGCACGATCTGAATAATTGCAATCATTTTCCCAGACTGATTTGGGGAGGTTTTGGGGAAAAAGAAAGAGGTTTTAAAAATATGCCCACAGATGAGTCATGCTGGTTCTATAAAAGTCATCCTCGCAGGTGATCAGCACCTCCTCTGATAAAGCACTGAAGGACGATTTAAAAACGACTTCAGGGCTGCACATTGGAAAAATGAGTTATGGAGAAAATTGCAGTGCAGAGCTCTGGCCCAGCCCTTCCCTCCCTGGCTCCCTTCTTCTAAAGGCCAAAATAGGTGTTAGAAATAAGACCTGACCAGTTCTGCACCCTCCCAAGTGACTTCCTGCAGGCAGGGGATGGTTGCCAGCTCAGCCATCACTCGATTCACCTCTTGGGGCTGTTCCTGCTCTCTCTGCCAGCGGCCAAAGAGGTTGCTGTAATGGAACCTCTCCATCACACTGGACAAGAGCTGTGCTTGCCCCGTTTTCCCAGCAAAAGCAGGGAGGTTAGAGGACAGTCACAGGAAAAAAGGCTTGTCCTTTCCCTCCTGCCCTTTGAGGCTTATCAACCCATATATTTGTGCTGGTGGTGCTATAAGCAATATGACATCCAGCACCTTAAAGATAATGCTGCTGACAATCTCTGGAGAGGGAAAAGGAAAAAAAAGATTTCTTGCCACACTCTCTCTAGTAGTAGTAGAAAAATAAATATGCAGTCATAACATATGTGAAGGGGGGACAGCAGATAACAAACTAGAATGCAATTTTCTCATTTGGAAATGGCTTTTCCGTAATCCCCTCTATTAAATATTACCTAACTTATATGGATTGCTTTTAAAGTTTCAGTGAAGAGGCTGAGGAAATCATGCAGTGTGTCAGCTTATGGTTTGTTTGCAGACTAGGCAAATCCAGAGTTTTCAAATATATAACCTTGAGGGCCTAAAACCTGCAGAGGTGGTCTCTGATCCTCCAGGCAGCCAGGCACATGGTAAATTTTAAGTGTGTGAATACAGAAACTCAGCCAAGTGCTTGCATAAAATCTCAGCACCTGCTGAAGTGTTTGATGGATGGCAGCCTTGCCACCATATTTTCAGAAGTATTCTGATGCCAAAAATGCAAATAAGCACCCTACTGAGATTTTCAAAAGCAATTTGGCCTAGATTCCCGACGAGATGGAGCCATTGCATATCTGAATGCTCAGCCCTTCAGAGTGAAATTTCCATTCATCTAATCAGGGTTTTGAATGCACTTAAGTGCCTGAAATTCCAAGAATTGGCATCAATTTTCAAAACCACTTCCAGTATTTTTAGCAGACCTTTGTTCTGGCAGCTCCATATGGAGGCACCCTGATGCTGCCATTTCCATGCACTTCAGGTAGGTGATTCTAGGTCCAATCATGAATTGAACAAAGTGAAAGGAAAGTTTGGAATTACATTTATTTTTTCAATAAACTCTGTCCTGTTTTTAAATTGAACTTCTCTGCACAAAGAATCTTTGTCATTTGCTTTGGTCTTGATCTTGATCTTGGTTTTGCAGAAATTTGCACTGGGAAACCATCAAGTGTGAACGTGGTTCTTTTATCAAGGCTAAGAATTTAATAACAACTCTGATCTTGCTTTCTATACCTCTTACAGGAACAACGATGGAAAAAACCACCAGTTTGCTCTAAAATAATCCTGGAACAGTTAATTTTGCACCTTTTAATCTAATACCTAAGATACTTGTGAAACAGTGTGAAATAAGACTCTGTGCTGGTGACCAGCACAGGAACGGAGCTGTAATCTGGGAGCTCCAGATGTGAGAGCAACTGGATAAGAAAGAGCTGAGGCAGTGGACTGGTATTTCCATTAGCTGCAGGAGAGAATCAGGCAGCACACAGGGAAAAGGAGCTCTGGTCAGCAGTTCTCTGGAGGATTGCAGATAGCTCCCATCAGCTGTGTTTGGAGAGGTTAATTTAAACCCAAGCACCACAGAGCAGAGGAGCCAGCGTGGTAGGAGATACCTCTTTTGAGAGAAGTGTGCTTTGATTAGTCTGTTAATGAAAATGCCAAGAGCTTATTCTTCTCAATAAACATAATGCAGGGCTGAATTCCAAAGAGAGCAAACAACTGAAAAGGAAAGGAGAGATAAAAGACAATGATAGCAGAAGGGCCATTGTGTAAAAATAGGTACAAACAAGACTGGGGTGGCAATTAAGCTTCTGATAATTCAGGTGGAAGGTCTGCAGTGTGTTTCACTCGGAGCAGAAAGCCTAACTAGTTCTAAGATGGATTTTACTCCATGTATGAGTGAGATATTTGGTGAAACAAAGGTGTATAACAGCACATGATTTGGCTTGAGGATCCAGGAGGGTCCTTCCAAACCCATCTTCTCATGAGCTGCTAACCCATCTCTAAGAGGGACAACAGGACAACATCCTTACAAACTACATTTAGCACTTGAAGAGTCATTTTCTGAGGATCTGACCTAGTATTACTAGGAGGTACCAGCAAGAAAAAATATTTCTGTGCTGTCCAGTGTGTGAAATTATAGGTCTGACCCAGTCCAGTTAATGTGGAGCTAAAGCAAGGAAGAAAATGGAGCTCAGTCTCCACCTGATCATCAGCCTCTGAAAGCCCCAGGTAGAGCTGTGTGCATTAAAAGAAGGAGAAGCAATCAGTTAATGAGAAAGAAAGAGAGCTCTTATCAACATCAAATAGTCTCACATCATTTGAGATGCAGCAAATGGTTTTTCCTTGCTATTCCTGAAGTCAGCCCAAACCCTTTCTTGTGCAAGCACCGAGAAATGAGTGAGTTGAGTCATCAGCTGGGAAAGCAGGTAGAAGTTCTCTCTCGTCGTGCTGTGTCTGTTGGGGGCTTCTCCAGTCATTAAAAAAGTAAAGGTTAAGAAAATTTTTTTTTTCTCTGCTTGCCTCTTCAGAAAAATATAAGGGCAGGCTACATAGCTCCAGGAAACAAATTTGGCATCTGAGCCAGCCCTCAGTCCATGGACACAGCAATGCTATTTAAATTTAGAGTAGGTTGGAAGTAAATAAATAAATGACCGACAAGGTTCTGTTTGTAGTTTTTTTTTAAAGGGATTAGAGGAGGTTGAACATTGTCAGGGGTGGTCTTTCAGTGACAATGAGAAATGCAGAAAGAGAAAGTAAATAACTGCTGTTGGCAGGAAGAAAATTTCCACGGGGAGCTGATCCACATGATGAGAATTACATGAACTGTAGCAGAATTCAAGGGGCTACTAAGCTGCAGTAAAAGACATAATGAAGTGACCTGGAAATCAGATGAAAGTGAAACCAGCTCAGGTAGCCTCAGCGAAGGTTAAGCAAGTAACAAACTTAAATGGAGACTCCAGTGGGGAAGAGGAATCAGGTGGCAAAGGGAGTAAAAATGCAGTAAACAGAGTCAGAGTGGTTAGAAATGCAGTAACATATTCAGATAATAAACAGGTAAATGATGATGCTGTTACTTTCTGGACGTGTGTCACCCCCACTGACTAGTTTTCCAAGGAGAATTTAAAGGAGAAAGTAAAAATCAGCAATTGATGGACTTTTTATTGAGGACTTAATTCATAATGGGCAGCCTCACCTGAGGCAGGGATGCTTCCAAGAGGGAGCATTCCCTAGAAAACCTTTTGCTGCACAAGTTCCCTTTAAACTAAAACCAAAAAGGGTATTTATTCCTGGAGGCAACTTTGAAGACCTTCCTGCTGGGAGACAAATAAGGTCCTGCTGCCCAAGGATCAGCCCTGTGACATCCTCCTTCCTCTGACCTTGGGATGAAAAAGCACCCACACAAAGCAGATCAGCCTCTTCTGGATGGAGCTTACCTTAGCTCCCGCTAAACACCCTGCACTAACAGCCAGAACAAAGCTTTCTTTGCAAAAAAGGATCTGCAGAGCATGTGAGAGGAGTGAATCATGTGTCCTTTCATGTATTGAGAGCTCTGGCGTGATACCCCCACCTTTTCCTTTTCTCTATATGCAAGAAAGGAGTCATCCCTTCTGCCTCTTCTATTTATAAATAAAGTTAAATTGCTGAATGCTGAAAAAAAAAGAAAGAACAGAAAAGTGTTTGGTCAGCCTGGATTTTAAGCAGGATGTGTCATATCCAAGACTCAGGGCATGTTTAAATATCAGCTTAAAGAGCACCACTTTGCAGAAGTCTGGAATGCCCCCCAGTAGTTCTTTTCTATTGTGGAGTCTTTTCCACTGTTTTTCAGCTCAAAAATCTGAATGAAGTTATGCCTGGCAAGCAGCTCTGTAGTGCATTGCAATAACAAGCAGAAAAAATCCATCATAACGTTGCTTTAATGCCCCTGGTATCCTTCAGGAAGTGTGTGTGCTGAAATTTGTGTGTAGTAAATACTTTCCCTCCACTTAAAAAATAGACAACAAAGGAGCAAGATCTGTAAATGCAAGCATCGTGTTGTGAATCATAGGGTGGGTTTTGCTCACCTTTATAATATGAGCAGAATAATAAGCCCCTCTGGCCACTCTTTCTCCTCTTAAGTAGCATCATGTGCCATCAGCATGGGACTAGAGCGAGAGAAGGGCTGACTCGGTGTGTCCAAAGCAGCAGAAATTACCCCAGTGAAATCACTTAATAGAATAAATAACTGCTTGTCAATGCTGGCTGTCTTGCCTGGGGTGTGAGTAGCTGCAGGTCTGACCACCAGATATCTTTGAAGGCAAATTAAATAACCCTTGTGCCATGTTATTTCTGGGTAGATGAGGTTTATGGCATTTCCCCACCAGCTGCAGATGAGGGGCCAGATGGTGACATTCTTTTTCAAATGCTTCTTCCTTTACAGTACCCAAAAGTCCCCTTGCTTTAAATGGGACTGACTGTTCCTTATGAGGAAGGAGAGGGACAAAAGAAAATTCTCTGCTTTTTAAACCTCTACCTTCACGTCATACAACACTGGTGTGTGTGTATAAAGCACATCCCTAGGTTGTGTGGCTGCACAACTGAGGTGGCAGAATTGCCTTGAATATTAAGTGCTGCCATGGCTTAATAAGGTCTACATTAGCACTGAGGTGTGTATTTGTCAAAAAAAATCTGATCAGGACAAGAGTTTGGGTTGTACATTTGCATCTTCAAATGAAAAAGAAGACAGAAAGGAGTGCTGGTTCTATTAATAAACAAAGATATTCTTTTATCTTCTTAAAGTGAGTTCTAAAGCTTAAGTCTGTAGCTGAAGTTTGTCCTGCAGAAGTTTTTAATTTAGTTTGCGTGTGACAGAAGTAACACAGACTCATCTTCCTAGCTTAAAGAAAATTTTGAAATGCTTTTAAAGAAGGAAAATTGGCCAAGACTCTCAGCCCAGTAAAGAGATGTTATCTTCAGCAGCAGAGCGACTCTGGCTCTGTGTCTGTGTAATTGCCATTGTTCTCTTTGGCTCTGCTTGAACCACGTGGTCCTGCTCCTCCAAATTCATTTACAGAATAGGGTAATTTTGGAAAATCCACAAGATATCCAATTTCAAAGGTTTTTCTATTCCTGATACTCTTTAGGAACTGTGCAACTGCGATAGAGGAATCTCACCTCTAAAAGCTCTGTGTCATACCCAAAGGGAGAATTGTGGGCTCAATTATTCTTTTTAAATTGCAGTTTTACTGGGGCTTTTAGAAAGGCCAGGGGTTTATTCTGTATCCAGCACCCACCCCACTGTCTGTTTGCACTTGTAGCATCCCAAGTGTGCTGAAGTTTAGTGCCCACAGCAGTGACAGATATTTCACTTTCCCAAAGGTGCCACTTCTATCAGCCCACACATCAATAAACTCAGGCTTTTGCTCATCCAAAGCCAACAGCACAAGGCTTCAGGGGAGAGCTGGAGAGAAGCAGCTGTGATTCCTTGGGGATGTCTGACCCTTGTCCTGGCTCCCAGCGATGCAGACACTCTGTGAGCTCCCATTTTGGAAAAGCACTGAGCACCTTTACCTCCCACCAACCCTGCCAGTTCAGGCACTTACTGTGGTTTCAGCAGCTGCTCTCTGAAACTAAAGGAGATTGAGCTTCCTCAAATATCTAGCTAATGTTTCCTCCTTGCTAGGGGTTGCTAAGTAGCAGGTTTTTGTCAACCTCCTATCTAAGAATATAAATCCTGTGATTTGCTAAGACACTCCTGACGAGAAAATGGCTCTGGTTCCCTCAACACAGAAAACTCCAACCCGGTTATTGCTAGGGAAAAAGCATTAACATTAGCATTCACAATCTGGGGAGGAGGAGAGGTTTCTTCCTCGTATTTTCAGGAGAATAATTTAAGAATTGCATTAAAACAGTCTAGTCTACATGCAAATTTGATTTTTGACCTTTTGTGCTAATCAACAGCCATGCTGCTAAAAAGCTGTGTACATTATTGCAGAAAGTATGGAGTAGAATTAACTAATATACCTTTAATATGGCTGTAGCAGATTTGAAGGTTATTTCACATACTTTCCTACAGAGGGATCAGGATCTGAATCATCAGAAATGCTTCAAGGAGCAATTATTAACTCTTGATGGAACTCTTGGTGGAATGTGTAGTATACTATGGGTATTAAACACAGTGAGCAGTTTTGGCTGTCATGTGGAGAAGGGATCATTAATTTTAAATTTTAATTAATTTAAATAAATTAAATTTTAAATAAACTGGGTACTGTTAAATAATTAAGACTACTTTTCAAAAGTATCTAAACCCCATTTGACCTCAGCTCCTAGTGCAGTTCATGGCGTGTTTCTGGACATGGGAGGAGCACGTGCAGGAAGAAGTACCCACTGAAAACACAACATCATTCACACACAGAGAGGATTCTGCCACCACACATCACACACCAAAAAGGTTTTTATACTCACATTTATTCTAGTGCTTCTTATAAAATCCATTACAATCTTTTTCCCCAGTTCTTTCCCCAAATCTTTTTGTTTCTTCTTCCATGGTAGGACTGAAAGGTACCTTCTGGTCTAGGAAATGAAATCATAAAAACATAGACTGTGTTAATTCATATTCATTTTCTGTAGAGGATCTATTAGGATGAGGATAAACTGGAGGAGTGAGGAGGATGGGGAGAGTTCTCTGGATATTCAGGGCTGCTAGCAAAGAGCCCTAAAACCCCCCCCAGTCCTCCTCATCCAGCAAGGATTGTGAAGATCCCTTGAGCTATCCCAGCCATTAAGAAAGTTGGTGCAGCTGAAAAAATTGGCAGTTTTCTAGTCGTAGACCTTTCCAAGTTTTTTTCCAATGTGTTTGTTTCTGAAAATTGCAGTCAGTAAGTGCTGCTGGGCAGGCAGAGAGTCAGCAATGTCTGGCCACACATAAATTCCATGAGGATCTGGAGTAGCAAAATGAAGATAATTTCCACTGTCACTCTTCAGTTGTAAGAGAAGCTACTTCTCAGTTTTGGAGACCAAAAAATAATAAAAGGAATTCTAAAAGGGACCAAAATGGATTTGAGAAGTCTTGCCAGAGCAAAGGTGGCCAAACCAACCCACCCAGCTCTAACAGAGTTTTGAAATTCCAGACTTTGCAAACTTTTGCATCAACAGCTTAAGTTTTGCTGATGCATAAGATAAAACATGTTCTTCCCATCTATGCACTTTTCAATGCTGATCATCCAAAGCATTAAGAACTCAACCCTTCAGAACACAACATCCGGATCTTTTAACTGCAAGAGGAGCTGTTTTGTTGTTCCCCGATTTTTGCAGTTTAATTTCCTACAGATTTGTGCTTTTGCCATCACCACCAGCACGGTCCCAGGTTTCCTGCACGTCCTGTCTGCTCTCCCCAGCTGGCACAGGTCAGCTGTGCTGTGCCTGCTACTGTCAAACCCCTGCGTGTCACGGGATGGGTCTGCCCTGACCCCAGCAAGGACAGATGCTCAGAGCACTTGTACAAACCACCCTCGTGCAGGGAGCTGGACCAGCTCAATGCTGCCTTCCCTTCCCCTGCAGAAAATAAACCTAGATTGAATGTCAGTGTCACTTCTCACAAAGGAGTGCTCTGTTTGCAGGCAGCTCTGCTTTTAAGATGCCAGGCTGTGTGGTCACAGTGACAAATGGACAACCCCACTCAGCGCTCTCCAGACTTACCCCGATATAAATCAAAGCAAGTGGACCTGATATTTCCCCTGCAGCATATTCTACTGCTGCTGGATTCCCAATTTCATGACAAACTGCATTGTACACTTGGATTTTGGTGTGTATCTGCTCCTTTTCCTTGGCAGTAGGAAAACTTTGAAACAAATTCAGACCTTACACTCCAGCAGAACTTGGACTAAAATTGGACAGATATTTATTGCAGAATAGGAAGGGTATTTAAAATAACATGTTCGTGAGATGCCTGGTATTTCACACCCACTGATAGAATAGGATTTAACTCCTGTTTTTAATTTCACCTATGTGAGATTTAGACTTGCAATTTGCATGCTCAGTGGTACTACACTGACAAAGAACTAAACCTGTTGCTTGTGATGTCCTTTGTTTGGTGATCACTATGATTTTAGGTCAGATCTTAATAGATAAGTTGAGTAAACATTACAGATTTGGCTGACTTCACCTAACAGTTTTGAGTTATCTCAGCATCAGGTGTAGGAAAAGGATCCATATCTGCTGTGCCATGAGAGTGTTCCCAGGACAGCCCTGATATGTTTTTTTCTTTGCCTTTGATACCATTTAAATACCAGAAAGTTCAGTAATCCCAGAACCTGCACTCAGAAAAAAAATAAAATTGAAGCCATTCTTTTTACTGATAGATTTTTGTAAACAAGCATATTTGAAAGCAGAACTGTTCAAGTCTGTCTGTTTTAGAATTGACTAAAGTTCCATAGGACTGGGATCTTTTATCCCCCTTCTTTTTTACATTCTTCCTTTTCCTAACTGGAAAAGGAGGAGTAACAAAGTGACTGGTGACACTTTCAGAGTCATTAAGTGATTTATAAACATAAACTGACTTTCAGTGCAGAACTTGCACACTTTTGCTGCTTATGTGCTCCTGAAAATCTCACCCTTGCCGTAAATTGAGGGAGTTTTATTTTACACTCCTCTTAACGCCAGTACTTTTGTCCCAGGAAATTCTCCACAGTCCCATCAGCAAGAAAATGGAAGACAGGGATTTTACAACTTTCATGATAGATAAGTCCTCATTTTCTCTCTGAACAAGCCCAAATCTCCTGCCACCCATCCAGTACATGGCTGATCTGCAGCTTTCAAAACAGGATCTAGATTTGCACTGGTTTTCTAAAGCAAAACAAGAATGAACAGAACAAGTTTACTTCTGCTGCCTATTTGCACAGTTTTATGGCAAACACTTGGGTTCCTGATTCCTATTTGTGTTTTAGAGGCAGATTGCAAAGATGCAGCCTGTTTCCTTTTGGAAGCTCAGCAGGGTTAGGGCTGCCTGACCTGGGGGTAACCCTGGCAGCCCCTCAGCCTTTTGGATGATCGTGTTGGAGGTGGCAGTGAGAGGTAAACTACACCCAGTTTGTGTGACAAAGGTAGAGGCTTTGCAGAATTTGATGTGGGAAATGTATTTTTCCCTTCTTGTTTCTCAATCACCAGCTGAGAGCCAAGCCTTATCAGGGACAACTGTGTTCCAGGTCAGGAGGTCAATGACAGGAAGAAATGTCTTTTGTCCCCCTGCCAAAATGTCATGCCCATTCCTCTTGAAACAAGGTCACCAGAATTTAAGCATCTCTCTACCCCAGGAGAGGCTGTTGGAGTTCACTGTGCCAGGAGGTGACAACAGGCTCTGCTAAAGCCCTTGCTCACTCTGGGTCTCTCTTGTCTTCAACAGGCTAAAGGAAACCTGGCTTTCTGCTCCCATCCCTGCAGCTGAGATGCTCTCACAGGTGGTGGTCAGTCCAGCACAGATGGGGAAGGTGAAGGCTCTGCTGCAGGGATGACCATCAGTGACCATGGAAATCCATGGAGCTAGGAATGAGCTTGGGTCTCCCTGCCACCACAGCATGCTGCAAAGCTGCCCTTGAGCAAAAGATTGGTTGCAATATTGAAATCCAATAACACAGATATGGGACTTCATGGGTAAAAATCATATTTATGGGGATTTGCAGGGTAAAGTCTGTACTTTGCCTGAGAATTCATTTGGTTGCCTAAATCGTGGACAATCAGAGAGCAAATCTCAAACGACAGCTTTCCCCCTAGAAGTGTAAAAATGTCTGGAGCTCAAGCTTCAAACTCTCTCAGCCTCTTTTTAAGACACACACACACACACAAAGAGTACACAGTGCTTAAGAGCGTGTGACATCTGCTGTTACCTGTGAATATGTGCTGCATGTAATCAGGGCGCTTTTTTGCAAAGTTTTTATTTGCCTCCTTTATTTTGTCAGCCTTGTCTCCTTTCACAAATGGTAAGTACATAAACGAAAAAGATACTTCTCTCTTGAGGGCTTCTTGAGTTACAGCCTAAAAACAGCAAAGAAATGATACATTTCTTGTTGGGTAATGGCTAGTTTAAGAAAAATCAACACCACCACCCCCCACAATTTTTCTGATGATATTTTCCCTTTTTCCCTTTAATAATTGCACAGTCATGCAAAGATAACATATTTTGGTCCTGAATATTAATTAGAGGGGAATTTAAATTAGTTCCAGAAAACACTGCCTATCTATACTCAGAAAATCAATTTAATGGGGAAAGAACATTTGTAAACAGTTTTCAGTGCGGCGAGCTTATGTCTTCAATGAGGAGAAAAGTATTAGCTAAATTATCTTCTAGATGAAAAGAAAGAGTGATTCCATGCTCTTTGAAGGTCACAACTTTCATCTGAGGGTTTTATTCAGTCCTTGGGAGCTGGTTAAAAAACACTAAGCATTCATATTACCCCTTGGGTTGGCACGAATCAGACACTGTGCCTGTACGGAATATTAGTCTTAAAATATTGCATTTAAGCACCGTTTGCATTAAGAGTAAAATTCACTCCTGTGCAGAGGGCAACACGAAGCTTATGAACCTTTTCATCCCTCAGAAATGACTCAAATGATGCATTGTGCTGGTCTGATGCAGAGAGGTGGATTTCACACTCAGTGGACCCCAATGAGCTGGTGCTGGAGCTGCCAGGAGGAGCTGCCAGCCTGGGAACAGCCTTGCCTGGCATTTTTATCCATCAGGGCAAGGGAAGCTGAGCTGCAGCTCCTCCTGGGCTGGGTCAGACCATGCTCAGCTCTGCCTTGGCTGCATCTCCTGCCAATGACAATTTTGTCTTCTTGAGGTGGGCATTGCTTTCTGGAAACTGGGGGAAAGGCAGGGCTTCAGTAGTGTGTCTTGGCAAAAGCATAAATAGGATTAGTAGCGCCAGGACTAACACAAAGTTAATGGGGATGGTCAGAAACGCATGAGAGGAAAGGAAAATCTGCATTTCAACAGAGGTTTTGAATCTCCCAGGTCCCCTGATGCACTGAGGTGATTCACAGAAGGTACCACCGTGGGACCAGCTCTGTGTTTTATTGACAAGCCCTCATTTTTGCTCTCCAATCTATCCCCCACCTGTGTAAAATTATCCAAGACACAGTGTGCCTCCGTGAGCCATTCCTTCAGCTGATGACTGCTCCCACCACCCCAGCATGGGAGCCTGAGAGGGACAATGAGTTAAGTATCCATGTCCTTCTCTCTAATGCCTTTAGACAACAGGACTTCTGATAAGGTTTTATGCCAGTTTATTTCCACCCCGTTTATTGATACAGGGTGTGCAGAAGTACTGTTACTGTTGTTTTGAGTAGATTTTAGGATAGGCTGCCACACGTGCACCCTGAGTGCTCTTACACTGATTACTCTGCCTGGATCTCGAGGGTATCACTGGGGATTTGTTTTCATTTTAGATTTCTATATTTAGCCATCACATTATCCTGCTTTTATTGCAATGGAAGCAGTCTGGAGTGGCCAGTTTAGCCCTGGAGAATCAACAAGCCCCAAATGTGTGTAATAGTATCATGACCACCCAGGGCTCTAATAACATTCCACCCAGGTGAGGAGAAGTTCCAGCTTTCCATGGGCAGAACCATGTTATCCATGGTTAATGACACAGATCTGGAGGTATCAGACCAGAAAATAACAAGTGTGTCCTCCTGCCAAGAGCTCAGGGGACACATGAGGGGATCTGCCCAGTCCTTCCTGGGGTAAAACTTACAGGTCTGCACTGATTTATAGGAAAGTGATTTTAGGTTCCTTATTTCTGTGGACTTTAACTATCCTGTTGTTCAGGTAACAAGCAATGCTACCAATCCAACTTTCTAAAATACATTTTTTAAAAAAAACTTTTCCAAGTTTTTCTGCATATCACGTGTAAGTATAGAAATGGAATTAGGCCAGCCTAATTTTGTGTGAGATGTTGGATATTCTGCTTATTTTTTATAGGCTGGCAGCTGTTTCCTAATCTGGATTGATATGAGCATGTGAGTGTGGGTTTGTGTGCATCCAAACACTTCAGGTTTAAAATAGGTGGAGTGAGGCAGTGAGCTGAAAAAGTGGCTGGACCAGGCAAGCCTGCAAAGTTCACTTTTGGGTTTATCATCTTTAAGAACACTTCAAAGTCACACTTTGGGATGTCTGCATTGCCTTGTACCTGTGGCTACTCTGCACAGCAAAGAGTGAGTAGCTCTGGGGGCAGTAATGGTGAAATGTCAGGTAATGGAGAAAAGAACAGGTTCATAGTTTCTGGTCAATACTCTTACTGAAGGTATTCTTATTATTACCCAACAGCATTTTCCCCCAGGCTTCTGACCCTGGACATAGACACTATTTGTTTTATTATCTTCTTGGATTTTTTATGGGGTAAAGTTTTTAAAGATATAAAACTTCAGCCCATAAAAACTTCGGAGGAGAAAACTGTATATGATGAAATCCCAGAGGATTTTTCTGCTCATGCCTTTATGTGCTGAAGTCAGTCACTGTGGATGAACATCCAGCAGCATGTCCAGCAAGAAGAGATGCCTCCAGAACATTTGTTGTGCTGTGCACCATGTCACTCAAGATATAGACACACTGGGGAGGGGATTGGAAAGGCTCAATGGACTTCCAGGAATTGAGCTGGGAGGAATTTGGTTTTTCCCAATTTGCAGGTTTTGCTGTCCTTGCATAAGAACAAGCCTTTCTACAATGTCCTGTCAGGTGCAAGAAGGAGGATGTTGCTGTTTTGGCCTCAGAGTGGAAGGAGTGTGAGGCTCTCATGAGTGTGGGGGCAGCTCCTAAACTGACAGAAATATAAAGTTGATTTTTTTTTTTGCATATCTTGCAACTGAGCTCTGCAGCAAGTCTCATCACATGGAGCTACACTCCAGTCCTTAATTCCAGAAGAGTTAGAAAACATGAAGTCCTTGGGGTGATCTTAAAATGTAAGAAAGAGCTCCTCTAGCAAGGCACAGTAATGAGTGTAAGGGCTGTGACTGACACGAGGCCTCCAAATGTGGTTTACTTCAGCAGTGGACAGAAGCTATTGCTCCAGCAAAGATGCAAAAACTTTCTAAAAAAGAGTCTGCAAGGTAACCTGGTGATAGGGAAGATTTCTTTTTGTAGTTATGGGACTGACTCATGCTCTGCTATGT
The DNA here is from genome assembly GCA_013396875.1 of Vireo altiloquus. NCBI lineage: Eukaryota > Metazoa > Chordata > Aves > Passeriformes > Vireonidae > Vireo > Vireo altiloquus. Next base: position 209,922 of record VZRF01010043.1, read on the forward strand.
CAGGAGGTTTATTTCCCTGTTTTGGAAGTGTGGAGAATCAGAGAAAGTCTGCAGAGAGACCATATGGAGACAAAGTGTCTCAAGGAGTATTTATATTGTCAGCTCTTCTATTAAAATACCAATTAATTCCTTCATGAAGCACAAGCCTGAGGATGCCTCAGTTACAGGTTTGAGGGATGTACGTTGCTATCGTGAAAAATAAAAACCCAAATGACATCCTTAAACAACAAACTTTGTTTTGATCAAGGTTTTAAACCTATATTTGACCCAGCACCACCTCATACCCTTCTCTGAGCACTGGGGCTATGCAATATCCAAGGTTTTCTTCCCTTTGAGGGTGGGGAGGCCCTGGCAAACGTTGCCCAGAGAAGTTGTGGATGCTGATCCCTGGAGGAGTTCAAGGTTTGGAGCAACCTGGTCTAAAGCACCTGGAAGGTGTCCCTGCCCACGGCAGGGGGTAGAACAGATGAGATTTAAGGTCCCTTCCAATCCTTCTGTAATTCTGTGATTCAACACGCACTAAAATTCTGTTAAGAACTCATAAAATGAATAGGTAGATGCACGAGAAAGGAATCTTTCCCATGCCAGTTTCTGATGGCAAATGATGGAACTGCTTCAATATTTTTATGAAGCTCTTGCCATTTCGCATTAGAGCCGACGCAGAAGAAGAAAAATGGCACTGTAGTAAAAAAGTCTTCGTAACAGTGACAGTAGCTTTCCCTGCCACAGTTCCTAACCTTAATCATCTTTAACTACAGAAAGGTTTAATTTGGAAGATCCAATTATCTTAACATCTAGAATTAGCCAAAAATTTAGATATCTTTCTAGTGCCTTATCTTGCAGCTGCAGTGCACACTCAGCCCCTGTCTCATTTACAGTACAGCAGGAACTGATGCTTTTATTGAAGATTTTTATTAATGCAATGGTATCAGGCAGGGTAAAGTTCTTCTATGAACTGCTTCCACTCCTAGGCTGGTAGTTAGAATTATGGGTGCACTGCAATGCAACCTATGTGCTTTTCTCTATATCTTTCCAACCATAAAAACGTCTCTGGCATCCCTGCCACTAAGTCTGTGGCTGTTGTGATACGAATATCTTCTCACCAGCATGATCCTCTTATATAATTTTTATTTCATATGTTTTCTGTGGGGAAAAAATAAGTAGACAGAATGCCGGAGCACATCCCTTTCTCAGTATGTTTATGGTATGAATAAATCAAGTATTATACAATAGATGAGAACTTGCTGCTTATCTGCCATGTAATGCCTCCCCATTAATGTAGGTCACATCAAATATCAGCTTATTTGGGGTCTTAAGTTATTAAGGTATTTAAGTCTCTGGGAGTTGGTTTGGATGCGGCGTGTTTTGAAAGGGGATTTGCGGAGCGTTGCAGCGACAGATCCGCGGCTTCCCAAAGGCAGAGGTGCTGCAGAGGGGTTACCTTGGGCTTCAAGGCCTGCTTGATACTCTAATAAAGAATCTCTTTATGTTTGGGAAGAAAGGAAATCCGTGTTTTACATCCTTTCAAAGGGATCACTCGTCTTTAAAGAAAAATCCTGGAACGCACAGCGTATGGAAAGGCTGGAGGCTGCTCTGGAAACTCCTTGCCTGTGATGTTCGAACAGGCCAGTTGTCCTCTACATGAAGCCAGTGTCCAAAACCAGAGTTTTTAACCAGTTTTTTTAACATTGTCCCCTTTTAACAGATGTTTTTGTTTTGAGGAATACCCTAATTCCAGTGAGGCAATTCCCTTTGGCTGCTCTGGGCTCCCTTCCAGTGCTGGGAGAAGCCTTTCGCCATCCCAAGTCCTCAGCAGGTGTTGGGACAACTCTGAAGGGCTCCAGCTAGGTCAGGAACAGGTCACAGCTTAAACAGCATGTTGTTTTTGTGAAAAAAAATTATAAACTGTGCTCAGCTGAACAGCTTTGACAGCCTGGGCTCAGACATCTGAACTCAGACAGGCAGAGCCAAAGGTTGAGCATCACTGAGCGATTTAGGGGGATGTAGTCAGAATCTACTGGCCAACATCTTGATGCTGCATCCATCAGGAGGTTCAGGCAAGTGCTTGAGAGACAGGGAGTGAGCCTGGCAAGGATGTGCTCCTGGGAGAAAGATGGGATATTTGCTGTAAGGGGTTTTCAGGGCTTTTAGCCTGAAGAGGAGAAAAAAAGAGAAAAGAGAAGAAAAGGAAACTAAAATGCAGAAACTAACTGAAGGATATGTCAGTCCTTCCCAGCACAGAGCTCAATGTCTTTTGGGAACTAAAATGTGAAGAGATGAATCAGACAGCCTGAGATGGTGAATGATGTGGTTAGCCTGTCAAATGGACAGCGCTGCTCAGAGGGTCAGTGGAAAATCATGCCTGAGCCATTGCAGTAGCAAACTACTTTATGTGCCTGAATGGCTGCTAATTTAGTAGAAGCCGAGTTGACTGTATATAGAGATGTTTCTGAAAAGTGACTCTGTCTGTGTTTGCATGGTGTGCAAGCAGTAATGATCCCGGGAACAGCACACATTCCTGCCTGCAGCTTCATCTCCCCAAAGAAAGGAGCAGGGACACAAAGAAAGGGAAGAGGATAATGGATGTCTAACTTCTTAAGGACCTTTGCAATTCAAGGGAAAAATGAGGGCCTGAGAACAGCACAAAATGGGTGGGTTTCTGCACTGGTTTTTCAGGTTTCCTTTGTAAATCTTAAAGCTCTGCTTTGCAACCTGTAAAATCCAGAATGAACAGAAAATTCTGCTTTTGAAATATGTACATTACTTTTGAGCTGCCCCGTGGGTTTTTTAAATGGTCTAGATCTTTGTTGTTCCTGTTGAGCATCCTTGAGCCGTGATTTATGGGTCCCTGTTAAGAGTTACAACCCTAATTGGGTTGATATTTTGTTTAATATTGGGATTTCAACAGCTAGTAACTACAGCAAGGTATGTGTTGCCTATTACATTCGGATAGTATTAAATAAATCCATCCTTCCTCAAATCAGAGACAATTAATCCATCTGCTTTAATAATTGTGACATTTAAATACCTTCTCTTAGCATTATGATTCAAGCAGTATTTATTCTACCATTAATGATTTGGTACCAGAACAATAGAAGCAGGTAGAAAATATGTGGAAGAAGATATTATTTAAGAAGAAAGAATGTGAGAAAACTGTTAAATTCCTTGGTTTTGTACATGTAGAATTGTTTCTGAAATGGAAATATCAGCAATAGCAACAGCAGCGAAAAGCTCTCAAATCAGTATCAATATGATAGAAACTCTCTGTTATGTTATTTTATTTGCCTTCTCAATCCAGTTTTCAATTACTCCATATTTTTACTACTGTACCTGAGAGGGGAATGATGCTGATTTCCTGCAGCTGAGAGTTATGTCTTACAAAGAGTGCATTACAAAGGCAGACTGGTCTGAATCCCTGAAATGGCATACATAGGAAGAGGACCTATGTGTCTGCTGTGACAAAATGTGGTTAATTTTAATTTTCACGCATTGCTTCAGTCATGATTCAATGAGGACATAGGAAACCCACAAACTGGTCAGAAGCTGCACTGAGATCACCTGGACACCAGTGAGATGCCTTAAGAACAAACTGATCTTCCTGCTTAGAGGCCAAAATAATTTTTGTTCTAATGTGCAGGATAAGGGATATAATTATGTCCAAATTCCCACCAGGAAATTAAAAGCTCAGTGCTTCAAGGCAAGAGGTGACCTCCAATGTGACCACAGATATGGAAGAGGAAGAATTACCTATTGGTGTTTATGAAGAGCTATAAGAGAAATGTTATCTCTTTTCTGGCATGAGAAAATTTAAAATGAATTCTTAAAGCAGCAACAAGCTCCAGAGACCTCTGGGACAATAGAGACTCAGGCACACCAGACACCTGCTTCTGCCAGTGCACCCAGGAGCCATCGACATGGATTCGATTAAAGAAGGGACTTTCCTACAGCAAAGTGTGGCACAGCACGAGCTGCTCAAATAGCTTCAAGAATTAATGAGAAATAGGTTTTCTCAGTGATATGATGGCCAGGCTGCCCAGAGAGGCTGCCTGTCAGCTCCTATCAGTCAATCCATTAGGAGGATTGCAAAACATCCCTGCTGTTGCCAGCTTGGAAACCTCGCTCTCCGTAGCAGGGCATGGGTCAAGCGTGAGCACACAGCACTGCTGACAGGCCTGGGCACCAGCTGGGGCTGCACACGAGGCTTTGGCTACCAAGAGTTTTTCCCTCTTAACTTTCTTGCCTTGGATTTTCACCTTGCAAGGAGTGAGAGGAGGCTGAGCTCTGAAGGAGCTGACGGCGCTCGCAGGGCTGGAGGTGCTCAGCCACCTCGCAGGGCTGGGTTATTGTTTGCTTTTCTGGGTGAGGTGTGTGTTCTGCTGCTCCGTGCTTGCAGCAGCCCAGGCTTTTGGGGATGGAAGCACCTGGGTGCTTTTTTGGGGTGTTCACAACAGTCACCAGAGTGGAAAGCAATTCTGAATACCCAGACCTCCACGTGCTGCTGGAAGCGTTCTCCGTGGCGCTGAGTTTAGCTGACAGAAATATTCTCAGAAACACAAGCTGCATTTTCAGTGTTCTAAGAGCAGCTCTGTGGTGGCTGCAGTCTTTCCCAGAGCACTGGAGCTGAACAGGAATTAAAGCTAAAAGCCCAGTTTACTCCAATTAAATTAAAGGCCTCCATTTGTGATGTAGCAAATACATGTTGGCTGCATTCTGGAATTAAGATTCTTAGTACAGATGGTTATGGAAGCGTGCAGATATGAACATACAAGCTTTGAAATTCTTTCCTGGGGTTCTGTTAGTTCCTATAACATGTGCATGGCTGGTGCAATGGCATTTGGTGTAAGACTTTGGATCTAAGTGCATGGTGGATGCTAGAGCTCAGCTTTTACTGTAAAATAGGCCACATGGTTTTCACAACGCAATAAAAAAGACAATTAAAATTTAAAATGTGTTTATGATCGAAGACTGAGATAATAATACATGAAGTAATAATTTATACTAAGATGGGTGTGCTAGATATTGGTGAAGTCAGGCTGTGATTTTCAAGGTATTTGCAAAGTTCCTATTTGACAACACTTGGCATTTTTGACACTGTCAGAGTGTATGGGTGTGGTATGTTTTCATTAACAGAATGAAACATCCAGCTTCTACTGCTTATACAGTCTTTAGCTTATACTGCTTATACAGCTTATACAGTTTTTAGCCAGTGGAAATTGTTTGCCAAGGTGTGAGTAAAACTGGACAGTTTGGAGAGGGATTCTTTCTGTGGGATGAAATATCACAAGCCTACTCTTTGTTTTGCTATTACCAGCTGAGAAATTGCACTGCAGACAAGGAATGCTGGGGAGCTTACATGACTGTAGTAAGTTTAAACTTTGTCTTGCTGCTACCACTCTGAAGATATTCACTATAATACATTTAATTTTTCCATTATTATTTATTGTGATGAACTCTATTTAATCCATCTTATTTTAAATCTAACAGCCAATACACAAATCATCCAGTGCATATCTCTAGTGGGTTATGAAAAGAAGCCCATTCATTTGATGATATGTTAACTTGGAATGTATATTTTCAATCCACGGAGTAAAATATTTGAACAGAGAAAAAGGCCCAACTTTCTGAATAATATTATCCATTTCAAATTACTTTTCCACCACTCATCAGCATTATACCTTTGTCTCAGAGTAGAATGGAAGTTGAGTATTAATATTCAAACCCAACACAGGGCATTAGGTTTCACATATCACTGTACAGAATATCCAGAAATAGATGATTTACTTTAAAGGGGACAATCAAAGAAAGCTAATCAAAAAGCTAATCAAAAAGAATATTTAAAGTTGCCTTGATCTTGATCCATAGGTACATATACAGGGATCAGACAAAAAGTACTAAAGGATCTTTAAGCTTTCAGAAGTGAATGTGTAATATAAATTAATGAAATTTAGGATTGAATGAGTAAGGTCCCAATTCATAAACTGGGGCAAAACAGGGGAAAAAACCTGCAACAAATAATCTGTTAGATGGTCAATGGTAAATATTCTGTTCCTAAACTGTTTAAATGGGCATTGGGTAACTTTCTCAAAACCAGTCTCTGCTTTCCTCTTGTGGCACAAATGCAGGAAGGCAGGGGTGCAAATCTGTGGTGTTTTTATGCACAAAGTCAGATAATTCATTAGTATGAGTCCATGTAGCCTTAAAAATTTAGCAGTACAAACTTTGCAGTGTGCCTAAGAGGAGGTACACAGTCACATGGAAGAGGTTACTGCCGAAGAAGAAGAAAAAATATGCAAAAGTTGATAATTAAGAGGAGAGCAATTTGAGGACGTTTTAAGAAGGGTTTCAAAGAACGTACTCCTGGCAGTTGATGTCAGGAATGAGAGAAGTTCAAAGGAAAGTATAAACCACATATCAGGAGAAGAAAACTAAGGCAGATACAAGATAAAGACTGCTCTGAGCATGAGGAATAGATCAGGAGAGAAAACACAGTGATTTAGAAGTAGGATAAATACTAAGGAGCTTTGCAGATGAGAATTAAGGGCCCAAATGTTTTATAGTAAAGATGTCGACTGAAGGGTTCGAATGGTCTGTGCAATATTTTGAAGCCATGCAGAAGTAGGAAAACCTTTCTCAGCAGTTAAAAGAATCGTGACATGAAGAAACAAAAGTAGTCACTGCTATGCCAGGAGGTTATATACATGACCCACTGATCAAAGCAAAGAGTGACATGTTTAATCTAAAGACCTTTCTTCACGGAAGGAATAAACAAACCATCCTGCTCCCCATCTATTCCCTTTTCCTTGGAAAATGCTGCTCATGGTTGTGAGCCAGCGCTGGGGCAGAGGAGTAGTTAGCACGAAGCGCGTGCATCAATAGCTGTTGCTTTGGTTACAAAGGCACATGAGCATGTATAGTTGTGACAAGTTATTTTCAGCTTTTACACCATGAAATAGAGAGAATGCTAATAAAAAAAGATGATGCTACCTCTGCTCAGTCTCCCTGCGGTGGAAAGTCCCAGTGCAGTGTCACATGCTGCATCATCGTGATGCTCTGATGGCATTGAAGTCAGCCCTGGTGCTGAGTGCATGGAACTCATCGGCTCCAGGAGGAAAAGCTTGTTACTGGTGCTGGGGATGTATCTTCAGAAACTGCTTCCTAAGAGCAGGCTCCTGAGTGGGAGCAGCACTGGGCACCCAGCTGCCTCTCCTGCGTGGGTGTGTGTCAGCAGCCCGGTGCCTCGCGTCGCCCACGCTCAGGCACAAAAGGCACAAAATCGCAGAGAAATCTCTCTCCTGGTGAAAATCAAGCCCAGCAGGGGATCAAGCAAATGGTTTGATCTCCACTGACGTTTCAAAGCTTCTGCAGTCAGAGATGACAGCGACATGGGAGAAGGGCAGGGAGTGGGAGTGGGGCACAAACACCAAGGTGCTGCCCCTTGGTACCACAGAGGTCCAGCCAGGCCCACTCAGGAACTTTCTGTCAGGAAGAGAAAAGAGCTGTGAGCTCTGGAGTAAAGTATTGATGAGCCAGAGTCCTACCACTGCCAGCATCCTTCGAGCCTTGCTATTTAGCAGGTGATGGTAATGGCTGGAAGCAGTTCAGAACTCCCTGTGCTTCTGTTTTTTTCCCACGTTGGCCCAACCACAGCTTCTGGTTTAGGCTCTGCACGGAGGCACCAGGATGAATCTTGTCCTTCACACCAATTTTTCAGCCCTGTTGCACAGCAGGATGGCCTGAACCCCTGGGGGAGAGGACAGCTATGACAGCTCCTCCTTTAAAGGGTTATTCTTTGAAGCTTCATGTCCATGACATCAAGAAGGGAAGTCAATGGATGCCAGTGTAAAGAGACAAAAAAAGACATTCCATTTGAAGAAATGACCCCTTCATAAAATGTGTTTGTGAACTCAAGATCTTAAACGAGTCTGACCCAGTGGGGAAAAAAAATCAAACTGTTCTGTACAGAAGAAATTCTCTGCTGGAAAGCACATGCGAAAGTTCACAGGCACTGCAAACACTAGCCCAGTGGGTAATTCTCTGAATGAGATGCACTTTGCACTCACAGCAGTACTGAAATTCAGCAGCTCCTGGGACTCAGATTTATTCCATTTTTACCAATAAGAATGCAACTAATAATAGTTTAAAAAAGGAAGAATGTACCACGTGAGGGAAGATATAAAAACCACATTCTGATCTTTATTACTCTGGCTTATGTCAGGCATATTTTGCACCACTTCACAGGAAGTACAGATGTAACAGGTGTGCTCACAGAATTAGCTGAAATGGAATCAGAATCACACCCTGAAATTTTGTTGCATGGGATGTACGCTGTTCCTAGAATCCTTAAATTCTTTGTCTGGACTAAGAGAAGCTGAGGACCAGGTCCATTTTGGGAGGCAGGAGGGTTTTCCAGCACCTGAAGCCCAAACGTTGCACTCTCTCTGGGGATGAAGGCTGGGTCTTCATTGGCAGTGGCAAACTCCTGCAGAAATGAGCCTTTCCCAGTAAAGGATCCATTCACCACCAACTTTGCTCCTCAGAGTAGGAGGAAGTACCCTTCAACTTGAATTTGTGCTGATGGGGCTGAACAGCCATCTTAAATAAGTATCACTCAAGAGATGAGTCTCATTAAATTCAATGGTCTACTCCTCACATCAGTAATCTTGGTAGAGTGGGGTCTTGCCTACTCATCCTTCACAGAGCACTGCAGGCTCCTCTGAGACCATTTGTTACAGCCATTTTTTTGCTCCCCTTCCAGCTGAAGAGTTTGGAAAGGTGTCAGAGGATTAGTACCATGCAAATCGTGAGAGGAAAGTGTCACTAAGTTAGGAAGACTTCACAAAAAATAGCTTAGGGGGCTATACAGTATCTGGAATTAAATTTTATAGCACTCCATAAAATTGAAGTATGAGTCAAGGGTTAACAACCTTGAATTTTGCCCTTAAAATTAGTCCAAGAAAATCTACTTCATTATAAATACGGTGGTACTGTATCGTGTCCTGTTGATTGATATGCCCAAGAGCTACCTTTGTCGGCAGTCTTTTAAGCAGCAATCCTTCATTTTGATCTTAATAGTGAGATAAGCACCTCCTTCCTCATTGGGCTATCAATTTTTGGCTGCCAATACAGATGGATGGGGTCGCTTGTTGCACACACGGTACCTCCCGTCATGATGAATGTATAGTCAGCAATCAGGGCTCTCCTCATGACAAAAGCAGAATAAATGAGTGTACAGGGAGGGAAGGATGCATATAGCAATATTTAATGCAGGTGGTACTAGAAGAGTGTAACATGAGTTTTTTACTGAAAGATTACACATAACTCTCAGTCTTTGTCCAGCCTTAAGACAAGCACTGGTAAATTTTTTAAACTGTATGCCAAAAAGCAACATTTTATTTTAATAACTTTTCAGTATTTTTTTGCTCTAAGCAAATATTTAATGGATGCTATACCATATTTTAGACTGGCTTTTCTTTTTTTTCCTCTTTAAAGTATTTGGGGATGAAATACCTTATATGTAAGTACATTCCTTCTAGGACAGCGTCGACATGTACAATACCTGGTATTTGGCAGCCTTGGAATTTCCCTTGTCTATGGCAAACTCAGACACAGCTCACCTTTGATTAAACTATAGCTTAAACCCCACCCCAAACTAAAAGTAATCTGCTATCTTGTCACCTAATTGAGTATGCTTTAGTACTCCCACTGTCTGTGACAATCACTGCATTGCTCTTTCCAGGGATATTAAAAAACTATTGTGCAAAGGATATTAATGCAGAGTCTTTACAGACTTTAGAAAATCAGTTTGCTTTTATGGCTGCCTCTATGCTGCTCTCTGTTTCCTTTCCTCTAGAGATTCTAAATCCAATTAAATGTGACTAGATGTAATTCCAAATTGTCACTTTAGTCAATTAAACATATAATAATCTTGTGTACCTAATTACTAGCTCCAAAAGTTTATTTGTTGATGTAGTGCTATCAATGTGTACTTCTGCATGTTCCCCTTATCATTGCCTATATATTAATTGTGGTTTGACATTACTGTAAATTGAATTTGAAATTTCCCCCTAGTTAAAAGTCTCTCACAAACAGTAATCCCAATCCGGCTGTAATACCCTTTCAGAATGTACTTTCCAAGACTGTATTATGTTCTTAATGAGATATAACCAAAAATACATGGATTTAACAATAAACATTTCAAAACAGGCCCAGTATCAGGGGGTAACATATTGTTGCAAACAGGAAATAAATCTTCCCTTAGATGTTCTCATACGGCTCCCATTAATTTCACTGGGAGAAAAGCAATTCAGTGGGATCCATGGATTTTTGCATAAGGACTGGATTTAGCCATAAGCTTTATCCAATGCTCATTCAAATCATTGGCAAGAATCCTCTTGACTGCACTAGAACAAAGAGCAGCTTCTAATTGAACATCGTTAGCCCAGCCGGCACAGGATGAACAAAGGATAAAATCCTCGTTGCCTTGAAAATAATTGGCAAACTGCTCACGGGCTCCAAGTGGAGCCAGGGTTTAATCTCAGGAATGACATATGGACCCTGTGGATGGAGCAGAGGAGGTGAGCAAAGCACCCAGCTTTGCCTGCTTGAGCTGGTGATGGTTTTGAGAAAAGACCTTCAGCGTGTCCTGAGCTGTGAACAAGAAATAACCCTGTAGCACAATATGGGGGACGACTGAATGAATGTGTCCTGTTATTCCATGCCTTTGATCCACTGCAAACCTTCCAGCTCCCATGGCAGCGGGAGTGGCTGGTCCAGAGCTGTGTACAGGAGTGGTGATTGCTGCTGCAGCCAGCTCTACAGAAAGAAGGGACTTCCAGTCCGAGTATAAGCCAGCCTGAAGCACTGAAACCTTGTGGTGTTTTGCAGCCAGAGGAGTTTTGCAAGTGTTCATTTCCAATCTGGGATCCCACAGTTATATGGCCATCTCGATTGCTGTCATCCCAAAGGTTAAAACTGTCAGGTCCTTAACCCCAAGACAAGGCTTTCTTCTCCCAGCCTGGCACTGCTTTCAGAGGTGCACAGAGCCCTGGACAAACCTGGCATCAATCCTTGGATAAGTTGCTTCATCTTTTGCTGTTTCTCGGCATCAGCTGTGAAATTCAGACAGTCATATTTGACTGATTTACTGATTTGTTGTGTGAGTCCCCCTGGCTCAATCTTTCTCTAATCCTTCACAGCCTGCACAGCACAATGTCGCTCTGATCGTGGCAGAAGTCTCCAGGCATTGCTGCACTCCAGACAAATGCCTTTTCTCTTTATTCTTCCTTCTTAATTTGTCCTTATTTAAATAATCAGAAGCACACTTACATTTCCGGCACTCGTGTTTAGTTTTTCAACATCTGCTGTTATCCCTGACAGATTTCCCCTGTACTGCCACGCATTGCATCAGGAGTGGTGAGGCACATACACAAAACCCTGCTGAGCCTTCTGAGTGCCTCCATCCCAATTTTACTTCTCAGTTCCTCGGTCACAGGGAACACACAGAGGTCAGGACCAATGCTTGCTGCTGTGACCTCAGGGCTTACGAAGGAAAACTCCACTGCTTAGAAAATTCCACTTTCAAAGGAAACACAAGGATTAAGGCTCTGTGTGTATGGCCTTTGTCTAACCCCAAATGTGCCCAAGCCAGAGACTTTTTGTTGAAGGTCTCCAAGGCTCAATGCACAGAACCAAAGTGACCTGTGCAGTAGGGAACTGTGAATTTCCAGAGGCAGAGGCACAGATGAAATGACGCCATCTGAATATGATTACAGTGCTGGGCACTGAAAATTACTTAGGGACCTAAACACTCAAAATCCAAAGGAGCAGTTGAGATGTTTAGGAAGGTTAAAAGCTTGTCTCCCATTAAAATACATGAAGGCTTAAAGCACTGAGCTGGGGTTGTGATTCCCAGTGAACACCTCTCCATATGGCCCCTGGAAATCCAGGCAACAAAGATTTCTACTAAGAGGCAGATGAGCCCATGAGATACTCTGAAATAAGATTTAAGTAAAATATTACTTAAGGAAATACTATTTATGACATTATTATTTAAGATCCTTGGATAGGGACTCAACTCATCAACATCTTGAAAAAAGAAATCTCCCAATACATGATATTCCCTAACCACAATGAGGGACGACTCCCTGCCCTGTTCCAAATCAATATCATATATTAAATGTGATGTGTAATGCTATGCAGTGGGATCAGGTGCTGTGTCATTTGGGGATTTTGGACAAGTAATGTTGATCAGCAACAGACCTCACTCTTTGTACCCTGAGAGTGACTAGATAAGAGTTTGACTGAGCACAAGGAGCACAAGGTACAAAAGAATGGGAAAATAGCTCCTATTTAGACCATGTAATGCATCCTTCTGCATGAAATGCCATTTTTAAAATAGCTTTTAAAGATAGAGGGATTAATCTTTAAAGAACAAAGATATCCAATTTCTTCCGGCTTTTGACATAAGCACTACCTTGATATTCAGAAATATTGCCCTCGAATTTACAGAACCATCCACCAGTAAATTTGAAATATGTAAAATATGCCTGAATAAGAACTGAAGCAGTTTTGACAACACACCTTCAGGAGCACCTTAGGGGATGTAAGAAAAAAAACCGGGAACTTTCTTCTTTCAAGAAATGAGGCTTTATATTCTGTGGGTTTTTTCCCTGTTTGCCAGTTCAGGCCAATACGAACTTCCACACCATAACCAAACCCATGAGGGTGATGTGGCAAGCCCGGATCCAGAGGTGTTCTGCAATCTCTGCTCCTTCTGGCCACTTGGTGGTGCAGAATAATAAGATATATTTCTCTACGTGTTGGCGAGGAGCAGACCAGAGACCCTGAGCTGTCTCCCTCAGCCCATCTCAGACAGGCACAGGACCTGTGGTGGCTGAGTCAAGGCAGCTTTTGGTGCGTGACAGCTGCTGACACCAACAGCCTGTGCCCAGCCAGATCCTTTGCAGCAGCCACTCAGCTCTGTGACAGGAAAATGGATGGTGAGGGCAGAGAGACAGGCAGAATTTTCTGGAATGCACCAAAATGTTCCCCTTCCAAAGAAGACAAGAAATTAACGCTGTTGCTAAATGTTTGTGTGTTCATTTACCACTGTAAATACCGGGAAGTTCATGAGGGCAGGGCTCAAAGTCAGCTCCTTAATCCTTGGCTGCTCCCCTTGAGCTGCAGGGAAAGGAGAGAAGCCCAGAAGGGCAGAGGAGGATTTCTCTGCAGATGGCAGAGCCTCAGGAATAATCACAGCCTATGCACATTAGAGTAACTTTCACTCTCCTGTGCTATTCAGCCCTAATTGCTGCTAAGATCAAGAGGCTGATAAATGGCTGAAAATTACCTGTGCATCTCCTTCAAGTGAGCTTACCTGGATCTGCAGTAAGTGGTGCTAACAGAGGGCCACAGCCACTGCACTGTGGTGTTAGTCCTGTGCAGACCTCCTGGCTGGAAAGGGTAAGTACAGCTCTGTTTTTTCAGTTTAACAGGAACTTTATTATTCCCATTCAGATCAGCTCTAATGCAGACACCTGGGCATTTTGAGATCTCTAATACAATAGCAGTGAGCCTGAGATACAAAATGCAAAATAATCTATAGCTCTTTTCTGGGTGACCTTTTTTATTTCCTTCTGAGATTAGAAAAGGAAAGTGATGTTTATAACTGAAATAAACACAAGGTAGTAATTTTAATGCAATTATGCTATTTGAAAAGTGTACAAAATAATGACACTTAATTTTTAAATACCTCCATATATACTAATTAAATGTAACCTCATTACTTTGATGGCATGGAGACATTTGGAAACCATTACATGAAGAGAGATAAACAGCACTACAGAATACTTAGCAGGTATGAAATTGTTACTGTCTGGTTTGACTTATGTGTAGACTAGCCCCAAAATGGGGCAAAACATTGCTGTATATGTTCAATATTTTGATGTTGCTAATTTCTGCAGAGAACTGACTAAAAATTCCTGTTGAACATCTCACTTATGAGCCTTAAATACACTGGGACACTGCTATAAAACACTCCTGTCCTGCCACACCCTCCCAGGTTGGTGATGGGGTAGACTCGATGTCTTTGCTGAGGTTTCTGCATTAGGCCATCAGTAGAAAGCAGGAATAAGTTTCCTGTGAGGAAAATGGACCCTGTATTTAGACTACATTTGTTGTATTTGTTATTATCTGTCCCATGGTTGCACGCAAGTACCAACTTTGTGCAGGGTATCGAGGTTGCTCTGCAATGGTAACAAATGTTTCTTATTTAATGGCAAGTGCCAGGTAAGGACCCAGAAACTGCTTTCCAAACCTGAGCTGAGAGCAGCACGGGGAAGTGAGGAGCCTTTTAAAACGACAGTGGGTGATCAGGAAAACAGCTCCCTAAGGCCAGTGAGACCTCAGGCTCTCCATAACCTGGTAGGAAACAAGAACTAAGGGTGGGTGTGATGGACAGATCCCAGGAGGTGTGGGAGGAACCTGTGCCAGTGTTGGCTTCACAGCAGAGTGGTCTGGGGAAGGGATGGGATGCTGGGGTGAGCTGCTGGTGGCAGAGACACAATGAAACATCCAGGGGGACACTGTCCGTGCTTGTTCTGGACTTGCTCTGCTCCCTGAGTTTGGGACCATCCTCGTGCTCTCAAAGTTTGTGTTTACTTCTGGAAGGGGCTGTGGAAATGCTGGAATTGATGGCTTCCTCTAGCCTCTGATGGGGTCCTGTTTGAAAAAGCTCCTGTTTGACACCTGGACAGGTTCAGGTAATAAAGAAGAGAGCGTGTGGCACAGAGATAAATTTTAGACATGGACTAAAAAATTGTCTGTTTGTGTCATAATAAATAATAGGCCATGTGGGCTTTCCATTGGGCTTTGGCTGGTTCCAGCACTCGCTGCTTTCCCAGGCTCAGTTTCTGAAGTGCTTCCCCTGGCACTGGGTGTTGGGATCGGTGCTCTGCAATCCCCACCCTGGGGCTGTCAGTGGGCTCTGACCCTGCAGCTCCTGAAATAATGGTGTAAAATGAACCCTCCCCAGCCGTGGGAGCACTCCCTGTCCATCCCATGTCAGTGAGCCCTGAGGGATTCCCTGTGATCATGGTTGGGTGGGGGGTTCTGTTGCTATGATAACAGGTTTTTTTTTTTTTTTTAATAGCACTGATTTTTTTTGTTCTTTTTTTTTTTTTTTCCAGTTTAAAAAATCTGAAACAATTAGGATAGAGACAGAAGATAAACTTTCCTGCCTTCCCAAGGGGAAGCCTAGGCAGGACGCACAGGCAGGTAGCACTGAGGCAGTGTGGCCAGGAGGCAGGCAGCTGGTACCCCCAGCCCCAAGGATTTACACATCTTTCCTTAGCACAACTGTGTGCCTCATAAAACAAACCCAGGCATAAAAACTAACCCAAATAATTCACCTTGCTTTCTCACACTACCTTTTCAAGCCTGACTGAAAGGGGACACGGACCTGAACTCTTACAGGGGGCTGAGGTTTACTGCTTCCAGACCTAGTTTGCTTTTCGGCTCATGAGATTGTCTAGATTAGGTGATTTTAAAATTTTTTTTCTAACCAGAATGTCAAAAAGCTGAGTCAGCCATCCCACAGCTATTAAGATCCTAAAACTTCTTCCTCCTTACGGATTGCTTACCCCTACTCTATGCAGTCAGATGAAGATGAGTTGTTTGTTCTGGCAGAGGGACAGACAGTCTGTTTTCCCCTACATGTATACAACTAATTTCAAGTCACTGGTGTTCTAACTGGTGATAAAAGAGCTATCTTAAGCTTTTCACAGAACACAGTGACACTGTTAAATCAGCACAGCATTTTGATTAGCAGAAAGAACTATACAGCTTAATGAGAAAGAGGGGCAAAATACCTTTTGTGCTTGGAGGTTTAAACCTCCACTTTTAGAGGAAATAGGTGGCTGTATTTTTCTGTAAGTTGCACGTTTTCACCTTACTGCTGATCCAAGGCTATTCAGTGCCAGCAATAGCCTGCACTATTTGAGTAAGGAAGAAAAATCCCTCCCATGCCTTATTGCTCATCTGGTTAGACCCTTCCTTGTGGACGTGTAGCAGGCAGCTGTGAGAGCACAGCCCATGGGCCTGGGGACTCAAAGGACACACAGGCCCTGCTAACTCTTCCTGCAGGAGCTTTGAGGCTCATCTTTTGGTGCACGTCCCTTTTCTAGGACTCTTATCCTTGGAAGTAGGGGTGGGTGGTGTCTGTTCTGTCCTTGGAAACAGCACGGACCTCTGAGGTTCTTCTGTGGCACTTCTCCTGGCACAGACATGTCCCTTATCTCATCTTTCCTTGGGGCAGAAGCCACAGAATCATTTAGGTTGGAAAGGACCTCTGAGATTGTTGAGACAAACCTTTGACTGATCAGCACTTTGTCATCCAGACCATGGCTCCAAGTGCCATGGCACTGTCCTTGATCACCTCCAGGAATGGTGTCCTTACATTGCCAGGAAGGTCAGGTTCTCCTTGGCCTTCTCCAAGAGCATTTGCTTGGTTTCAGTACAGAAGCGAGCCCAGGACCCTTTCCTGCACCTTCCATTCTGGTTATTGAGGGATTTTTGGATCAGCTGTGGCAATGTGCCCTTTGGCAGCACACTTCCAGTTGCTGCTGTCAGGGGCTGATCCTATGGCTAAATGCCTTCTAATGCCTAAAATTTCCTGGTAACTTCCAGACTGAATTTATACACAACACATTCCTGCCCACTTGTTCAAGAACCAAGATGGTCTTTCCACTGAAATGCATTTTCTCCCTGATGAGGCTTAAATCTTTACTGTGTTTGTCCAGAGCAGTCTTCCAACATGAGAGATACCAAAAGAGGAGAAATATATTTACTCAGTGACACCTTAGGGAAAGTGGTGGCAGCACTTTGGCATTCATTGTTTGCAGATGCTGTGATCCCAAGGTGGTGTTTCTGGGATTGCTTGGCAGTGCCAAGTGGCCTTGGGCTGCACTCGACACGGTGACATCCCATTCCTGTGCTATCCCAGAGCAGCTGACAAAATTCAGAAAACATGCAGATATCAGAGTTCTCACATTAAGTCAGACTTCCTTGCATTTAGGCTCCTTCCTATGCTTATTCTCCTGGTACTGGGCTGTGTGAGTGAAAACTGCACTCTGAGGACTTTGAGAGACGCTTAAATTACAGTTGACCCCTCTCCAACCTCTGACTTTCTCTGAACCAGAGAATTCGGTCTGGCATGTCTTCAGAGACAAAATCTCAGGGGATCTCAGCTTGATGGGTATGCTGAGTCAAAAGTGATTATCCGTGGTGTTTGTGCCAAGCTGAGCTGCTCCCAGCCAGCCTCTGCTGCTCGCACACCCATACCCTGCTCTGGGGGTGCCTCGAGCATCCACATGAGGGGTGAGAAGGGAAAGGATGCTTGAAAGCAGAAAAAGGAATAGAATGACCACTTTCTCCTTAAAAAAAAAAAAAAAAACAGCGACAACAAAAGCTAGGCAAAAACAAAAGAACTTACAAAAGAAGTAAATGACGGCTTATGCTAAAAAAACCCCAAGTTTGTATTTCCAGCAAGTGTAGCTGAGGATCCCTGTGGTGCTGTGATGAGCAGGGTACATGCTGCACCCTGAGCAGGGTTTGACTGAGACCAGTGACTCCAGAGAGATGACAGAAGTGGTGCTAAGCTTAGTTTAACACAATCTGCAGAAGCAGCTCTGCACAGTTGCTATAACACTATGTTAAACTAGGCTAAACTCTGAGTACTGCCACAGTCACTGCTTTTGGAACCACACTGGAGTCAGTCTGTCGGAATGTTCCTCTCCTTTACAAAATACATAATCTCATCTAAAATCATCTAGTTTACTGAAAGCTACTCAATGTGGGGAAAAAAGGCTGACAGTGTTCCCTCCTGCCTGCTGATGTAGTAAATTTACTGATTCCTTATCTGCAGTGACACCAACCACAAATTTACACTCATTTTTGAAATCATATTTATGAACAGCGTCTCTGTTCATATCACCTTCTCAAATATGCCCTTTTATTTGCATTACTTCTCAAGAAAGCTCAGTATTCGAAAGCATATTTTGAAAAAAACCCTTTCATTATTGTTACTATTTTTAAAAATATTCAACCTGACTTAAAGGGAAAACCCTTCTTTCCTTCCCAGCACCCCAAACAAATCCCCTTTTTCACTTCTGTTGGGATACTGGTGAAATTGCGGGTTTGAAAGTATCCTGGACAGGATTCCCCACCTGTCACAAAGCAACATATGCTGCTAACAGAGCTCTAAAACATCTGGCTGAGCAGTGAGCCTCACCTGTTGACAATTCAGTAGATGAAAATTTCTCTCTGAATCAGCACATCAACAAGATTTCAGAAAGAAGAGACAGGTCCCAGATCTTCTTTTACACCTCACTGAAAAACACAACACTTTGTTTTTGAACAAAAGGTTTCTCTTTCTTAACTTGAAACAGCTCTGTCTGGAAAGTGAGCTGTGTTTTGAGATTAAAAAAAGGTTGGGCGGGTTTGTGGTCAAGGGAAATATTCCAGGTATATCTGAAATTGCATTTCTTAGGAAATTTAGAAAAAGTGTTTTGTGTTTCTTCCTTGGGGAGCTGATTTCTTCTGCCTGTACTGTTGAGTGAAAGCCAGGGGAGATTACTTTGACATAATCTCAGTGTGTGTCCTGCTGAAGGAAAAGTGCTTGTCCTGGAGCCTTTGGCAGAAGTCCCACACAGAAAATTGAAGTTCATCTTCCCAAATCCTCTCTGCAAGTCTGCTTGTCTGCCTGGGTAAAGTCTTCTTCCACTCCCTGTGCTGTTCTGCTGCTGTTTTAGCAGCTTCAGAGCTGCACCACCAGCATCCATCTCAAAGGATGAGCAAAGTGACCCTTTCAGTCTCTTGCCTGATTCACACTGGCTGCTCTGCCATTGGTTACCTAATGATTTGTGAAATATTTTGTGATGTACCTTGTGGTCTTCAGCTGAGCAGTCCCTTGCAAGTGTCTAATGTTAGCAGTAATGGTGATACATAGCAAGTCACCCTTGCTTTCCCTTGTGCGTTTCTCTTTCATTTAAGCATCTTAGGTGGTTAGAAACTTCTGTTGCATGGTGAAACTTCTAGTTTTTTGGCAGCATCAGTGGAAGCACACAGGCAGAGCTTTCTCTTGCAGGCTTTCCTCCTGCCAGCAGTTCCCGTTCACACCAGCAATCTCTTCAGCTGCACACAGGCTAAATTTTGCAGCATACCACAGTGTACCCTGAGATCTTGATTATTTTTTTTTTCCTCTTTCTTTTTTCTGTCTCTTTTTTTTTTTTTCCCTTCCTCTCCCCATTTGGAGCACATCTGAGCTTCTGCCCAGGGTTTCAGGGAAACCAGGGAGTGGAAGATGCTTGTGTGGATGTAGATTTTAGGTAGCACAGCTCTGGGACATTATCAGGGCTCACACCTGTGCCCAAGAATGAGTGAATGCTCCTACATGCATTCACCTAATCACAACTGGGGATGAATTGGATCATGTGCACAAAGCCAGCCCAAAACCCCCACTGATTTTGGAAATGCCTAGATCTAAGATGATATCCTTACTACTGAGAGCTGGAATGAAAGGCATGTAGAGAACCATTCAAGAGCCGCAAGCAGTGTGATTTGCAGCTTAGAATCTCTCTGTAAACACCAAAAGCAAGCAGCTTGGTGTAGGTGAATCTGGAGAGAGGCTGGGTTCAGAATAATGCTCCTTTAAAAGACAAGAGACAAATAAGTTTAAATTTTTATTTCTTAAATCATTAAAAGCTCCTAATAGTCACAGTTTAAGGCACATATTGTATGTGCTTATTCTATAGAACTCAAATGCAATATGGACTCTTTCTCTTGACAGCTGTGATATAGGAACAAGCATTATTAAAATTTTTATTGAGGTTATATAATAAATGCAATTTCATTAGTGTTTTGTGTATTAAAAAAATCCTGTGGTAATATTCTATATTGCTTTTAGCTTGTAGATAAGGTAATCAAAACTGCTACAGTACAACTTGATGTTAGGCCCTGCCTCTGCAAACACGAGTGGCAGGTGCCTGACCCATCTACCTGGAGAAACTGCATCTGGAATGTGATTAATGTTAACTTGGATAACTCTGAAATACTTTCTGCACAACTGATAGGTTTTACGTGGGTGGACCTTGGCATGTTTCTTAGACCTTAACTTTAATAGATGCAGTTCCAGGTGTAACAAATTACAGGCTTTAAGTCAATATCAGGAAAAGATGAAAGGATAAAAATAGCAGGAGCTCAGCAGTAAGATTGGCAGGCAGGGTGGCCTTCTGATGGGAGCAAGGGGAGGGCAGGAGTGACAGCTCCTTCTACAGCCAATTAGTTCCACCTGTGAGAGCTCCAAGAAGGGACTGGATTCTCTGGTCAGCAGCACTTCTCCCAGTCCTCAGAAAAAAGCTACACAGACCATGTCCTAACCTGCAATTTCAGTATTTATCATTTCATACATGCTTTATAAAGTATTTAATGATAGATTAGGACTTCAACAAAGAGATTAACTCTATGTTCTGTTACAATGAAAGCTTACAAACCAGCTCTTGTTTCATCATTGAGGGTTTTGAATATCATGGTAACATAGAAAACTACTGTCTTTATGATTTCAGTATATTAATAATCACAGACCTGATTCTTTCCCTAACCAAATCATCATTCACCATCTTGAAATTTTGATATAAATATAGATGCAAACACATTCAGCTATAAATTCCCATTTATGAAACACACAGTGCATTTTAGAAGACCAGTACCTGTCTCCTCTCTATGTATTCAGCCCCCATGACCTGTATGCCTGCAGCCTTCAGATGGAGCTTTTAAAATAAGTTAAAACTTGAAAGTATCTCCAAGATGCCACAGACCTCTAAATGAAATTAACTCTGCAGGTTTTCTCCAAGGCACCCAGGAGAAGGCCTGGAGCTCTGAATGGTTACATTTGCATTTGGCAGTAATTAGATAAATCAGATATTTCTGTTCTGGCACAATAAACTTCAGTCTGAGCAGAGCTGCTCCAAGCCCTGGAGATTCAGCCCTGCTGAAGACCACTGTAATCTGGTGTAGCATGTCAGAATTGTGCTTTCACAGTGAAATGTGTGAAAAAGATGCTCAGAAAACTGTATTGAGAGGAAGCATCACCCTGCAGGAGCTGCCTCCCTGGGAAGAAGGCGTGTGTGGAAAACCAGTGACAAATGATCTCATAACTTCAGGCATTACTGGAGGAAGAACAGAACTTGGTGACTGGGGGCACATCTAAATACTCCACTAATATACAATGCAAGAAACAGCACAGGATGTTAAAAATTAGTTGCTCTTAATGAGGGAATGAATCACTCTTAGCAGTAATGAAAAGATAATGCTAATAGCAAATAATGCAGCTCTTGGCCAAATATGGTTTAGATGTGAGGCAATATAGATGGTCACCAAAACTTAATTCGACCAAATCAAAATGACCAAAACATCATAATATCTGCATTTAATAACTTGATCAAACCAGTAATACTTTATGTAGATGACAACTGCTACTTCTGCAAGCTGTTTCAAAGGAGATTATTGCTGCTGTAAACTGTAGTCACCAGCTGATAATGATAATATTGATTTTTTTTTTTTTAATTTTACCCCTCCTCTCCAAGTTATGGCTTCTACCACAGCTAAGCAATAGCACTATGAGGGGGAAAAAATTAAAAAATCAATGATTCCCTGGTAGTTAGCAACACATTTTCTGTAAGACTTTGAGCAGGATGTGCTGGAATAGGCTCATCATAAACATAGGACTGTGGCAAATTTTCATAGAATTAGATATCAGCTCTCCATTTTTCCATCTTTATTTTTTTTACTCGTTTTGAAGAGATCAACTGCTTCTTTGGCTCTATAAATTCCATACTCAAAAATAATACAGCATGCCCTAATAGCTTGAGCTAACAACAGAAGGCTACCTTTGACTCCTGGTGTTTGGATTGATTTTGCTTCACTCTCTGAAGCCTATACTAGAAATAATACACTAGAAATAATGTCTTCTGTGTTCCTACTTTCTCACAAAGTAGCTCTTTGCTGTGCTGAGGCAGCTCCAGTCCAGTGGCCTTTGTGCAGAGCAGGACTCATTTCATGCCAGGTGTGCACCAAAACTATGAGGAGCTGCCCCTTTATCTTTTAAACTGACTCTGATATGCTTTAGGTGATTTTGGTTAAAAGGGAGGAAAAAAAAAAAAAAAGGGAAAGAGGAAGCAAAGGATTATACAAACAAAGGTTAAGAGGAAAACCCTAATTCCAGGGAGTTTTCCTTCACATAGGAGCAGATGGTGGACCCATCTGGCCAGGCAGAAGTACGCCAGGCTGGGCATACTGAGAATGGACCCGTGCTCCAAGATCCACCTCCAGCCATGAGCATCTTGATACTAGGCTGGTTAATCCAGTAATTAATTAGGAGGGCTGAGTTTCAAGAGTGAGGCTTAAAAGGAGAATTGGGAAGGGAAGAAGGTGGTGGACACGCTGGTGGCAGCACAGTCAGGACAATGTGTGGATGAGCTTTGTGCCATGAGCAGAAGCATCTTTGGTCTTTTTTACTCGTGTGCCTTTCATGGGAGCTTCATGTAAAAAAAAAAATAAAAGTAGTTTCAACGAAAACATCTGAAAATGCCCTGAAAAGCTCTTATTTTGCACAGAAAAAACTTTAATCGGCAAAACTGCAAATAAAGTCACTACATCTGAAGATTAAAACTTGTACTCTTGCCAGGTTTTGCCCTCATCTGTCAAATGACTAGGCTAAAGTAAACTTGAAATAGATTTTCATTTATTTTTCATCTTCACTGTAATCCAAAGACTGCCCTGTTAAAAGCCTTTCGTAAATCATTTGGTCAGTTTTTCTCAACAAAACAGTCTTTAAGTAATGCTGTATATCAGCCTCTTTTTTGACGGTTTCATTTTTTCATCTTGACATCTTCTCTTAAAAATAATACGGTGTTTGTCCTATTATCTTTTTTCAAACTGTGAGGAGAGGGGAAGAAAGCTTCAACTCTCTCTCCCCACCACAGCAATTGCAGTATGCAAATCAAAGACACACACATCACTCTGCAGTTTTCTCTCCAAGTTTTCCTTTCAATCTCACAGCCAGCTGTTAAGAGAACAGGTGTGGCGAGAAACCTGGATTTCTACATCAAAACTGGATGCTGGAAATCAAAACTGGATGCTGGAGATCACACTGCCTTTAAGGTGCACAGTCTCTGTCTAATTCCTTCCCAGGTGCAGCTGTGGTTTAGCTTGACTCTGACTGACCTGAAGAAGTGCCTCTGTTACAATCCACCACTTTGTTTGTGTTTGGCCTTTGCAGGCCAAGAAAAAGTCAATAACGATTCTGTAGATGAAACAAGTGGAAAAATGCACTTCACTACTCGAGCAGATAAACTCATTTTTCTTATTAGCACCGTGAGTAAAAGCTGGTTGGTTTGTGGATGTGCGTGCAGTTATTTCTTTAATTAGAGTAGCAGCCTTTTCTTTTTCCTAGTTATGCATGCTTTCCTGAGATGCTGTGGGGTTTGATAGTCAACTGTAATTGACTGTTAGAGAGGAATCAGGGGATTTATCAGAATTAAAACTGCAGTGCTAAGGCAGCCTGTGCCTCTGCAGGGAGAGGTGAGGGTGGGTGGGTGTTTCAGGGCTCACATCCACGTGTTGCTGGCACTGAGGCACTGCACAAATGCAGTCACTGAGCTTCTTCTTCACCACATTAAAGACAATGTCAGTGCAAGAAATGTGCCAAGCAGAATTCAGCAGAGCCATGTATGCAGTTGCTGTAGACTAATAGAATGCTTTTATCTTCAGTGAACATGGCCAATCAGTACAGCTGGTGATCCAGCCCCAATATGCTCACGGATGAACCCGAAAAATCCTGTATAATTACACTGAACTCCAACTTCCTTTTTCTTCCTTGTTTTATCTCTATGGCAGGCAGATTGTTGTGTGCTGTGTAGTTCCAGTCTTACATCTGTTTGAGTCTGCTGTGCTCTGTTCTGTGATCCCAAGGGCTGGTTTGAGAGTTCAGCTCAGCTGTACCAGAGGCAGCCGAATTCCTTTTCCCCACAATAGTTAGGAATCAACCCCATCATATTTTCCTGCAATTTGCATGTGCAGCAATGTTAGGGTTTTATTTAAGGACCTCATGGTTGTACACTTGCTAATAGCCAACTTTGTGCTCTAAACCACTTTTCTTCCAGTGCTGTTGTAGGGAATTAGGAGGGATGTGTCTTGGAGACACAAAAGCTTGTGAGCATCCTTCCCCTGTGTCAGAGTTTACCAAAGATGATGCCTTGAAGAGGGGAAAACCCTCCCTGTTGGAACAAAGTGCTGAAAATGCTTGGTTGGCTTGTGAGAGCAGCCATGCAGAAACTGTCTCTGCCAGAGGACAGAACGAGGTGGTTTTGGTGCTGGAGCCACCTCAGAGAAGAGACACGAGGCAGGCAGGGCCTTTCTCCCAAGATTGATTTCAGGCTCTTGGTGCCTGGACATGTTCAGAACCATCAGTCCTTGGGGAGGTTTTTTTCTCTTGCTACCAAATGCCTGGCTTTGATGGTGCCCATCCTCCTCTGCACTTGGGGACCTTTTTCCCCTGGTGCCTGAAGGAGGGAATGTCCTTCCCTCCCTGCTCTGGCCACTCCTTTTAAAGAAGTGACATGCAAAATCAGATAACATCTGGATTTTAGAGTAAAGAGCTGGAGGACAAAGGGGATTGGTTGGTGATGTATCTACAAGAGGATAGTGCTTATAAGGATACTGCTTATCCAGGCAAATTTGGCAGGGTCCTAAATATGTGTCTCTGGTAATCTGATAAATCACTAGGAATCACTTTTGATATAATCATCATCACTGAACAAAACAGACAGAAAAGCTTCTATCAAACCTGAGTGGATGAAGGAAGAGGATGAAATCCTCTTACACTGAAGGAGGATTTTTGAATTGTCTTTGTGCAGTTGGAATTTTTTATTTTTTATTTTTTTTTTTGCACAGCCCATCAGAAATAAATGCAGCTATGGCATCTACGGGCAAGGACTGTCAGTGCACAGAATAAACCATCTCATGATGTTTTCATATTTAAACAGACAGGAAGGGAGGAAGTGTGGGTTCCCAAAAAAGGTTTCACACAACGCCTTTTCTCTGTCAGTGAAGTGAAATATAACTGCCATGCTAAAAGGTTTTGCAGCAGCAATTTGCTTTAAATTGCAAGCATAAGATAAATATGCCATACAGGTCTCGATTCCTGAGCTGTGAAGGTGGTAAAAAGGAGAATGTTCTCTGGTCCAGAACAAAAAGATATTTAGAAATATCATGTTTCAAAGCTCCCAAAACATCTTAGCACAAGTGGAGATGCTCTACATTCCCTGGCTTGTTCTCATAATGCGTTGCCCTCTTGTTTTCCAGCTGTACCACCAAATTTCCCAGTGCCATTAGCACTGCTGTCATGTTCAATGTTGTTAGAATTTTATTTCTACAAGAGACTCTATGTCTTCCAGGTTTTTTATTTTTCCCCAAATGTGCCTTTTCTTAATAGGATCCCACCACAACTTGTGCAGATAAAACTTTTTGCTAAGTAGCATCATCAAAGTCAAGGGGAATGTAGCCTTTGACCTTGATGGAGAAAGGCTCAGCCTGTAAAATAAGAACCATGTCAGTGATATGTCAGCCTGGAAATAACATGAGTCAGAGTTGAGAATCAGAATCCAGAGACAATAACGTTCATTTAAAAAATAATAAAAAACTGAAGTACATGGAAATATTTGAAATGCTGCATGAGAGGGAATTATTTTTTTAAGAATACTTCTAGTTTATATTATCCAGAGCATCTCAATGGAATAGCTCTGTATTAATAATATCTCATCTATTATGTATATTGCAATATGCCTAACACAATTGCTGAAGTAATTTGGTGTTGCTAATTTTTCTCTTTCTTTTTATTCCCTTTCCTGAAATGGTAAAAAGATTAGGAGAGTAGTCTAGAGCAAAGCATACATTGCACTACAGATTTCCACAGATTAGGAGTATCAGTCATTACATTTCTTGTTTTTCTATTTCAGCCTAAAAATCTGTTTTTCTAGAGCTCTTCTTCTATTCTGCCTCAATGCCCAATGACTGCACTGTATCATCACATCATTGAATTATTTATTTTTGATTATTTAATATTTCACTAGAATTCCATTCTCAAGTTACTTTAATATAGTCCTGTTTTAAAGGTGCAAAATAAGGAAGCTAGAGAATGCAGAAGTAGCTGAATACTGACTTTTTAGTCTGAAATTTTGAATAATCTGCGTTGAAGTGTCCTGGCTGATCCAGTCTATAATATACTGACCAAGATCAGATGTCTTTTGAGATGTCCTTTCTTCTGACAGATACTGCATAAAAGCTTGATCACTATTAATTATTTTAAACCTTTTGCAAGTGTTTGAAAAGTCACTGGGAAAAATGCAGAGGATTTAGAAGTAAATCTGTGAGCCTTCAGCTGTTTTAGCTTTCCCCCCCTGCTGTGCCTCCATAAGAGATTCCCTCTGTTAACTCATCACGAAAGCAATCGTGTACTACTTAGTGGAGGTGCTATTTTCTACTTCATGTGTCTCCCTATGAATTGTGCAAGAGGCATTAGAGAGCCCTGCCTTCCTCTGAACGCATAAAAAGGCAGAGCAGAAAAAGCTTTGCAGATTTATTGCCTTCTCTGTGCATAGCCTATCTGGGAGGGAGAGAATTGGCAGCAGGTCGTGCTGTGGAGCACACTCTGCAAGGACACAGGAAAATCTTTGCTGAGCCCCAAAGATCTTGAATAGATCCTTAACACAGTGCTCATTACAATGAACATATTTTTCAGGCATTACCTAGACTGAAGAAACGTGCTATGGAGTCTGGTTCCTCTTCCTCCCCTCAACACTTCCATCCACAATTTCCAGATCAAGGGAAGGAGGACAGGGAATGAAGCCCAGGGATGCTCTGGTAGGAGGCAGGTCACAAACATCCTTCCAGAAGGCACTTCCCAGTGCAGCTCCTGCCAACAGTCATGGGTTTCTTATGGCAGGAGAGCAATCCCATCGGGAAGAGGTGTCACTTTCCAACCTGTGGTGAGCAGCTTCTTTCCTTTGCTGAGGATGAGGAGTCCCATGTGTGTCCTGGGGACCAGGTGTGGCAGCAAAAAGCATCTTTCCAACAGAAAGGTTCTGTTTGATTTTCCCAGGTGCAGACAGCAAATCACAGGCTCCTAATGCAGATTTATTTTTTCTTGCTTGGAGCGTGAAAAAGCAAAATAAACAAACAAAAAAACCCCAACAACCCTGTAAGGAGATATAAAATCTCATTGAAAAGATTACTTATGTTTTGAAGGATCTCGATCTTCAGTTGTCCTGGAGTTCAGTTCTCTCCAATTTCCAATAAAATTGAATCTTAACGTTTGCTGAGCTGCACTTGTGGCACACCAAGGGCTGTTTTTCCATATGCAGCTGTGCCTTTCTGGGTGTCTGTCGTGCCTGGCCTCTGAAGAGCAGATGTAATTGGGGGACTGCTCTGCTGAAATGCTGTGCTCTGCTTCAAGACTCTCTTCATTTGGGGCAAAAATTCAACCACTGACATTATTAGGCTGAGCAACATAAGGCCTAAGTACTAAGCTGAGGTTTCTTAGTCAGTTCTTGACTTCTCAGACCTTCACTGTTTTGCCATCTGCTATAATTGAAAATTGCCTTCTGCAACCAAAGGGAAAATCTAATTTCTCAGCAAGCCATATGGGGTTATTAAGATCATTAAACCCTGGTATGCCATAATGCCTGGGCCAAAAGGACCACAGGGCACGTAAATATCGTGTGATTCATTTTGTAGCTTCAGACTGCAAAGTTAGGAATTATTTTGATGGCTATCATATGATGAAAAGTGCTGGTCAGGTAGGTTACAGCAAATGTTGCTGGGTGAGGTCAATCCATGGCATGTTTGCTCTGAGCTGTGATGGATGAGAAGTGGTTTTAATAGTTTTTGATCACAAAGGGTAAATCTTTTGTATTGAAAAATGGTCAGAACCCAGCCAGTGTCCTCAGCTTTATCAGTGGTGCTAAAGGCAGCCTTGTATACTAAGAAATCAGAGAATACAATTTCCACTTTTTAGGAGGACCCAGAATTGGCTCCTCATACAGGACATAAAGCTGATGATATAAACTGGACTCCCTCTCTTAAGAATATGAAAGCTGTTCCCCTGAAAATGCCTGTTTTTGAACACTTTAAAACTGAGCTACTTAAATTTTTATTCTATTTTCTCTTTCCCTAGTTGTGATATTTTGTAAGATTTCTCTCTAGCAAAACCCACTACTGTGTATTTGATACAACTATGGGCAGGAATATTAAAGCTGATTTTTTGCTAATAGGGCTTCAGAAATGAATGCAGGAGCTGTGAAATTTACATGAAATTAAAAAAAGAATTGTTCAGTAAATGCAAATAAATGCAGGAACGAATATTTTAATTTGGATTCATGATTAATGCCAAAGGATTACCAGCAAACCATTACAATGTGGTGATGACATAAAAACTCAATGGGAATAAAAATTCTATATGCACTAGTTAACTGATGACAGGAAGCTATTTTTAGCAGGACAGCTCAGAGTAATTTATTTTTTTCTTTTTAAAAAAACCGTAGCAGTTGATTGTATTTTAGGTTTTGTCTATGTTAATTATGTCTCAGAATACTTTTCACTGGTATAGTATTGTATCAGTTCCTTAACTGTAAATGTGCCCACTATAATCAATAGATTTATTGCCATTCTTCAAGTTATTAAATGAATTTTATTGAAAATAGGCATTTCTGATTGCCACTTTTGTTTGTGCCATGTAACCAGAGGAGTTAAGAACAAATTTTTATGATTATAGGTAAGAATTGTATCTAAGGAAAAAAGTGAAAAATGTTTCCCTCCTTCAGTTTTCCAGTGATCTCAATCTGCCTGCATTTATTTTCTTGCTGCATCAGAGGTTTGTCTTTTCAGACAATAGAAACCAAACCAATAGGCTTTGGTTTCTGTAGCACTGGGTACATCTCGTTTTACCATTTTGAAATCAAGATAAATTAAATGAGGTAAAAAAAGGGTATTTCCTGTTCTATTTTATCTGTCCAAATGGCTTTTGCATTTTAGTGTTCTTGTAAGGCCCAGTTAGAATAAAAGAGCAATACTTATAATTTTCTCCAAAATTGGGAGTCCACTCAAACTTTATATATATTTTCCTTTTCTCCGAGAAGCCATGAAAAAGTGTGTTTGGTCTTTAATTTGAATGAGGTGTGCTTTTCATGGGAGTCTTTGTTGTTCTCTAGCTGCTTGAGGCTGCCAGGCCAGAACGGTACTGGGGAGCAGAATGAAGGTTGCACATCCACAACATCTGCAGGCAGCTGTGGCTGTCCGAGCCAAAACTGCTTGGGAAAGGGGTGGGGATGGGAGCTGAGGACCTTGTCATGAAGTGAGGATGCTCAGACATCCTGACTCTGTGTGCAGCTAAACGAACCTGATGCCACCATGGCTTTTCCACGCTGTCCCTCCCCTCTGCCAGGAGCATGTGCCTCCTCTTCTGCTGTCACCAGGCTTCTGTGGTTACATTCATTTGAGGTGACTGTGCAAAGGAACCCTCACCCTGCACCAATTGCAGTGTCCATATTAACACGTCTCAAACAAGGGAAAAAATGAGCAGAGGCTTCTATAATGAAGTGTTTGCTGGCACGACGTGCACACAGAAATGATTGTCGTGCCTGATGGCTGACTAAAGGCAGCACAAACCCAACACAATCCTAACTCATCTGAAACTAATGGGAATTTTATCTCCATCATGTGCAAGATTTCTTGCTGGCTTCTTTATGCACGGCTGGTAGTGCTGGTCTTTGATGTGGATCACAAGTGAGCCCATGAGGGATTACGCAATTGAAATAATTTGAAGCCATCCCTGACCTAATCTGGCTTGAAGGAGCTCAAGTGCTCATAATATTGTTACTGTTGTATGAGGCTGAGCACGTTTGTATTTGTCTAACTTGAGTCTTAAGTGTGCCATGAACCACAGATGTGTCTTCCCCTGCAATATCCTTGTGCTCTGCATTATCAGAGCAGTGATGTGTACATGGCTGTTGTGGCTGAATGCCTCAGATTCTGAGGATCAGTCCTGTATAAGCACCAGTGCCATGTGAAAGTTGTGTTTTATTGATTCCTCTTTTCTCATTATTAGACTGATTCCTCCTGCACCATATTTATTCATAGTCTTGGCTTCATTTCTGCTTTCAGCCTTAGCAGTGTATCAAATCAATATTTATTTTCACCTGTGTGAATAATTCTATAGCAGTACCAGGCTTCCCCAAATTTCAAGTAGCAGATTAGAAGCTCTGCCTCAATTTCAGGGATGATAGTGGAAACATCATCTGGAGATGTCTTCAAGGGATCATCTACAGCAATGCCTTTAGTGCAAAGCCATACAAGAAACAAAGCCACTCCATACTAATGTTATAACACAACACTTCTTAGCTAAAAGCACTTTTTGTAACTGATAAATGGAGAAAATAGAGGTAAAATATACCCTGGTTTTAATTAAAGTTAACTGCAGAAATCAATGCAAATATATGGGAACATAACAAAAAATGTGGTGTGATCTTCCCAGGAGAGAGAGACAAAAAAGCAGAGAATACACTAAAAAACACTGCTGGGGAAAGATGTACTTTATTTCCTATTTTCAACAATTCAGGCTCCCCAGATCTGTGTCTGCCTCCAGGTCAAGGTTGAAGGAGGAGTCAGAGCTATTTCCTTACTTCAGTAAAGCCCTGCTGAACTCTGCCTCAGTCCCACAGGTGGGAAGGCAGAGAGTGAAACAAGGCAAAGAAAGCAGAAAATCTCCCCCTCATTTAATGGGAGGACTTGTCCTTCCAGAAAACTGCTACAGAAAGTAAAAAGGATGAGATCAAGCATCTTTCCTATCTTCTTGAGCTGTACAGAATTCAACAGAGAGAAACATCATATTTTCTGTTGAAAAAAATACCCTTTCCTGATGGATAAATCACCTGCTGTTCACCACAGCTGGTGACTTTCTCATTAAATAATGCTCTATTTAATAATGTGCATCATTAGACTTAGATAATCCAGGACTTCTCAAAATTTCAGGGAGTTCTCAGCCCTGGCAGAGCTGTGGTACTGGGCAGGGCCACTTTCAGTCCTCAAATCTGTTTTATCGATCCGCAGGCAACCTGATTTCGTATTGCCAGAAAGTAGTGAAAATTAACTTTTAGATCTTGAGAAAATTCAGCTCCAAGAAAATAGATTAAGTCTAAGAGCCCTGTCTTTAAGGACAATAACCATATAGTGCTGCTAATGGAAATGCAATTGAACACCCTTTGCTTGGATAAGCATCCCTAACGGGATTGTTTAGTGCGCAATGATTTCATCTGACTAAGTGACTTCGTTGCGAACCAGCTTTAAAAGTAGATTTCTAATGAAGATTAACAAAGTAATATTTATCTGGGC
Organism: Vireo altiloquus; assembly: GCA_013396875.1. NCBI lineage: Eukaryota > Metazoa > Chordata > Aves > Passeriformes > Vireonidae > Vireo > Vireo altiloquus. The sequence continues at coordinate 241,419 of VZRF01010043.1, forward strand.
TGTGTGCTTAAACCCTTGGATCATGCTGAGGCCAAAGCTGAGGACCTGCAGCCTGAGGTGGATGAAGACAGCCTCTCCTTTAAGATTATTTACCAAGGGACTCTCTCTCGAGTCTGCTTTGCCACTCACCCCAGCTTTCAAGTGGAAGGAGGAACATCTGGCCTGTTCGTCCAGCTCCTCATCCCTAATGAATTTATTTATAATAATTACTTTCTTACACCTCTGTAGTTACAATCCAGGGGTTGATCTTTAGGAGGTGCAATGTCATCTCAACAGGTTGAGGTCTCTTTAGATGATTAAGTTTTTCAGGAAAAAAAAGCTCTTAAATATATTTTTCTCCTTGTATGTGGTCCTCAAAACCAAGAAGGATTATAGATTCATATCCACACTTGGCACCTACAGAGCTAACCCTATATGTAAGATTTTTGTCTGTTCGTTAGAGACATCATCTCAATTCTTTACAGGCAACAAGAGTCATTCAAGGAAGTGTCCCCCCAGTTCAGGTGTGATAAATGTTTTTTTCTTTCCCATCCCTTACCTGCTGAGTGAAGTTACACAGTGTATATAATAACACCCATATTTTTAAGATTTTCTATCATCTTGTTATCAGTAGAAGTTATAAATCAGAATATTCATCACTTTTAACTTTGCTCATGGTACCATATATATCTGCTGAAGTGTCTCTGTGGATAAGGCAGGCTATATGTAGCTAAAAGACCCAGAGAATTATGTTCACATCAGTGAACATAAAAGTATCATCAAGTTTTTCTGTAATAACACTTTTCAGCTGAATTGGCCATGCTGTGACCTCTGTTAAATTTATGGGAATGAGAGATTTGAGGCTACTCCTTGGACTTTCAAGTTCTGGAATGATTGTGAGAAGAAAAGAATCATTTAGGGATCCCTTCAGTGTAAAGTGCTGAAATTCAGAGTTTCCTCAAGCCTTAGTGCTGATATGAAGAGTTATGTTTAGACCTGTGTAACCCTTCAGTTATCTCTGACAAAAACCAAGACATGAGTCTCTCTGAACCGTATCTGAACAGATAAGGATTCAGAATATATGTATAAATACAGTGAAGATTGGGTTCTCTCAGGTCTTCTCTAAGACGTTTCAGAGTAAGAGTTCAAAGAAACTAATAATAACTCAATCTTTAATCTCACAAAATCGGAGCAATATTTTTAAGGGGATGTGCCTGTGTTTGGGACCATCTAAGCTCTATGCTTTTTGTATCCTAATCTCTCTCCTGATTTCTGTCTAGCATTTCCACAGTAATCCAAGGCATTTGAGAGATACCACTCCACACTTGTTCCATACAAACAACAGCAACATGCACCAAAAATAAGATTCAACTAAATTTTGTAGTGATGGCTCTTTCTGTGCCAGAGCAGAAAAGTCATGAATGTGCAAAGTAGCCCTGGTGTCTGGTATCAGTGAGATGCCCAATTCCCTCTGCTAGCTGCTGCAAGGATGTTTTTGGTAGCAATGCAAACACCACTGGAAAAGACTCCTTTTGGGTGAGCCATCTCTGCCCAGCAGCGTTTCCCAGGGTTTGGTGGAGGTGATGGTTTTTGTGTGTGTTTCACCACCCATTACTGTGTTTTCCTGGTCCTTTGATAAAAGGACTTGGTTAGGCAGCAGGGGAAGGACAGTTCCCTGGCATTGTCCACACTGAACATTGAGTCTGACTGAATGTTTTTGGTGGGTGAGGCAAAGACTGTGCCAGAAAGCACCTGAGGAAGCTCATCTGGGGAAGTTCCCGGGGGAGGAATTAGGCAGGAAGGAGGCAGCAAGCTGGGTTTGGCAGCACGGGTGGGGGTGTGGAGAAGATTTGCGGAAAGACTCAAATCTGATTTTCAAAGGGGAGGACAAAAAGAGAAATTTCCTAGGGATGCAAAGGAGCTTCTGCAGCTACAGATTGCTGAAACTGTGGGAAACCCTGCTGGACTGAGAGCAAGGGGAGAAGAAAGGCTGTGCAGTGCACAGATATAATGAGCAGGGAGGAGATTTGTTTGCAATTTCCTTGTTTCACCTGGCAGAACCGACCTTTCTTTATCTTGCTGTAGTCTGCTGTCCAATAGCTCTAACTGTGGAGTTTAAAAGTGCTTATTGGTGTTTTGGGGTTCTTTAAGGAAAAGGTAAAAACATGTCTATAAGGCCTTGTCACAATTTAGGTGTGGGCTTCGACAGGCAGCTCCATCCTGTGTCATTGAGGGTTTCTTTTCCCAGTGTTGGGTCACAGATTTTATTTTAATTCCAAACTGGGAAATTTGCAGGTACATATAGCTTAGGACTTTTGGTCTGCAGAAATCTTGCCAAAATCTTCAGGCTTATAGAGGCTATGAAATTGAAGAAAACAATTTAAGCATTTGAAGCTTTACAGCCAATCCGGGGTTAATAACTTGAAATCTAACACTTCATACCCTTTTTTTTACCATAGCTAGCAAACCTAACAGCATTTTTTGCTTTCAGACTTAGTTTACCTGAGAGTGGTCCATGCAGTATTGAGGGATATTTTTCCAGAAGTAATTTAATTATAAAAAAAAGGGGGGTTGTTCCAGCATTTGTTTCACCATGCAAGCCTTGTGTCCTTTAGAAGATTACTGCAGACTGTTTAGAAGAACATTCAAAGAGTTATCCAGTGTATAAATGAAACTTAAGGAAGGAAAGGACTACCTGGAATTAGTGGTGAACTGACTCTGATTATGTGAGACTTTTACTGGTAAAGAAGGTTTCTCTTGCAACATTAGGACCCTAAAAATACACTGCTGAAACCACAGTTGTATAAACACCTGTGTTAAAGTACTTTGTCAAGTCTGTAACCCTGTGACCTCAGCATAGATCTTGTGTGGTGTTCTGGCTTTAATTTTGGCAGCAGCAGGCAAGGAAATTTCATGAGTAAGGATCTCAGAGTCATTAGTTAATAAGAAAGAGATGAAAAGATCTCTCAAACCCACCAGGGCTTTGGTAAAAGACCAGTGGAACTGCTGATCATTAACAGAGTTATCATGTGTGTAATTTGGAAGATTAAATTAGAGCTCAGGCCACCTGTACTTTGAGACATTCGAGATTTTTTCACTGAAAACGAAGTGAAAGGTTCAAACATCAGAAACTGGCAATGGTAACAGTTTACTGGTCAGTGCTATAGGTTTGGTGTATGTTCAGTTCAGGAGTAAAGGTTGCCTTAAAGAAGAGTGTGCCAATAGATATCTATTTGTTTGTGTGGCTACAGACACATTTTGATGGCAAAATTATCTTGGGAAAACAAGTAAATTTGGTCAAATGGTGTGTGGCAATGGGATTCTTTGGCGACTTCCATAAGATCCCTCGGGCTTTTCCCTGCCAGGCTGAAAGGCTTGAGAGCTAGTTTGAATGCAGCAATAACCTGCCAGCCTTGCTGGAGCTCACTGCTTTCCTTTTACTTTACTATTTTTCTCTTAGCAAAGGAACGTTTAATCAGCCTCTCTGTTTTAACGATAACTGTGTGGCTTTCCCTGGATTTTTAAAGTGGTTAATCAGAGGGAAAAACCTGAAAAGGCAAGAAATATTTAATTAGTGCCTTTTCTTCTGCTAGCCAGCAGTCCTAACCAGATGCCTTCACTTCAGAGCCATCCAAGTAATCAGCCTGGTAACGTCACTGCATCGCACATCAGGCACCTGGCAAGTCCAACACCAACTGCATCCCAGAAAATGTCTGCTAAGGAAGGCTACTCCTGAAAATTACTTTCAAAACCTGAGAGTGAGCTTCACACAGGGCTGAAAACAAACTGCTTTTTGTATCTTGAGCTGTAATCCAGCCCTTACAGCTACTAGGAACTATCAAATATCCTGCAGGAAACCAGCATAACGAAGAACCAGTTAATGGTGGCTTTGTTTCACTGGAAAGAGGAAAAGAATCGTCAGTATGGGGAATAAAAAACGTGATATGATTTCGTGCAGCGCAGCTTTCCAGCTTCTGTTCAAAGTCACACTGACATCTTGGTATGCAATTTCAGTCAGTAGACCAGGAATTGTATATAAACCCCCTGTCTTTATTCTTAATGAGATTTGTGTAAATAACTTGCTAGAAAACATATTGAAAACATATAATTCACTCCTGAATATGAATGCAGATGGCAGGTAAGAGGAACTGAATTTACTAGCCTTCCTACAGCGCGCTCTGCAATGGATAATTCAAATAATATATACGTATGATATTTTTGGCATATGAGCTGCTCTGTGCAGAGCTGGCACTGGAGTTTGTAACAATGATGTGTGTGCAGGACACATTTGCTATCCTGGGCACATTATTGGTTACACAGGGCTGGCTGGGGAGCCAGCCATACCTCAGATATGCTAAGTTATGAGAAATGATCCCTATTTCTATTCAAAAAGCCACTGCTTCTCAGAAAAGCATGGATCTGGAGAGTATTGACTTGACCAGATGAGTTTAACAGGCTGCTTGCCCTGACCTCTGCTGGGGTGGGACTCAGTCTGCCCAACCTCACATGGGGTTATCTTTGGTCCTGTGGAGACCCAAATTCCTTCTTCAGCTACAACCAGCAGGACCCAGTGGCACATGGAAGGGATTTGATGACCAGGTGGGGCAGAATGTTAGAGAAGTTGAAAACCAAACTCTGTGCTCCCCACAGGCTGACAGGTTTTGCCTATCTGTCACTGTCCTGGCCTTTTGTGCAACCAAGATCTCTCTGCAAAAATGAGATTTCAAGTGCCCACCAAATTCAGAGGATATAGCATTTTAGTTTGTGCTCATTTCTAGGTGGAAGCTGCTTTATAAAAATAAACTTGACGTGAATCTCTCCCTCCCACAGAAGCTAACGATGTTCCCTGCAGCACTCCTAAGCCCAAGTCATCCCTGTTTCATTGGCCCAACTTCAGACAAAGGTTTTACCTCCCCCCCTGCAAACTTAGAGGGCTTCCTCATATAGTAAATAATTTGCTTTAGAAGCATTAAATCAGGAACAAAGATATTAGGAAAATATCTGCTTGACTTCACCTTAATCTGTGTGCTCTGCTATAAATCTGTGCCTCTTGTTACCAATCCCTATTTTATGGAGAATTCCTGGTATATCAATAATGTCAGGGTAAGAGAAGTAGTCACAGAAGCAAAAAAAAAAAGAAAAAAAAAAAACAACCCCGAGCTCTAATGAAACATATATTGTGCAATCAATATACTACAATAGTTTCTGAGGAACTTTATATTCTGTTGAACAGACCAAAATCTCCTTTATAGAGTGCCCTTGTAAGACAAAATTTGTCAGTGCATTCAAGATGTAACCAAAGCGAGAACCAAACAATCAGACAAAAGTCAAAACTGAAACCAGGGCTTCCTGTCGATAGGGGTGTAGTTCAAAAATGCCTCTTGGACTCTGAAAGAGGAGCATCAGTCTGTTGATAGCGTTCACAGGAGGAGCTGGCCAAAATGAATGGGTTTTTTTGGAGGCAACTGTCAGCTGGTGTGATGTGAGTATATTGTAGCAAGATTCTGAGAGCTGTCATGATTGCTTGGAAAAAGCAATATAATTTCAGGCCAACTAATTTAATCCTTTTGATGCCAAGAGATTTGCTCCTGCTAAGTCCAAACACAGAGATATCTCACCAGCACTTTTATTAAGGCAAACTGTGTGAAAGGTTCACTCCATTTTGATGGACAGATTATTAGGGAAAAGCAATAATTTGCTGAAGCCTTATTTTCATGCAATTTCTGGGAATGATATTAAAGTTAGCTTCAAGGCCAGCTCTCACCATCTCAGGATGGTGTGGATTTGGTAAACTCTACCAAGAATCCTCTCAGCAGTATTGTCAGTATTAGAAACACAGCACACATCCATGCCTCAGGAATAAACAGAAATAAAGCTCTTCCCTAAAGTAATCTAACCAGAATTCATTCCCCCCTACTTTTTATTGTTTGGTTCACCTCTGTAGAGCTTTTCAGCATTTATATTCATTTCACACTGTCAAAAGCTGAACAGAAGTAAGATAACAAATGGTTCTGGTAGCAGCTGTCACCACCTACTGTCTGTGTATGCCTGTGTGAGTCTCTAAATGGAAATAAAGTACTTTAATAACACATTTTCTCTAAACTGTCCTCATGGATAAAGTTACTCTCAAATCAGTCCATGAACACTTTCCAATTCGGTGCCCACTTCAGGCTGCATCTCTGTCTCTCCTCTTCAGCCTGGGTAGGTATGCAGCACTGTGATTTAAAGACATTTCGGATGAAAAATACTTTAACAGAACACCTTCTCTGGCTGCTGCTTGCCTGCATCAGCTGCTTGTGGTGTTTGAGCCTTCTCCCAACGTGCCTAATTTTGTGGCTATAAATTAAGCTTCTTGCCTATTGCATTTTTTTGCTCCCTTAGCTCAAGCCAGGAAGTGTCCAGAGCCACAAATTAAACAGGAGCTGCTCTGCCCTCCCTGTTCCTACACCATTCCTTCCAGGAGCAGATGGCAGCTGGGAGGATAAACACCTCCAATTTCTTAGGGCCCTGAACAGAAAAGAAACTCCATTTCAAGGTGAGCTCTAAGGTCCTGATTTCCCTGGGGAGGGGTGAGGCAGCACAGCTCCTTTGTGTTTATCTGTCCTTGGGGGTCACAGTGCCCACGAGAGATTCAGGGAGCTGTGGCCTTCAGGTGCCTGAAGGAATTTTGGCTTGCAGAGAAGCCCTTTGTGGGTCCAGCCAGCAGAGACAAGACATTCCCTGAGCCACACATGATGCTGCCTTTTGAGGCAATATCTTTCAAGACAGGTTAATGCCTCCTCCAAGGCATATTTTCCAAATTTTTTTTCTCTTTTCTCTCTTTTTTTTTTTTTTTTTTCCCTTATGTTACCTACTGAGCAATCTACCACATGGTCCTTGCCTGCATTTCTTGGTGATTGTGAAACATGTGGTTTGCATCTGTTTAGGTCAGTGAGGATTTTGGTTGTAAGTAACAAGTGGTGGGTGATTATTTTTCATCAAGTACACTGCTTAACATTTACAAAGTGTGGAGAAAATACTTGGTGCTTTTGAGCACCTGTCACCCCCAGGTAAATAATTTAAAAGCATGTGAGGAAGCCAATTAGAGTTAATTAGAAATTGACTGATCTGCTTTGGCATCAAAATTATTGGGAAATATGGCTTTTCCTTTCTGGAATACAGATTTTGCTCTTGTGCACAAACATGAGGGAGGAAATATGTTGTTTTATGGTCAACCTGTAGTATTCCTTTGAGAAAAAAATGCACTTTATAAGGCATATATGTAACAGCAGTTCAGGCAAGAACAGGAACATGAATCCTTACAGACATATAGCTGTGCAGTGCCTCAGCTTTATTTCATGGTGATGGGCATGTTGGAAATGTCTACAAGATTAATTGATTCAAATTCAGTGATCAGAAAATGGGAGCATGTCCAAATGGATCATTATAACAGATTCCCACTTTATCTATTGCACAAGCCAGGTTTGAGCCATCTGTAAGCTTCACATTCCTGGTCTAAAATCTTCTGCAGCCATAAAAGACAATAAGTATCAGTAGGGGGAAAAAAAATCAATTTCTTGGCTTTGCAGCCTAAAATATAGTGATGGGACTATAGGGAGAGGAAAACTGCTGAGGTTTTTTTTATTATTTTTCTTTTTTAAGCAAGTTAAATGAGTAGGCTGTATTTAGGAAACAACTTTTTTATTAGAACTTTAAAGAATATTTCTAGGGAGTAAATTCAGCACCTCACACTCAGGTTTTGGTGGGGGGGGGGGTCATTGATAGTCATTTTTGATGTTCTGTGTCTAAGACCAAGCATACTCCCAGGAAGTTTCTAGAGGAATTGTGCTGATGATAAGATAATTTCTGAATCTGATTTTTAGCCGCAAAGAGTTGATTCTCGAAATAAATGTACAGCCTTTAAAGTGTTCTCCCTTGAGACTTTCATGGTGTTAGACTGTGTCAGGTCTTTGCAGAGCTCTCTCAGCGGCAGAGGACAGGGAAAACCCTGTAAAGCCCCACTTTCTACCAGGTGGGTGGCCAGGAATTCCAGTGTGTGTGCTGCAGAAGGAAGGGAATGCACTCTGTCATACAGTGGTGGCTCCTTGGAGCTCAGGGCACAGCTGCAGAAAGAGGCAGCACTGGGGCAGGCAGGGTGGGCAGAAATGTGGCTGTGCCCTGACCTTCCTGCCCCAGTGGGCACAACAGGGAGCACACCCAAAAATCCTCAGTCCTACAACACTCCCCACATCCCTGCCCTTGAGCACCGATCCCAGGGAAGCTGCCTGTGCCTTTCTAATGTGCCCTACCCTTGGAGAGACTCCTTGAGATTGGTGCTGAAATGGCTGCCTAGAAACACAGAGAATAGACAGGAATAAAGGAATAAAGGAGGGATTTATTTGAAAGGCCTTCATAGGTCACACTCTGGGCTCCAGAGGCTCCTGCCTCAGTGCATCCCAAAATGGACAATGACAGCTCCTGAGTTTTTCCCACTTTGATATCAGCATCAATTCCCCAAGCAGAAACCAGGCAAGGATGGAATTTGCCCAAGCTTGCCCCCCTGTCCCCAAGATGAAGGTTTGCAGTTGTTGGGCCCAGGAGGGTCTGGGTGTCCTTGGAGAGCGAGCTGGAGAGGCTTTGTTATGTCTGTGTGAGCATGAGAGAACAGCACTGAACGAGCTCCAGGGAACTGCAGAGTTACAGTGGGCACTGCAGGACTTGAAAAATAAAAATGTTAAAACCTAAGGCAGCAAGATGAACTTCTATTCATGAAGGTATTTGTACAGAAATGCTCATTTTTTGCTTCTCACATTAGGAAGTTGATGAAAAGCTTGATTGGACGGCACTGCCTCGCTCTGTATGGGTGTGAAATGATGTCCCCAAGGCGCTGCTGCCTCAGCCACTCTCCAGATTTTGGCTCTCTGCAGATATTTTTCCCTGGGAGAGGGTGTGTGGCTGTGCCAGAGCCGTGTCTGCCAGCAGTGAATCACAGGGCACCGAGCAGCAGGAAAGGCTGATCCGAGTGCCCCAGGTGTGCCGAGGAGATGGAACCAGTGCTTCTCTCCTGCCACAGGAGCCATCTGTGGGAGATGGAGATGCTCCAGCCTGGGGAAGGCACCACCTCAGCACCCTGGAGAATCCATCATACGCTGCTGGAGGCCTTTGCCTCACACGTGGGAGGCGTTTCGTGCCTCAGATTCTCCACACCAGAAGCTGTGTGCAGACACACTGTGGACTTCTTCCTGTGCACAGCAGCCAGGAACCTTTCTCATTTATTTTTAAATCACAGGGGAGGATTATTTGCAGAACAACAGGGTCTGAAATATAAATCTGGGCAGGTTTTAAACAGGCTGATGTTTCTGAAGTTTTTTATGCTGTCTGATATTAGGAGATTAGTGTGAGACAAGATCTTTTGATCCTCAGAAAGGTTTAATGTTATTTTGTATTTAAGCTGTTAATAATTGTCTAGAGGTCTCACGGAGATACGTATATGATATGGTTTCCACTAAGGTTTTAAGCTAAAGAGTGATTTCTCATACCCTTCATATCCCAGTCCAGATGTTCAAGTCCTGTTTCCCTACATTCCAACAGATGGATGCCAAAAATTTTGGGAAATTTGCAATGTTTCTCAATGCAGTGTATTTATAATATTCTCTATTACAGAAGAGAGAAGACTATGCCCCAATTTCTGCAGTTATTTTCCTCACCAGCAGCAGAAAGCACTTAATTCTTAAGCCCTAACAGTGAGAGTTCTCCAAGGGAGCATTATTTTTTCCTCTCCCAGGCCAACTTTAATGAAGCTGACTAAGTCCCTCCTGATTAATTTAATGGTAGCTAAATAGTGCAGAAATAGTGAGAAACCAATTCTTCTCCTGATAACTCTGCCTTCCTGATGTCAGTGGTAATCAGCAGCATGCTGTCCAACATATAAAATCTCTAAATTAAACAAGCATTTCTATTTTCCTTTCTAATAAATTTGCTCTGGTTTTTTTTCCCAATCCGATAATTTTAGTGCTAGTTTTTCAGAACTGTTATTTGCGTGTTTGCAAAACAACATGATCTAAAGAATGATAATATGACATGAGTATATAGATGGATCTAGGAAAGACATTTTGGCTTAAAGAAGAGTCAAGAAATGTATGATATTTGCACTATGTGAGTTACCACTTTCTTTAGGGATATTATTCAAATTTAATGCTATGCACACACTTTTCTGGATCAGGATGTGTAACTCAAAATGTTGCAATGTCAGACTAAAGCCTTAATTTCCTTAAATCTGAAAAATCTCTGGAAACAGTCTGCACCAGAAACCATAACTTTGAATTTCCTGACCTTTGAGCTTATTACATCTCATGTGTCTCTTCACCCCCACAAAATGCAGAGGGATTTTTGTTTATTTCTTCAAGAAACATTGAGCAAAACACCCACGGTTCCAATCCAGCAGCTCAAGTTTGCTGCTTTTCTCTGCACCATCTCCAATTTGTCTCTATCCCAACAAAGAGGAAAATTGGAGACAATACAAAGTAAACCAACAAAAATACAGAGGTTTAGAAAACATGGCCTGGGAGGAAATACTAAGAGCACTGAATTTATTTAATTCAGAGAAGACTGAAAAGAGATCTGCTGAGAGGTTGCAGAGAGAACAGGATGGCTAATTGCCCTTCATGTCAAATAAGGATCCAAAACCATCACAGGCTATTTTGCAGCGTGAAAGATGTGGAGAAACTCTCTATCAGCTTGCTGATATAGAGAAGTCTGTCTCACTGGAGATTTTTAGAAGCAGTACAGAAGTGTCTTCCAGGGACATTCTGTGTTTTGCTTCAGAGGAGAGCTGGATTAAGAGACTGCTGAGAAACCCCAGCCCTGCAATTCTGTGATTTCCCAATCACTCTGTCCACAATTCCAGGAAGAAATTCTGTAATATCCAGCTACTCTCTCGCCATCTTTTCATTTCCTCTTAGGAGGAGACAAGTCCTTTTATCTTCTCAAGTGACAAGTGTTTTTGTTCCCATCACAGCTCATTTCTTAATGTAAGGGGGGAAAAGAAGCACTAGGAAAGAGTGACACTTTCTGACCTTACTCACTCACTGCTGTAATATTTATTGCTTTAAAATAAAGTGCCTTCAGTATGGCAGAAAAAAATTGAAATAGGATATTTGCTTGCCAGATGAAAACCTCTAACATTTCACAAATTCTTTAGAATTAAGTTTGGCAGTGCAGTGCTGAAACAAGTGTAGTTGGACCCTTTTTCAGGATGTCAAGTGCACAGCTGAAGTGATTGGGGTCAGAGTGGAGACAAAACATTAGAGAGAGTACAGAGAGTCCAGCTTGCAAGTTCTCTCTCCTCATCACCAACCATACTCCTGTAAAATAGAAAGTGGCTTTTTTTTTTTTCTGTTTTATTTTATTTGAGAGGCAGACACTGGCCTTTAAAAATCCTTACAGCTACTAAGGGTTTTTTGCATCATGTATTGTGGAAAAAGTCAAGCCCTCATCTGCACAGTAAATGTTAGCAGCCAGGTTAATTGTGAGGATATAGGGCATCTTTCAAGGTTTATAAGACAGCTGAGCTCTTGGAGATATTGTTTGCACAATGCTCTAATGCTGCCTCTTTGAAAGCAGCCTTTGGCTGCAGAGTGCTACTATTTGACAGGTCTAACATTGCTAAAAATCGAGACACTGATGCCATTATTAAATTTCATTCTGCACACAAGCAAACAGTTTATCATAGACTGTTCCCAGCAATTGTAATCCAATTTTTGTTATCTTACATTGTTTAAAAAAGAGGGAGAGGGAGAGAAAGATACTGTACATCAATCTGATAAAAATGTTTAAATAACTGGTACTTTTTTGTGATTATGTTGGTTTTATAGCAGCATTATGGAAACACGACAGGGTAACTAAAATCTGATTATGTCTAAGTCCTTGCCCATTATGTGATTATTATGAACCATGACTTCTACTGGCACATTATGAATTACATGGTCATAATACAAGGGATTTCCAATATAATTAACTGAGATTAGCAGCACTACAGAAATCTGGGAATAATGATACAACTTTGAACAATCAGTTTTACTGTAAACGCTGCTGGCTCTGGCTTCCAGGAAACAGGAGGCTGGTGGCTGGAGCAGTGACCCACCTGCTGGGCTTTCCTACACCTCCTTTCTCTTCCCTCCCTTCTGTGACATTAATTGCAACCTTGCCAGAGTCTTAGGCACTCACTCTTTTTTCTTCTCATATCATACTGACAAAACTCAAGGCTGGATAAGAGATTTTGAATAAAGTCAAAGTTCTGTAGATCCCTCCTTTAGGGGGCTCAGCCTGAAACTGGAAAGGGCTCTGGTTTTGAAAGTGCAGAAATAAGGACTTATCAAAGAACAGGACTGCTTGAGACCGCTCAGGATTGAATACTTAAAGGCAGAATGTAATGAAAATCACAGGTTACTTTCAAAGATCATACCCAAAGTCGAATTATTTCTTTAGTATCTCAGGCAACCAAGAAACCTTTTCCCACAAAAACCCAGCTTTTGGATTCTTGGCTGCTGAAGACAAAGCCATCTGAATCCAAAGGGCACTGCTCTCTGTGGGAAGGAAAAGGATTTCCATCCAGTGGTTGTATTCTGGCTATAGAGGAGAAAAGGAAACAGAGGGCATGATGGAAATACTGTAGGGAGAAAAAGAGGCTAAACTGGACTTTTGTTTAACCAAAAGATTAAACACTTGATGCAGTAGTGTGTGGACAGCTGGGGCAGAGTGGGAACTTCCCTGGTTATTGAGATATCATTTGTCCCTGATAGGGCTGGGATTAAAAAATGGAGCTTTTTGTTTTTTCACTTTGTGATTTCCCCTATACATAGATACAAAAGGAGCCTTAGAGAAACTAAAAAAAAAGTCACCTGAGATTTTTTGGTTCAGCCCAGTGCCTCCCTCCTTCTACTATTTATGAATAGCTCTTAATTTTCGGCTTTCTCATGAAATTGCACCTCATGATTTTCATTCAGCCCTTCGCATCCCAGGGCTGTGCTCCTTGTTAGCATGGATTTTGTTGCACCCAGGGAGCACAAGGGGTGCTTTGCATCTCCTGTGCTGTGGTGATGGTGCTGCTTTAGCCCTGTGCCTCCAGTGCTGGGGGGAACTCGACTGCTGCTGCTGCTGCTGCTGCCTGGAGCAAGTGCTGCCTTCCCAGAGGGTCCTCTGGAGCTGCTTGTCAGTGTGGTGCAAAGTGCTGTCCTCAGGAGGTGTTTTGGGATGTTGACATGCTCTTTGTGTGATACCAACCCTCGCAAACTCGGCAAAACCCAGGGGAAATGTCCACCTCATCAGGGTAGACCAACTCTGTTTCTATTTCCATTAGTTTTGACACAGAAATATGAAGTGGAGGTCTTGGGAATATCCACTTGCCAGTCTCTAATGGTGTTTCCTCTTTTGTCCTAGCTTGTCATTCATTGCTTTTCGATTTCTGTTCAGGGTTTGCTCTGTCTGCACCATTTCTTTTGTTGCCTTTCTTTATGTTTCCCTGCCTCCTTCCATGACTGAAAGAAAAATAGTGAGAGGTGAGGGGATAATTGTGTGATTTAAGGTAATTTCAGCAGACTTCTTTCAGCAATGTGCTGAGCAATCACAACTCCTACTGAGTTCAGTGGGGATGGAAAAACCACTGGCCCTTCCCAGATAGTGCTCTGCACTTGTCAGAATAGAGCTCAAAGGAATCATATTTATAGCAAGCTATTTTGAATGGCAGCAGTAAAGCAGCTGGAGAAGGCTAATGTACTTACATCTGGCAGCAATTTTACCTGTTTGTAAAACATTCAGTCCCTTTTTAAAACAAACCATAGCACAGCCTAAAGATCGGAAGCCTCATTTTCCAGTTCTGGTTTCAGCACTGGGCAATTTAGGAAATTATGATTTATCCTCACTGTGCAGCGGAGCAGAGAGACTCCAACCAGCCCCAGCCCCAGCTGAGGGGATGAGCCCTGATGATCTCGGTGCCATGTGGTGCCAACAGAGCTGTCACACGTGTGCCCTGGGCTGGAGCTCCCTGTGGCCCTGCGGGATGAGAATACAGCCTGTTCTGGAGGGGGTACAGGGCTCTCACAGCCTCCTGGGTGGCTGCTCACTCAGGGTCCAATAGAAGTCTAGAAAATGAGCCTGCATCAGATATGTTTGCAGGAATTTTCCTCTGAGCAGCCATATAGTAATGAGGAGCCTTTGAGGAGAATTAGTGGGCTCTTCTCCTTGGCAGAATGCTGCCAAAGGCAAAGCTGCTGCCCAAGAATCCTTTGGTTACTTGCAGATATTTCTGTGATGGACTAGAGAAGGGAACTTTGCTGTATCGAGTGAATTTACTCTGTTTCTATTCCACTTTTAGGTATTCAAGCTGATTAACATGACTTTGGAAGCATATTATATCAGGCAGCCTCACTTTGACCACTATCTCAAAAAACCCCTAACCCGTGCCTGAGGAAAAGCTTTTATAAAATCATTATCTTTGTCAGTTAACTATTTTCCCAAGTTAAAATGTCTGGTTTTTATTTTTGAAGTGTTTACTGTAAAATGCTTCTAATGAATCACTAAAAAATTAGGCAGGGGAATATATATAGACAATTTAGTGCTGTAGTCAGAAGGAAACCACTCGAAATTTGTGAGCTCTCAGGAATGGTTTTCCTGGTCTGTGATAAGTAAATTCAGCTTTCTGAAAATCTGAGGGTAATTTTTGCTAAGAGATGTAGGAACCTGGCACCCCCAGCTAGTACAGTCAATTGTTTTGTTGGGCCTGTCACTAAGGAAATCACATCTCTCCAAATGAAGAGGCTTACATGGAAAGAAAATATGCACTCAAAATGAAAATAACATAATTTGTCTTCTAAAATCTTCTGGATTTGTCTGTTGATTTCCCAATATATCTAAGAAAACCTTCTTGGGGAGAGCGGCCTGCCTGCTAGATAATGTAAACTTACTTATGTGCATAATTGTATGAACCCTATTACTTATGCCTTTTGTTCTGTATCTAGTTTGATTCTGCTTTCAACACCTTCTCCTATTATCTCACATCAGATTAGAGAAGAACCTGCTGATAAATCACACTGGCATTTCAGATGGCACCTAGTTGTTAAATTCTTTGCCAGTTCTTTGATGAGCCCTTTTTTTCTTCAGAATTTAAACTTTGATTTCAACCAAAAAAGCTTCTGGCCTTGCAGATGTGAAGTAAAACCTTTTTAAATACCAAAGGCTGCAGTGCTTTCTTCCTGAATCTACATACAGCAAGGCAGAACCTTTCAGCATTGATTGGAGTGGAGTGACAGGAGAGAGGAATTTCTTTCAGTAGTTCCCAGAGGGGATTAACCTGCTTTGAGACTGGACCATTACATTGCTGTTTCCAACTCTTTGGGATGAGAATTCTGTGGGTCTGTGCTGCAGAAAAAGGTCTGTTTTACCAACCTCAGTGAAGGAGACTTGAGTATAACACATGTTGCTGTTTCTGGGGGTCACACTTGCCATGGCAGAGTCTGTGGAGGAAGAAGCAAATGGAAGGAGGGACTCCCCAGGGCTGAGCTGCTGGATCATAGCCATGGTTTGGAGGTCTGGGGAGACTGAATGGTAGCTGGGAAGCCAAAAGGAGACTTGAGTATGTTCCTTACTCTGAAACTCGTTCCTTACCCCAGCCATCCTTGGCAGCAGTCCAAGAGACCCACGATCCCAGTTGGAATGCACCCCATAAAACGCCCTGCTGGAACTCAGAGACAAATCAGGCACTAGATCTGGGGAGAGCAGTAATTCTCCCTCCTTCCACCCTGATCAGAACTGGCAGGGATTGCTGCTGCCACTGTTTTTTTTCAGGGTGGCCTGGCTGGACCTGCTCTGCTGCCCTAGAAGCTCCACTCACCAGGGACCCACCTGCACTTTGTGCTCCTTGCTGGGAATGTTCAGTGCTGCTTGGCTTCTTGGGGATAACATCAGGGCATTTTTCATCCCAGAGCGTGATTGTGTCTGCAGCACACGTGAGTTTTGTGCAAAAACACCCCATCTCTCTGTCACAGCCTGCGCTAGCCCCACACCCCAGCACAGCTCATTGCCCCTGCTAGGAGACAGGTGACGAGTCCCACCTTGGTCTGCTGCTTAGCCAAGGGTGGGACCTTCCCAGAAAGTTTTAGGAGATGAATTCTTTCATCTCTAACAGTCTCTTTCTCCCAGAAGGCTGTTTGAAATCACAGGGCAGTCGTCTGCTACAGCCCATTTCAGAGCCACTGTTGGAAAGGGCAAAACTGCTCCTGGAACTGTGGAGCAAGGGTAGGGAAATGACACCTCTGGTGCCTGTGTTATCCCACTCCTTCAATGTCCTCCAGCACAGAGAAATATAGTGCTCTAACAAAACACATCCAAAGCCCCACAACAGACAGGTCATTAGCTGCCCTCCTCTGTAATAATTTCTCTTATATTGAATTCCAGATATCCTGATCCATCTCTAAAGGTGAGGATGGTCCAGTTTTATCACTTAAAAATGAAGGAAGATTTATCTGTATTAGATTTACAGACAGACTTTCTGAATGAGCGTGTGCTCTGACAACAGCTATGCTGAGATCTGAACTGGAGATTTTTCCAGTCCATCTTTCAGCAGGATGACTTTTTAAGCACTTCCTTTACTGCTGAATACCACAAAGGCTCAGACAATCTATTGATGATGAAGGTCAGCACCTCCTTAGCAGCCCATAAAGTGAGTCTCTCACAATCAGGTTTCAGACTCTTTAAGATTCTAGCCATTTCTTTAGGCAATGAAGCAACCTAGTTCTTTTATCTTGCTATTTTTATTGTTTGAAAGCCTGAGTCACATCTGATCTTTTTTATTTTTAGTTTTCTTTTGGGAAAAAAAAAATATCCAAGCCTTAATGTATCTTTTTTTTTGTTCAGTACTCTTGTTTCTTTGTGATAGACATAAGTAATGGCTCATTCAGTGCAAATTCAGGACTCCTTACATTTTTCTTGCTGTGATAAGGGCACACTTGCCATTATTACGGCTGCATTGTCCACATTGCTGCAGTAAAGGTTTTGTCAGCACTTCCACTCTAAACACTATTTTTACTCATTGTATTTAACCTGTTTTTAAAAGAAGCCCAATAAATTTGGCTCTGGGCTTAAATTTGGCAAGGTTAATCGTGGGCTTTTCATAGTAGTTTGCAGAGATTTAACCATATTATCGTAATTCTCATTTGAGGCTGAAACTCCTATGTTAATTGTTTATGTGGTGCTGAGTTGGAAAAGCACTAAACTCATGAGGCTATAAACATAGGCATGATATTAAACTGTATTAATAATTACTGTTCACAGCTATCAGTTCACTAGGCACCCATGAACAGACAGGGAGCTTAGGGTCAGGGTTAAACTTAGGTTTAATATTCAAATTAAAACAACTCCAGATCCTGTTGCTCACAACAGATTTTGGTAGTTAGCTAAAGTTGAGGGTAAATGTGACAGAACCAGAATGTAAGAAGCCAATCCTGGCTACTAATAAGGCAATGTTAAGTGGGAAATACAATTAAAATAATGGAGAGAAGTTTTCACCAGGTGTGTTATCAATGTGGCTGTCATTGCCTTCTTGCACAGTGCTCCAATGCAGGAGGGGAAGGGCAGCATGAAGATCCTGTAATGTGTCCAGGAAAATGGAATACTCCTATGAAATACTTGGGCATAGCTTAGGCAAAGAAGGAAAACAGATAAATCCCTCTTCCTGCCAGCTTTGGATCGTCTTGAATAGTACTGGGTTTTGTTTCCTCTCTGTGAATCTTCCCCCTTTCCCCTCTCTGTGTTTTATCTGTCTTATCATTCCTTCTTCCCTGAAGGAAGGGTACAGCCAGCTGTGGTCCTGCAGGGCTGCCCTAAGTGATTTAAGAGTGCTTCTTCCAGCTGGTCAATACTTCCCTTCTCTTCTACTGCTACAGCTCCTGGTGCATTTCTGTGCTAATTAAAACAGCTCAGGATAAACAGATTCCCTGAAGTACCTGGGATCTGAGGTAATCCATTTCATTTGGCACTGAAGCAGGCTGGAAATAGAGACTAAGAGCTAGCAGCACCCAGGATATCAGCCATGGGAGAGGGGAAAACCAGTAAACCCCCACTCCTTCTGTCTCCTCCAACAAAAAACCTTCCCCTGTATTCTTTGGTTTGTTGGCTTAGACAGGGCTGCATGTTTGGGCACATGGCTGCCAATCTATAACCAGCATTAACATGATTTTTTTAAGCTTTAAGGAAGTTGAAACCAGGACAGGCAGCATCTTTAAAAGTTATAGTACTCACTGAAATGGATGAGCCAATCTCACAAAATGGCTAAATAAAGCTCTTAATATTTTCAATTTCCTTGGGGCCTCTTCCCTGCCATGTATTCTTTAAAGTGTTATTTTAAAACTTCACTTCTTCTGTGATGCTCAGTAATATAAACTGCCAACAATTTAACACAAAATTAGGCACCTCAATTAACTATTTATTGCTGTAGAGATGCACAATGATCTTACTAACAAGTTGTTTGAATAAAATTAGAGCCGTAAAAGGACAGTAGGCTAACAACTACAATTATAATTCAAACCCAAGAGGAACCAATCTCCCCAGCAGCATGTCTCAGGACAGTGAGGCAAAGCAAACAAAAAATAACATCAGTGACTGCAACCTGGAAGAAGGAAAAGGAAGATTCAGTGTGTAGTGAGGGCTCAGGATATGTAGTTAGCAACTGGTGTGACTAGGGAAAAATAAAGAGAGCGAAATTGAAGATGTTTTCTGCGTTAAGTTTTTTGGGCACTGTGTAACTGTCTTCTTTACAATCCCTCCTAGGGATACACTTCCTCTAAAAGTGTGGGAGAAAAATACCGAGAGACAAAAGAGACAGCAGGGAGAGCATCCCAGCTCTGTGTAGTGATGTCATCCCATTAGCACAAACCCTGCATTGTCAATTAGGGGAAAAAGGTCAGTACTGTGTCTGACGGGATGTGAAGCCCAGCCAACCCTCCTGACTGGATTCAGAGGGAGCAGAGCAGTTCAGTTTCATGGCTAAAGGGCCACAGCGAGGAAAGAGGGAGAGAAAAATGGAAATTTTAAAATGATAAAGGTTTTTACCATTTCAGGCTCCTGAAAAGTGGAGTTGGGAGAGCAAATAATTCCTCTGTGTGAGAAACGAGGATGTGCGTGTGTGCCTAAGGTACAAACAGAGCAGTGATCTTAGGGTAATCCCTAAATGAAAAGGAATACGAAGATTGGTCCTATCAGTGAGACAGTGTGCTGAAAAAGCTCGAGATTTTTTCTATATTAAATTTTTTTTGGTACTGCAATATTTCCTAATTCTGTTGGGAAGACAAGAAAGCAATTTTTGAAGAGATTACAAAGCAAACGTCCAAGTGTCCTACTTGCTCTCATTCTGAAGGAGATGAAGAACTATTGATTTTCTGAAAGATTGCTTTGAAATGGTGGGAGCTGAGTACTTGTAAAGAGCGAGTGCAGAGGGGCAAGGTTTGGTTTAGGAGGGCTGCTGCAGACTCTGCTGTGGGCTTGATTAGGTCTGCCCACATGCTATTAAGAAGTCTGGATCTCAGAAGTGCTCTGGGCAGCCCTGCCTCCAGGATGAGGCAGGAATTCAATGGGAGCTCTGAGTGCAGAGAGGGCTCTGTTTCACTTCACAAAATAATCACATCCCTATGGGAGCCAGCCCTAGGAAAGCCCAAACCTAAAGGAGATATTTTCCCACCTGTAGTGGATTCCAAGCCCTTGTGCAGTGCACAAAACACATTGAGCTGCCAGATCCGTGGCAATGAGGGAGCCTTACACCTTGCATGGTCTGCACTTGGCTCAGACACAGCCAGAGAGATTGGCTGGATACAGATCCTTTTCCTGCTCCAGCTCTCCCTGACAAACAGGTTACCCTGATCCACCCCAACCCCAGCTGCTGCTCACCACCCCAGGGCAGGTGTCCCCTTACTGTCCCCCTAGCTTTGCTCATTAACTCTCACTAATTGAGATGTGTAGAGGTCAGAACTACCATTTTAGCTGTTTCTGTTCACCAAATGCAAAACTCCACCAGTACATCTTGTGAGGTTTTGTATGGTAAAAAGTTATCTGCAACACTCAAGCTCCTAACTAGGACCACCCCATTAGAACAAAGGCAATTTTGGTGGAGGTACTTCTTTCTTGTTACACATTGGAACTAGAATGAAGCTGTGGTGTACAGAAACTTGACAAATCAAAAAAAAAAAAAATTAAAACATTTACAAGGGGATGCAGCGACAGGACAAGGGGGAATGACTTCAAACTGAAAGAGAGTAGATTTAGACTAGATATGAGGAAAAAATTCTGTACTGTGAGGATGGTGAGGCACTGGAACAAGTATCTGAGAGAAGTTGTGGATGCCCCATCCCTGGAAGTCTTCATGGCCACGCTGGATGGAGCTCTGAGCAACCAGGTCTAGTGGAATGTGTCCCTGCCCATTCCATGGCAGGACAGCTGGAAACAGATGAGCTTTAAGGTCCCTCCCAACCCAGGCCATTCCATGATTCTGTGATAAATCAGTGCTAGAGCTTCAGTCAATAACTTTACTGGAAAGTAAGAAATCTAGCACCTTTCTTTGTGTGCCTAATTATTTTCTCTGGTAATAACAAAACCCACAACAACTCCCCAGATCAAAGTCAATCAAAGGAAGCAACAGCAAAAAAAGCAAGGCTTGAGAGTGGGAAGAAGAACAGCAAGGCAACAAGTAGAGCACTGAGAAACTAAAAGAAGGTTTAAAAAGGCCATCACATCAAGATGCAAAGTGAATTTTAGTGGGTGGAGGGCCTGTCTTCCTTCTCAATGGCCTTCATATTGCTCCACTTCCCCGAAGGAGGAATCTCCCTGGATAGATGTCATTAACTGGCATTTCTTTGTCTTGTCTTTTATTGTTGCTGCTTTTATTTCTTTGGTGCTGTTGTTCTTTATGACTGCTCTATCTGATTTCCAATGTAAGAGCAATAAATGGAAGAAAAGGTGTAAAAACCAGCAGAGTACAATGCAGGGAGAGGGAAAAAGGGAGCAGAGAGTAGGTGCTGGCAGGTCCCTACTGCTCTTGTCTTAATAAGGATGCTCACGCAGCAGGGATCCATGGAGAGCACAGCCTGAATGGGAAATCAGGAATCTCATAGAGCTAGTCCAGATCCTCCCGTGGTACAAATTATCTCTAATCTGTCCCAAAGATTTTAAAAAGTCCAAAAAAGATGGCAACTGTTGAATTTTTTGTCTACAAATGAGTTGCTATGATCAGAAATTTATCTTTGCCAAGAGGACCATGCAAAAAAATACACCTCTATCCCTCAGCAAACAAAACTAACTTCTCTTCTGTCAAGTTAGCTACTGAGTTTCTATGACCTCAGCAACACAATTTGTCTTGAAGCTTCTGCTCAGATGACCCTTAAAAGCAGTAGTGAAATTCTTCTGCTTGGGTAATGGAAGCTAATAAAGAGTCTGAGAACTGGTGGGAGGGCACTGAAGCATTCATGCATACGAAATCCTGTGCACGTCTATAACCTGGGAATTCTCTGGTGCCATGGAAAGAAATGCAGAACTACTGGAGCTTTATTCTGTCTTCAGAGCTCTTTATCATCTCCTGTAACTCTGCAGTGAGTGATGGTTAAACAGAATGTTTTTTAAAAACCCCAGACAAAACAAGGTAGAGAAACAAACAAACAGGGATTTTTAGTTACCTTCAACAGGTTGTCTTAATTGTTACTACTCCCTGAAGGTAGAGGCTCCCCTGGAACCTAGAGCTGCCTTTATGGAGTGTGTTACATACACAGCAATGAAAACCGAAGGGTGCAAAGGAGGGAGAGACTTTTCTGGTGGCAATAAAATCTGTTGAAATAGCCAAAGCATCATCATCAGGGACTAATCTGGCTTGGAGCCTGCTTGATTAAAAATGAGAGACAATAATTTTCTTATGGCTTCGTAATTCAATTGAATAACTTGGTTTGTTATCTAATACTACTTTGTCATACAGAATGATCTGTATGTTGAAAGCCCTGTTCAGGCATAAACTAATTAATTTTCATGGCAGGACCAGTCCTGTGAAGTGCTGTGCTTCCACAACGTAAGAGAAATTGAGGAAGTGCAATAACTCACAGGGTGAGGCTGAATTTCACATTAGATATGTAATTAAATCTGATGAGTCCCACTGGGGTGCAGAGATGGTAAGCAGAGATATTAAATGAGTTAGCCATGGCTGTGCATCCGTCCCTCTTTGGCTCCTGACTCAGAGCACACTGGTGGCAGCTACCACTGACCCATCCTCTAGACTCTTCCTCATTCCACCACATCTGCCTTCTATTAATGGCACAGCTAACAGGGCTTTCAGCTCAGAGCCACTATTTCTGCAGCAATGTTGGACAGAATGAGGCAAAATTCAGGGTCAGAATGTCTGATAAACCATTTGGATAGTTCACCTATGTACCTCTCTTCTTCACTAGCTGCTTTAGTGGATACTCAAGTTGTGCTTATTCCATTCCTCACAGTGCAAAATAATGAACTTTAAATATTCTTAGGCAGAAAAAGCCTGTGAGGTAGGAAAAAGAGAAAGGTAGAAAGATAAAAGACTTACATGACACCAGGTGAAGCACATGTCAGTAAATTGGGGATTATATTAATTAAACAGATATTTTAATACTCTCCAAAGTCATCATTACAAACCTAGAAAATGTAGAGTTAGGGTTTCTGGAGTCTTTTTTAACCAGTGTATTACAACTATGCATTTCACCCTAATTGCTTTGTAATTTGACATGCAAGGGTTTAATATGGCAGCTGAGGCAAATCCAGTAACAACTGGGAGCTAAAGCATGAGAAAGAGCTCCTGACAGGCAGAGCTTCAATTCAGCAACTCTGTACAGGCAATAGAGCTGTAACATAAAAGTTAGCAGGAAAGAAAAGGTGCTGAAAAAGGCCTGGCTAAAATAGCTCAGATTAATATTCAGGACAGTTCTTTTACTTTGACAGCTTTTAGTTTCTTAGTATTGGCTTTTGCTTTTAATTTCTTCTTTTAGCTCGGTGTCTTCATTTTTCCAGTGTAATCCCTGTGAATGTTTATTACCTCTGCTGCATTATTTTTGTCAATATGGATTATAACCTTGAAGTGCTGCAAGAGCAGTGGGGAAGTTTTTCTTCCCTCGATAAGCAGGAAGATACACAGCACAAGTTCTATGGGTACATATTTCTCATTCAGGATGTATGAGCTGGTCCTTGCCATGGCTTTATGCAATGGCACAAATCTGAAAGATCCCTGACAGCCAAGGGGAATCCAGTGATGGCTGTGAGACATCAACAACAACAAAAAAAAACCCCAAAGAAAATCAGATCCAAAAGTTGATTATAACATGTTTTTGTTCATTTTATTAAATGTGTGGTTGGTTCTTGCTTTTATTTCCTAAAAATTACGCTGGGACTGGAGCCAGTGCTGTCACAGACTAATGCTGATTGTGTAGCCCATGCTTTTGTAACCTTTAAGTTACACTACTCTAATGTTTTATTTTATGACCTTCCTGAGAAAATTCTGCAAAGCTCCAATGGATGCAAGGAGCTGCAACCTGAATACTAACTTGTATTAAGGTGACCGAACAGCTTCCATCCATTGAAAGAGAACTGCACCTCTTCCTTTTATCCAGCTGATTTTGCCAGGAGAAACTTGCAGTGTTTGGTGTGGCTGCACCTGGGATGCAAACACTGTCTTGTGAACTTTGCCATGAGTAGAGATTTTCCAAGGTATTCTCTAAGCACTGAAATTTAGAATTAAAGAGCAGCAGGGGTTTACAATTGCTGTTGTGTCCTGAGTACAGGTCACTTTTGGCCAGTAACTGAATCTACTGAATTATCAGGCATTGGTACATTCAGGTTAGGGAGGAGAATGATGATTCTTTGCTTCTTTGGGTCATCTGCTACTGTAAATCTCCCTGTGGACTTTTCTGAAGGGTTTACAAGGTGGCTATGAAAGACTGAGTGATGTGATTTATTCCTGTTGGGTTTAAGTTAAGTGTAAAGATCGGTTTCAAAATTATTCAAAATTGTTAGTTAATATCAACCCGTCCATGAAAGAACCAACAAGAACCAAAGTGTTCAGTTATCCTCCACAAACCTGAGAGCAAGGAAATAGGGTGAGGATGGTGTCAAATCCCTTTGAGATTTGCCAAAATCTGTGGTTTTGACCCAGTGTTTTGCTGCTGCAATTCATTCCTGTCACCCTCTGTCTGCATGAATAAACAAGCAGAAGTGGGGATGCTGGATTTGCACCCTGCTCCCAACCTGCCTGCTGGTCACACAAAGGCAAACATTTTGAGGTGTCAGCCCACGAGTTCATCAGCTCCTACCTAAAGGCATAAATGTCTTTTTAAATACCAGAAGCACGAAGATGCTCTTGTACACCTGCACACCAGTGAAGTATCTTTCCTCCTTTTTGATGCTCTTGTTTTCTTGACTGTTACTCTCTTAATGTTGGCCAACCCTGAAGTGCTCATTTTGAAAAACAAAAATACAAATCAAAACTAACCAGCATTTTCTGCCGTCAGAGTGAGTCTGATTTGCAGAAGACAGTAAATTCCAGGGTTTTCATTTGTGAGGCAAAGTAAAGCCATTAAAGCTTTAACCCTCAGTTATTCCCAGCAAGGCCATCCCACCATTTCAGAGGATGCTGGAATTAAGCTAATAAATAACTAGGAGAAAAAACAAACCCACAGCAGAAAGCTAAAGGCAGGGACTTTGATCAGAGCCTGCTTTGCATCCTGGCTTCTGTGAGTTCTTGCTGCAGCTGCAAGAGCAGCTGCATTATTTTCAACATCAATCTGAGCAATGCCATGTAATAGCCTCGTTACAGAGGGACTAAAGAGCTAACAGAATCCTAAAGTCTTCAGACTTTTTATAAGATTTACATTCAGAAATACCATATTTAAGCTATTTTTCAATGTTTGAATTTAAATGGGCACAATTAGAGTTGATTTTTGTTTTGTTTCTCAACTGGTAGTTACTACATTGAGCAAGCCTTGCTCGAGGTCACAGCCCTGCAAATGCATAAATGCAGCATCCGAATTCCATAGAAGTGAGGAGACTCACGGAGTTGCATAACATTAAACATGCAAACAAGGAGCTACAGAGAGAGAGAGAGTGCTTATATTTATGAGGAAGAAATGTGGAATTCAGCAAAACATTTTACATTGAATTTTCTGCGTATTCTTTCAAAACAGCAACGATATGCAGAATTTTCTCATTTTTGGCCTCACTCTTCAAATGGTTGTTAAAAGCCCTAATGACTTTGTTAGAGCAAAGATAAACTAATGCAAAACATTCCAAAGGACTCACTTTTACATGTGTCCAGAGATTGCCCATTAAATTTTGTCAGTGGTCACATTTGAATACTATTACCACAGGATTTCTCTATTTCCAAAATATTTTTGCAAGCTTAGGTATGGATATTCTGGCAATACTACCACTTTGCACAGATAAAATTAATGACCTTTTGAGGCCTAGGCACCATAAAGGGACTAATCTAAAACTTAATTTGTTGATTGGAATGTAACCCATGACAACATTATAACTCCTGAAAATAGTGCAAATACCAAGGTACAGCCACCCTGAAGTACAAAAGGGACTCCTCTCCTTTAGTAGGCTGCTTGCAACTCAGCTTCCACTGCTGCATTTCCCTGGTCTTAAAATTAAAACCAAAACATGGTTTATGGGGAAAAAGGGTTTTAACTTCGGTATTTATTTAAGGATTCTCGGGTACAGCACCTCGTCCAGGTGGAATGCCTCGAAAATGCATGCACCCCCCTCACACTGAAATACACACACACTTATAGGTCTTGCAAAATTAACATATTTATCAAAGATTCCCCAATGAGAGGCTGGAGTGAAGCCCTCGTTGTGAGGAACCTTCCCCCTGGCTGGGCCTGTCTGAGATTCCAAAATATGTTCTGGAGAGGCCCTTGGTGTCTGGGGCTCCCAGGATGTTTGGTCTCCTGGTTTAACAGTGCCGTGGGGCTGAGCTGAGTTATCAGCCTTGGGAAGTTACAATTATGTAAGCTAAAAGCACTAAGAATACATAAAACTATAAAAGAGCACATAAGAGGGGTATAAAAGTAAAAGCAAAAAATCATTCTGGCGTGCAGAAGGTGTGCAACTAGATGACAATCTCAATGATATTTTAAAATAATTTCTCTAGTCCTCATGTCTGCAGGAAACACCTTGGAAATATGATTCTTGTATCAAGTAAAGGCTCAGTAAATAAAAGGAAAGAATTTAAAGAATTTATTTATTAAAAAAAAAACCAATGCAACATTTTAACCTAGTTAGATGTTCCTGGCTGCCTGAGGATGTTTAATGTTTCAGGTTAGAAGTACTGAATGACAGAGAGAGCTTTTTACTGGTTAAGTACTGTAACAAGAGCAGCTTCTCTTTTTTAATTTTAATTATAATTTACATGCACCTTTCTGGTAAGTGTGGGCAGACCATGTGATTTCTGTGCCTCATGGAGCTAATAAGACTTCCCTTCTTTTCAGTGGTGCAAGGATCAAGTTACTAATATTTGTGAAACACAAAGGAATTAGAATGATGAACGCCCTATAAATAAATAAATGCATCTCCACTTATTAGCCAGGAAAGCTCTGTTTTGTTTCAAGAATTGATTTCTGAAAATGCTTTACCATGTATTTTATCAGCAAACAAGATGACATTAAGTGGCAATATGTTAAAATTAGTTGCCTTTCATTCTTTTAACTTTACTGGAAAAAAGTTACATTTTCTTTTCAGATTGTATTTCCCCAAGTATAAAACAGATGCATTTGGATAAATAGATTTGAAGCATATTATTAAATTAAATGAAGACAAGGAAACATAATAAAATAAAATCAAACTATCTGAAAAAAAAATTTCTTTTCACAGGCCTGCAGTAGAAATCTAATGTTCCTTCTCTTCTTTATCCTGCTATCAAGATGACAGGTATTCTATCATCTTTCAAAGCACCATCTGAGATGCCTCTTGTGATCTGAACAAGAATGGGTGTCCATTCACAAGAACCAATTTCAAAACCCAGTTAAATGTATTAAATCTATTTCTACATGGAGCACATTGTTTGTGCTTAGTACTTTTATTACTATTATTACAATAAAATTAAATAGTGCCATCTGAGATCAAGTTCCTACTGTAGCTCTCCATATTCATTGTACCAGACATTTTAAGTAGACCAAGCAGAGGAAAGAAGCCTCCTTGGAGGTGAAATGGGGATACAGAAATCAGGCACAGAGAAATGAACCCTCTTCAGGGACAGACAGCAGACCCATGGCTGAGCAGCTTCTCCCTTGCAGGGCTCCTGCAGCTGCCTTCCCTAAATCCCGTTTAAAAGCAATCCCAGGCCAGCTCAGCACAGTTGTAGTCACCTCAGGGGGTCTCGAGGGATGTCCCCACTGGGGAAGCATTTGGGAAGTGAACCTCAGGCTCAGTCCAAGCCCTTGGGCGTCCTGGAAGGACACGAGGATGAGCACACTGAGATTTCATGGCTGTCCCTGGGGCAGCCAGCCCTAAATGCTTTACAGCCTGCCCCAGCCCAGGCATTCCAGCTCAGCTATTCCTCACCTCCTTGGGAATACTTTCAGCCCAATATTTGGAAAAGAGGGGAAAAAAGGACCTGCTGAAAGGTGTCTTATTTTATATAATACCGGAAGGGAATATCTACATCCCGACAACCCTTCTTGTACCACTTGTGTTTCAAACCACTCAGTGGAAGCAGAGATTCCTTCCCACCCTGGAGCACTGGAGAAGGTATATCCATGCTCATCAGGACCTGACCTCCACTCATGTGTGTGGTTAAAAAAAAAAAAAATCTAAGAGATCTTTAGAAAAGTGTTTTAAGTAAAGTCCTTATTCATTTGCCAAGAGGCTAAATCGGTGAACACACAAATCGGAGCAGCTTGATAATCTCAATTTATAAAGAAATTCTGCAAATGCATTTAAAAAATTCAGTATATTATGAAGTCCCTGCTGCTTCTAACCCCGACAGGTAAACCTTGTAACTGCAGGCCACAAAACAGAGCTGATGGAGGAAAACACACTGGAGTTATGTTCACAACTTGGAACACTGCAAGTGCTCCACGAGCACTTCAGAATAGAGTGGGAAATGGCATAAACATCCCAGACAGCAGTCCCATCCTGGTGCCCAGCATTCCTCTAAGGCACTGAGGACTAAAGAATCCCACAACCAGAAGGAGTCAAATGAATAAGAAACACAAAGTGAAATTGGCACAATTAATCAAATAACAAAGACACAAAATCTTGAAAGAGAACAAAAGTGCCATATTGCTAAAAACGTTGTTTTGCAGATAAGTGAATAAATTTAATTCCAAGCCAGGTTTTCTTTTTCTTTTCCCCAGTAGCTCCAGCCCTATTTCTTCCATTGCATGTTTGCTTCCCTAGGTACAGCTTAGATATGGCATCTAATTTCCCTGCTGTAGCTATACAGTGGAGGTGAGAGCTAGAGGGATGAATCATTGCATCCTGTCCACGCTTGCTGATCTTCTGGCTCTAAATGCAGAGCAAAACACTGTGGGGAAAAAGACAGCAGGGCTAAAATAACAGGAGGGGGAAAGAAATATAATGGAAATGCCTCAGGACTAGGTAAAGAGAGGAGAAACACTCGGGATCTGAGGAGGAAATAGATAAGTAAGAGGAGATGACAGAGTGTGAAATGTGTAGTTGGATGATGAGCAGAGCTAATGAAACTGAGTTTCCTGGGCCTGTGTAGCTGAGCTCTCAGGTGTCTAATATTGTGAGCTCTGATCAAACCTTGCCCTGTCCTTGGAGTATTCCAAGTGTCTCTCTCATGTGTGGTTTCCCAGTGTCTATTTAGAGGGTTTTTCACGGAGCAATAATTTGGAGATAGGATCCAGGGACATGTAGATAAAAAGTAATTAAGCCTGAAAAAAAAAAGAAGAAAAATAAAAAGAAGAAAAAAAACCCAAGAAAATACTGTGGTCACAATGAAATGGGATGGGACTGGAAGGAAGATGCAAAATGGAAACAAAATTGGAATAAAAAAGGAGGAGTCCCTTCACCTAAATCTTCGAAGCCATGCTTTGAAACCTGAATGACTAATGGGAGAGGGATAAAACCTCAGGGTGGAGACATTGGAGAGTGGTTGAGACAAGGGCTTAAGCTGATCCCTGTTGCCAGATGAGATTCCTGAGTGGAGATGGCTGAGATGTGAAGAGATTGCTTTTGTGTGATGGAAAGCAGCAAGGGATTTTGGGCAGGAAGAGAGATGATTGAGGAAACCCACTGCTGTGTCTGGAAACTGCTGAGGCTGGGCTGTAAACTGGGCTGAGGTGAAACAAATGAGAAGCTGCTCCCTTGTTAGTCCCCACTCCCTGAAGCACGAATGCAACAGGGAGGAGTTGTGGGTTTCCTCTGGGGTGGCCAGGAGCCCTTTGCTCCCCCGTGTGCCCATCATGCCCACCCCCTTCATCCCTGGCCACCACCCCCTCACCTCTGAGGTGAGCTCCCAGTCTGGGATGTGGCTTTGTGCCTCAAAACAAAGATGGCAAATCTGCTGTAAATGAGTCCTGCCAAGGTAAGTGGCAAATTCACCCTACCCAACTCCCAATTTTTATAGTGGGCACTGACTCTATAAAGGGTAACAAATGTGAAATCATTATAAACTTGGTTGAGGCTACTCCTGTAAACCTTCCAGCTGGCAATTGAGATCTGATCAATTTTTAAAAAATGTTTTCACTGTGTACCTCTTAGTAAATGGAAATCTGAAACAAAAAGAAAAACGAGAATCACCAAAGGTGAAGTAATCAGCTGGTTTATTGTAGGCACTGTCAGGTTCCTCATGTCACCTGGTTTAAGTTAAAAAAAGAAAATAAAGAGTACTAGTGCAGATGGATTGCTCATAGCATGTATTCAAAGTTGCTAGTCCAAACAGCATAATTTTTAAGTCTAAGTGTTCCCTATACAGCAATGCTAGAGCTGAATGCTTTTTATGGATGCGCTTAGTTCGGAGAGTTGTGTGATTATGCACGTGGGATCTGATTCACAGGGTTTCTTCTTTTTTCCTTGATAAGGAAGGTAAGAAAAAGCCTAAAAATGTTTGTGCTGTTTAAAAATACTCATGAAACGTAAAAGTTCAGGTTTAGAAAAGCCAAAGAAGGAGAAAAGAAATGGAGTTTCTGGATATTTTGAAATTTCTACTGTGCAAAGAATTGTAGTGTTTAAGGCTCATAAAACAGATTAAGAATCTGGTGAAATACAAGAATGGATTTTTTTTCTCTGCTCTCTATTTGGCTATATATCAATAGGTCTTCTAGGCAGAAGAAAAGTCTTGCTGCTTACATCAAAGATTCCTCACTAGGAGCAGACCTTAAAAAATAAAAAGTAGGCCTACATGAAAAACGTTCTTCAGGTAATTTTAGCAGAGATTTTGCTTCTTCCCTAAAAATTTGTAGCCCCGCAAAAAATGTATTTTTTTTTTCTGAAAAAAAACCCAAGTAAAGAAAGTAGTTGTGTTTGATTAAAATTTGAGTTGTCTGAGAAACAAGCTGCAGTTGCCTGTGTAAGACACAGCCCAAGTAGGAAGCACAAATTAAATAAAAGGACACAAAGTGTTGAGACCACACCTCTCAAGAGACACTGAAATGAAATTGTCAAAACAAAATATTTTGCCTTTCGGTTCCAAAATGCCACCTCTTAAACACCTCCATTTCTGAAAAATTCTGGGTGGCCAAAGGTACGTGGGGGGAAGGCTTTGGAGAGAGGCTGGGAGAAAGTGTGAGGCGTTGACTTCCAGCATGGACAGCCTTCGGATGGGAACACTCACAGCCCTTGGTGTGTGCACTCCTTCACATCCCTCTGAAAGCAGGAGAGAAAATAAGCATAGGCATCACGTGCTGCTGCAGATCTTTTCCAGTCAAAAGCTGGGCTGCCACGTTATTTACTGAAATTGTGTGTTTTATAGCTCTGGGATGACTACACGGCTCCTCCTCCTTGGAAGAGATGCCACACAATGTCCATGTGCTCGAAGGCCAATGTGTGTATGGTCAGTGTCCACCTGGGGAGGCTCTGGAAATAAATAGTAAAGGACAACAGGTAAAGCCAGTGATTTGGAACTGGAGAAAAGATGTATTGGACAGGGAAGGGCGCAAATGTTTCTTACCAATCTCTTTGCTTCTATAACACAGCACTTCCCGTTGCTGACTGGCTTCACTTTTCCCAGGTGGTTTCATGTAGGCACTTGTTACAGATAATACACAAACAGCAGCTTGTGTTTGGGCTAGGAACCATCTGAAAAGCTCCTGTTAAACCCTTAAGCATCAGGTTACCTCTGGTAGCTGTGCCCTTCATAAAGCAAAAGCATTATTGGTAGATTTGCATGTTCCCATATCCAATAACTCTGAGTAAGTGGCATATTTAAAGCATCTATCATAGCATTAGGAACAGGTTTCTGCCACGCTGTAGTGATGGAGAACATTTCGTGACAACCTGGAATTGAATTCCCCTGTTCTGAACATACCCCCTGGCTTTGGTTACACTCATGCTTACTTCCTAGAAAACACATTAATTTTGGAGGTCTATTTGTTTTAATGCCTTCAGCTGCCTACGTCATTCTTGGGAAAGGATGGAGCTGGGCTATGTTGGCACATTAGTGTAAAAATCAGGATAATGCAGGACCTAGTTGGAAGTAAGGAGTGTCACTAACCTTGGGTCAGTGCTGAGGAAGGAGGAGCATGAAGAAAAACAGGCTCTGCAACATTTTAAAAATGTTAATTTAAAAATGTTCTCTGCAACATTTAAAAAAATAATGATAGAAAAGACAACAGAAAGTTGAAGGAATTTAATCCTTAATGCAACCAGGCTCTTGCTCCTCCCCTGCCTGCAATTTTGAAACAAATTACTTTCAATATTACCTAGACATTAATGTTTCAGATTGGGTACTCTTCATGCTCCAAAACTGCTTTTCATAAATGTTTTAATGGGTCCAGGCCCAATCCCACTGAGGTCAATTAGAAGATTCCAAATAAATTCTTCCTTCTCCTCTTTGCATTAGTATGCAGCCTGTAAGAGGGTTGACACTGGCCTGTGCTTTTATCTTAAAATAATCCAGAAGACAATTTTCCTATGGGAAGAAACTATACAATTTGTGGGTGGGATGTCTTACAGGGATGTTACCCAGGTAAAAACACTTTAATTCAGAGCCCAATTTTAAGGTGTGCTGAACACAATTATACCTGAAGTTAAATATAGACTTGGGTGGTCAATACTTCGGGAAAACTAGAGCCGTAATTTTTAACACATCTCATTTTGTCTCAGGCTTGTAATGTCCAGAATTAGGTTTAAAGTGGTTTGGAAGTGCAATTTCAGTGTGTTTTTTCTGTAAATATTGCAACAAAATAAAGTGGTATTTTATGATAAAGTATGTTCTGTTTTATTTATTTCTTAACTTCATGCCTGTGAGTATCTGACTTTCATTAAAATCATCTTTAAGCAGACCCCAAACTTTAAACAACTACAAGCACCTTTCTTCCCAACAAGAATATAGTAGGTCTTTGATCTGATATGCCATAAAAAATATAGAGGATGAACTGTGAAATACTATGGGAAATATTGATTTTTTTTGGTTGTTCATGTTCTGGGTGGTGAACTGGATAAATACTACTATGGCTTGGTTCAAAATTCTGTTGTACCTCCAAACTTGGAGTATGATCCAGGGCAAATGTTTGCTGAATAAGGCCCTAAGATTTTGTGCTGCACCTTTGGGCTCCGAGCCCCAAAGGTCTGGTGGTAACCATAACTACTTTGAGAATACTCCTTTAATGTTCTTTAAATGCAATTTTTATAAGTGCTTTCTGACGTGCTTTAACTGCAGAGTCTCACATTTTTCCAGGATGTTTTAAGGAATCAGAAATTATTTCTGGTATTTGAAACCAAGCTTGAAATTGTGCTGAAAACAGTTCTCACAGAGACTTTTCAGCTGAATTAATTACAATACAGTCAAGCTGTGGCATGTGGGACAAGAAACATCTGGTGCTAACCTTGGCTGATCTTCCTGTAGATTGCATTCATTAGTCTGAATAGTTTTCTCAACGTTTTGATATAACCATTTTGCCCTTTTTCAATTTACGTACTTGTGATGGCTTTGGCCGTCTTTACAAAACAAATGCTACACTTGGGTCAAGGACTCTGGAACCATCAGCTTTCAGTGAGAAATTACTTCTGGACTCATTACATGTTTATTGTCTAAGACTCCTTGTAATAGCGATTCTGTTTTGCACATTAGAATTGTACATCATTAGCTTTCTATATTCCAGCTGAAGCTATTAGAAACACGTCTTCCACTAAGAGGAGAACTTGAAACAGTTCAACAAAAGGAAGAGGGAATCAAGCTGCACTCTTCCTTTCATTGTCCTCTTGCTATATTTTCTGTGTATGCATATATGTACTGAGGAAATTTAATGGCTAAATAGCTTTATGATAATTTTGGCTTTTTAAAAACAAATAGAAAATCATCATTCTGTGAAGCTGAACCAGACAAAGAGCACTGGGAAAAACCCACATATGCCCAATACCTACATTGCCTCTTTTGTTGTTGGCTGCCCTGTGCATCAGCAGAATATCACCTCTGCAATCTGGAAGTGTTGTCCATTCACCCTGATGAGGAGCAAAGCATGAGAACAAATGCAAGCAAAAGTCAAACTGTTTTAGATGCTGATGTCTTCTGAGTGCCAAAGTACTTCTGGTGTTTTAAATTTTATAAACTTATAGTTCTCAGACTTAGACAATCTGAAAATTGAAAACGAAGACAGGTTAATCATGTA
The DNA here is from genome assembly GCA_013396875.1 of Vireo altiloquus. NCBI lineage: Eukaryota > Metazoa > Chordata > Aves > Passeriformes > Vireonidae > Vireo > Vireo altiloquus. The sequence continues at coordinate 275,219 of VZRF01010043.1, forward strand.
CATAAACCTACCAAGTGCCACTGAACTTTCTAAAAGAATAAAAAATCCTGGCATTTGCTGGAAGAATTATTTTCAGTTGATACTGCCACTCAGACAGTAAGGAGCAACTTAATCACACTGTTCCTGTCTTCTGAAACTGCACTTTTGTGTCCACTTCTTCTGAAGCATGAAACCATCTTGGCTTGGGCAGGCTCCAGCTTGCGGCACTGACAGCCACTTTTCAAAGGAGAAATCCTGTGAAATGGGTCCATTTGGGATGTGTCTCTGGCCTCTCTGCTTCCTCATGAGTGGCAGGTTTACAGCACAGTGAATTATTCCGTGGCAGGAGGAGCCCAGCTCTGGGATCCCTGTGATGCCTTCCTGCCAGTGCCGAATCGATTCCCTCTGTGTGTGGCTTTGCTGCTCACCTGCTGCTCTTCCTTTTCTTCCCTAGCACAAAAGCCAGCAGCTGGGGTTCTGCAGGGGCACCAATTTGGATGGAAGAGGTTCTAAAAGACTATAACAGATATTACAACCTGTTTGCAGTAGGCATCACACGTAACTTTCTTTGTGCTTTCTAGAGGCAATTGGAAGGGGAGTGATTTTGACTTTGTACAGAAAATCTATACAAATATTGCCAAAGAATTCTTTTCTTCTTAGGTCTTCAGGTCTTAAATTTCTGTCTACCCAGATTTATGACTGTATTTATTGTAAATTATAAGGGTTTTGCTTAGTTGCAGGTACCTACAGGGTTTTAACAATGAGTAGAACTTGATCACTGATGCACTGCTTAAATAAGGTTAAAAAGTCTATAAAATCCCTTTGACCTTCATGGTGTCAACAAATAGACCAAACTCGTTTTATGTGGGGTTTTAGAGATACCAGGGCATATGCATTTTAAATTACCCAGTCAGTCCAAGAGAAGACTGGTTTTCTCTGCCAGTCATACTCATCCAGACGTGTATGAAATGTCTCCTGAACCCACAAAGAATTATTTCTATTCGACTTAATAAACATGGGCCTGATTTTCTCAGTTTCTCTGGTGTAATTTCACTGACTGTCACTGAACTACTGCTGCATCAGGTCTATGAAAATGATAAAGCCAGCACTTCTGCTGATCACAGTATGTAGCCTAGAGATACGAAGGAGACTTTACTTTAAAGTCTCATGGCAGTTGCATTAATCCTGGTGCAAAACGGAGAGTTAACATTTTAAGAAATGTGTATTATAAATAGTTTATGAAGAACATTTTTTTCCCCTGTTTCAGCTACTGGTATTCAAGGCTTCCCGTAATTTGTGAGTTTCAACATAAAATTCCCAAATATGGTCTTAATATTTCCCTGGGGATTTTATGTATTTATGTATATGAAGCCTGTTTTCTTTAGCTGTATTTGAAAGCTATTTCAGAGTACAATGAGGTCCTAATTTTTATAACCAATCAAAGCTGTACCTTCCATGTAATCAGCTCTTTGCTTGTATAGCAGAACAAAGCAATGCCCTATGAAAAATTAAGTTGTATTTATTTTTTAATATAGTACTCAGAATATTAGGCATATGAATCACAAAAACCAGAATCTAATTAAATTACCAGCTCCTACAGCAAGTTCTGCATCTTCTACAAATACATCTGTAATTGTGTTAAACATATCCCTGCTTAGGAATTCCCCAAGCTAAAGCTTTTGATGTTGCCTGCTAAATTCTTAGCGGAAATTACAACAATCCAAATACTAACAGGGCAACTGAAACCACTCTGTTGGTTAAACAGTATTTTTAAGCAATAAATTCTGACTCTCAAAGTCGTGGTCCTGTTTGACTATCAAGTATTTGCAAACATGGCAGGGTTTTCTGCTCTCACTGGGCTCATGTCTGGCACAAAACTCTGCAGCAACGGGGAACAAACTAATCAAAAACCCATCCAGGTTTTTATGTGAGCTTGTAAGCCTGCAATTTTTGCCTGGGCCAGTGGGATTCGGTGTTAAGAAGGTGTGTTTGGTAGCTGGAGAGTTTGTTCCCCAAGCTCATTACTCATGGCTGGATGTGCAGCAGGTCCCTCACACAACTCCTCATCCATGCTGCTCCCAGGCTCTGTCCTGACGTGCTGCTCCCAGCGCTTGGAATTCCCTTCTGGAGTCCCCCTGGCATCCAGGAGATCTCAGTGCTTTCAAACAAAGCCACCCATCTGGTAGTATTCCAGCACTGATTTTTTAAGCCTAAATGGAGAGGGAAAATGTCTTCTGAAGAAACTGCTCTCTTGTTCTCCTCCTGGCTAAACCTCAGAGCCAAGTACAACAGCCTTCCTATCTTTAGGTCTGTGTTCAGCTTTGGAATTTGCTTCCCTTTGCAATGTTGAGCCAATGTCAAGAGAAGTGCAGCTGCAGAAGAAAAGAAAAAAATCTTCATTAATTTCAAATTATCGAAGTAATTCCTTTTGTATTCAGACAAAATTTCTGAATGGAAACCACATTCCAGCCACAGATGTAACCTGAATGTAAAACCTGGTGAGTAACAGCAGCAAATAATCCTCAGACAAACATGCAAGTGCAGGCCATGCCTGCACCATAAATGATGCTGACTCAGATCCCATGGACACACTTAGAAGAGGCTTCATTTATAAAAATAATTGCATTACAAAATATATAAATGTACTTGTCTTGTTGAAAATAATTACATAAAGGTTTGGAGAGTTCTTCCCTCTTTCCATTCATCTTAATACAGCAAACATTAAGCTGCTCTTAAGGAACTATCAGCACTGATATGGAGTTTGATGTGTCAAGGAACTTTACATGTGCACACACAGACCACAGTCAGCTCACAAACACTGTGGCATATAAAGTGATTCAGGTGAGAACCTGGAGCCCAAGTTAAGGCTGTGTTCAGTTTCTCATAAATGATACAAACCTCCTGAATTACTCATGTTTAGCCGAGACATAGAAACCAATGGTAGTTCTGCAAGTAATGGTAATTTAATTGATGATTTGAATGCACCTTCAAAGAGCCTTTTGCTGCAACTGTAGTTTGGGTTGTAAGTCAGGTTGTAAGTGCCCTGAACAATGTTTTGTCTGCTGGCAAAACTTTGAATATGAGTATGATGCTACTGTTAATTTGATTTTCTTGGTTTCTCAGAGGGTGCGACCTAAAGCTGAACTTACTATTACTCATCAGTGGCTAACACAAGCACTTTACAACAAATAGACCAGCTCCATTTGAGCACATTTCAGGGATTTCCTTTGTGTATTCAGAAAGAACAGGCAAATTATTTCAAAATTAAATGTGTAGAATGACCCCGTTTATTGCAGCTTAAATAACTGTGGAAGACATCCTTGAGAAATCCCAGATCCATAGAAAAATACATTGCCTGCAAGGGTGCAATAATGCTGAAGAGCTGGCTATTTTTTCCTAAGCTGGGCTAATTCAAGAGGAGTAAAGCGAGTGCAGCTCACTTGCCTTCTCTCTGTGGTAAAACACAGCCCCATGTGCCTGTGGTCACACAAAAAGTCTGTGATGGAAGTAAATCTGCAGCTTAGTCCCTCTGTAACATCCTAACCACTGAAAAAGAGGAGCCAGCAAAAAAATAAAGCAAGCAAATAGAGAATAAAGGAACTTCCTCCCTAGTTATGCTCTCACTTTTTATGTCTTTTATGTTTTGAAGGCCTAGCAAAAATTTTTCCTTGTAGCATAGTTATCTTCTACACAAAATAATCTGATATCACACTTATCTGCAATTTTAGAATCCTTCATGTACCACATTCATATCTAGCAATTGTTAGAATGATGATTTTATCAGTTGCCAATATTTGTTCATTCAACACGCAGCAGAAAGTGATCTTGGCTCAAAGAGTTTTTAAAAATATAAGTTAATGCATGAAATAAAGTTCAGTATAATTAATATAGTAAAAGTCTCAGTCACCAAAAGGAAATTGCAGGATGTGGGTGTCATGCTGCTACCTGTTGCCTAGCAATGGTGCATACGTGTGGCACAAGATTGATAGATATCACCCACTCAGATCGCTGGATTCAGACCTTCACCGCCGCCTTGTCACTGGGAAAAATTGCCAAGAAGCAGAGAGAGAAATAACAGATGGGAAGAGAAGCCTCACAGAGTAACTTTTTCTCAGTGTCCAGCGTTATGCTGCCCAAAAGATCAGGGATGTTCAGTTTTATTGAGTCTGTTTTTCCAATGAGCTGTGTAAATGTGTACTTGTGTATAAATATATATATAAGAGGAGCTTTCTTCCTAGCTAGGTGTATCTGGGTTGTGCAAAGCAGAAGCAATGATATCCTGAAATTAAAATGGCAATTCAGTTTTATAATTTTTAGTGACTCACACTGCATTACCTTTAAGTAGGATGAACAAAAATTTCTCAGATATTATAGATAATTATAATGTTATTACAGCATTCCTGATAGCAAATGCTAAAGTTAAGATGCAACACAGCATTTTAAGCAACTCATACCTTCTCAAAATACACTTTTTGCTAAAATTTTCCATGATCCACTTGGCTTCAAAGTCAGCTTTTTTTTTGAGAAATCTTTCTATGGAATTAGTTCTGCCATTTTTGAACCGAGTCAGGAGGCTCCATATGTTCTATTTTAAATTCTGGACTTGCATAATTCCAACAAATGACTAAAGATAGAAGCCTCAGACCTGACAGGTTTTATAATACTCATTAGAGGCATAAAATAATCTTGGTCTGAAGAAAATTACTTGAGTTTTTAAAAATAATGGCATCCAAAACAATTTCCTGCACACTCACAAGTACAATCTGAAGATGGTTTTCAGGCCAAAATGCTGTTTTATAAGAAGTTCTGCTCTTAACTGTTAAAAATCATTACACTAGAGGAGAGCCTTTTTAATTTGGTCCCATTCATTAATAAGGATTCATTAAAATAATATAAAACACCAGAAAAGATCTGATTATAAGAAGACCAAACAATCAGTCCAATGGAGCATGAAGTGAACAACCATCTGTAGGCCAGTCCTGTTTGCTGAGAACTCAACATCCATCTCAGTCATGGAAAACAGAGGAACCAAAAACACAGAAACCAAGGAGGGCTTGGTAAATAATAGCGAGTGAGACAAGTAAAATAAACGGGAATTACAGTTGATCCTAACACCCAGGAAAGATTGCAGATTGCTTTTTTGGGGAACACAACAGCCGACCATTGATGGATGATGACGAGAGTGAGAGTACCAGCCCAGACTAGCAAAAGTCACTGGATAATATGGAGAGGGATGGGGTGGGATAGGATGGAAAGGGGTGGAATGGGATGACAGGCAGCAGATAGCTGCTACCCTCAGCCTGGGTGTTAGACCTGCACTAGCTCCAGTGCTAAGCCTGGGCTCGATGCCTCCATATGACTGACAAATATCCTCTCTGCAGCTCATTTTAGGGTGAAAACACTTTTTGTGTTCACAAGGAGTATATCCATTGCATCCTGGTTTTGCTGACGTTTGGTGGTGTTCAAAGCACTTAGATAAGATTTTCAGAAGTATCAAGTGACTTAAAAACCTACAAGTAAGTATCAGTGAGCTGCCTCCCAGCCAGCTCCTGAAACACCCACGCAGCAGTTGCTGCTCACCACAGACAACTCCCACGCTGAGTTTGGGACTTGGGGTCGCTTACACAGAGCCTAAGACCCAAACAAGGCAGGTGCAAGGAAAGCTATTTAGAGCTAATTAATAGAAAATATTAAAAAGAGAGGTGTTTAGGGGGCTCCACCTTTCAGGTTAGGCACCTGAGCCAGCTGGGCTGGTGGACTGGCAGCTCCCCTTGTGAGGATCAGAAGCCCAGCACTGCTGTTGCAGGTAGGTAGCTACACTGCACTTTTGGAGTGAAAATTACTAGTTATCTCTCTATTTTCTTTTTAAAAATGGTAAGAGGAAGAATTTTTAGTTTTATTCTCTTTTTTTGCAACCTTTCCTAGGTAGAGTGGCTGAAAACTGGAAGATTTTGTTTGTTTGCACATGTTGTGAGTGGTTCTGAATTGTACCTTCGAGCGTGTGGCTTTGACTGCAAAGCAAAATGAGGAGGGTCTGCTCTCTTTGGTGAGACACCCAAGCTTTGTGGCAGGGAGTGAAACTCATGGGCTTGTGCAGAGAGCACACAGGAGAGCTGGAAAGCAAAAAAAGGAAGGGAAGTTGTTGTATTCCTTACCCTATTTTTAGCTAATACTGTTATAATGCAAAATGTTTCCTACATCTTGAGAGTGGCTTTAGAAACAGTAAAACACAGAATTACAAAATGATGAGAAATGGGGATTGGGGCTCTAATGAGGGGATTTTGCTGACTTTTCTGCACTGTTTCTTGACCTTGACATGGCATTTGTCTTTTTTTATAATTAATATGCATCTCCTTGGCAGCTGGTGATACAAAATTACGACTTTTTTTTTTTTTCCTTTCATGTAACAAAGGAGAAAGTATTTCTTTTTGCTTATAGCTAAGGGAGCGAGCCTGGTTTTCTCTCCCACACAACCGTGGGTACCCTGAGAAAGCTGGGAGGCTCTGGAAGAGCAGGTGCCATTACTCTTAATCTTTCTGTGGGTCTGCTAGTATCACCAGGCAGAATTCCAGCCTGGAGTTTATATTCCCCTCGAATGTTGTCACAACATTTACTCTGAGGAGCAGTGAGGTGAGGGAACGGAGCAGTTCAGGCTTGCTGAAGCCTGTTCCAAGGTAGCCGTGCTCCCGGCTGGAGGAACGCGACGCTTTCAGCTCCCTTCTGACGACAAGGAATCCTTCCCTCAATTCGCAGGGTGGAAAGGTGCCAAGAGCAGCCCCGTTATTTGGCAGGCAGGAGGTAACCTTACAGCAAACAGCTGTCAACTTCGCAGTCTAGCTGAATTTTAATGGCTCAGAGACTAAAGAGAGTTACGGTTTCGTCTGACCCCGTGGGGTCTGGGCTGAATTACTCTGGGCTACACTGGAGCTATCACATCAGGGTCAGATGACTTGTCTATATAAATTCCTCAAACGTGCCATTAAAATGTCAGTTCTTAACTTAGCTGGAACTCTAATGCACTTCAGCACAGGTTAAATCTCTGATCTTGTGTAAAACAATCAAAACAGAATAAAAGGAATATTGTGTGGCTGGAGGCACTGTCACTTTTAGCCATGTGCAGGTGGAGGCCATTGCTCCTGATCATTTTTGGCTGCTCTTGTTTTGCATGGAACAGGGTGAGGCTTAGTCTAGACAAAAAAATTGTATTATTTACCAGAAAACTTAAAGAACTTGGCTTTCTAACTTAAATCCTGTGTGTCAATCCCTTTTCCTCATTCTTGGATTTTCATTAAAGTATAAGAAAGTTTCCCAGGAACACAAAATATGGACAATTACTTTAAAAAGCCTCTCTATTTTAAGAGAAATACTCATTGTGAATATTAGCACTCTCAGAATATTGATAGAGATTGGAAAGTAGACAGGATCTTTTAAATTGGAAAGCAGAAAGTAACTTTTAAATCAGGACAGTGGAAAGTGCAAGTGTGAATCACAGCCTGGAAAAAGGGGAAAAGAAATCCTCAAACACACCATTTGGAGCAGATTGTGCTGAAGCAATGATTTATGACCATCTCTTATGCATAAAGAAAGAACACTTAAGTCTGTACTGTAATTCTGCACTAAGGCAAGTACCTTCAGTTGCTGCTGTGGGCTAGCACATGAACTTACCTATCTGTCAGTGACAGCAGACAATTAAAGCAGTAATTTAATTGGGGATTGTGGAGCGAAGAGTGCTGGGAAGAATATTGATACCTTAATAAAGGCTCGAGCTGCGATAATGGGTCCTGGTGGTAATGATGAACTAGGGTTTTGATTTGAGGAAAGTTATATAGAGATGCAGAAGTAGTGAAAAATTACAAGTTACAGGTGACTGGCTATGTGTGGTGTCAGAATCAGGCTTGTCTGCCTGCACCTGGCTTTATGAATACACACCTGCATGGTATTGCTCCTTTTCTTACAGACTGGAGTGAGGCTGTGCATTTTCTAACAGGGCATCTGTGAGCCAAAAAACTGTCTGTCACAGAAAGCGAGGGCAGATATACTCTCCTGAACTTATGTTTTAAGCTCTAATCTTTATATTATTCTGATACTCCTGCTCCATAGGAGTCAGAAATCCTGCAGCACTTCTCAAAAAAATGATCCTGCAGTGCTGATGAGTGCATCTTCAAAATGGATGCAGTTTGGACGATAAACTTGTGCCCTGCAGAGAAGATAAAATGTAGATTTATTGATGCAAACAACAACAAAAAGCTATATATTGGATTTTGAGTCCTTTTTATATTTTAGGGTCTATAAAATCAGGCTCCTTGCCCTTTATATAGCAAGTCGAGCAGGAAAAAGCATTGGAAGTTTTCTTGATCGCCCATCTTTTATGGCACCTGTAATCAAGCAGATACCAAATTCCAGAGTGATTTGAAGAGAAATATCGTATTTCTTTAATAAAACCAAGGCAGAGATATAAAATTCCTCCTAATGCCTTAGCAGTAACAGTTTTCTTTTGATATCAATGCAAGTTCATTTTCTTGATATCTCATCAAAGTTATGGAAGCACCTTCAGAACATCCACGTTTATTTCCAGAGATTTGTACCTCTTCACTTAGGACTGGATTTATTGCCTCTGCAAAAATGCTGCTCTATGCAGAAGAAAAGGCAAAGCAGGAGGAATTGGGTAGAGGTGCCCATGGAAAACACAGAACAGCTCCTCCATAGCCTGTCCTCAGTCCCCTGGCTGGATGCAGCAGCTATTACAGCTGCATTCCCATATATTAAAGCATAGCACTCCTGCTTTCGAGGAATTACTTACAGCTCATGTGTCCTTGCTCTTCTCTCACTTGGATCCAAATTCGCCCCTGTGCTGCTCTGTGGAGCCATGATGAACCTCAGAGTTGTGTGGGGTTTGTTCTGTTAAACTGGGTGTGATAAATCACAGTCAAAGCACGACACTGAACACTAGCTGCAAGTTCAAATATCAAGAGCTTAGCTTACTTATTGCCATGGCAATCACCATTAAAATTATTTTTAGCTTATATTAAAGGTACAAAAAGAAAAAAATCAAAAAGCATTTGGAATGTGAAGTACAAGGACTTTAATTTTAAAAAAACATTCTGTATCCCTTCAGTGAGGGGACCTTTTATAAGAGAGCCCTGGGTTTGACAATTTTGGATGATTAAATTTTATATTAAATGTCTTCTTGGGGACAAGAAAGAAAGAGGTAAGTGCAGCTAGGCTGGAACTGCTGCTGGTCATAGTCTGATCTTGTTTTTATGAAACAACTGATCATAGCCTGACCATCATGCAATATCACTGCCTTGGATAACTCTGGTGGCCCCTTGCTGCCTCCTCCTATCTCTCAAATACAGAATTTGGCAATAGGTATTTTAACCCACTGGGGTGCTGTGGTTTAATACTTCTTTTTAGAGAGGTCTAAAAATATTTGTCAATATTTTTGCTGCTAGGCATTTCACTTTCTCATTCCAAGTTCACAAAAGAAAGATGACACCCCCAAAAGTATTATGTAATAATTTATTTCAAAAGTAATAAAAAATATTCCTTCATTCTTTGTTACAATGTCTGTGAAATGTACTGTCTAAAAGGCATGATAAAAGAGAACTCTCTTATTAGGGATGTCATAGGCGATAGTGAATAGATACAGGTAATTACTATTTCAAATGTCTAATGACCTTTTCACTAAAGCACAACGAACTTCTATCATGCTCTGTTGCTCTTGGTAGAATATGTGATCTTCATGCATACAGCTGCACAAAAAAAAAGTCTTTGATTTCCTCACAGAGCAGTATAATTCAAGAACTTGAATTGTAGTTACTATTTTTTCCCCCAGATGTTGGAGTGGGATGTCTGAGAAATAAATGCCTTAAGTTTGTACTGCTCAGACTGTGGCCAGAATTCGTGATGCCTGGTATTTCTATATCATCTGTGGTGAACACAGTGAGAATTGATGGATGCCAGCATAAACTGTAAAGCAGACATAGGTGATAGAGTCAGATCAACAGGGACATGTGCACCAATGCAATTCAGTGTTCTTATGAGGAGACACAAAACAGTGACAGGTGCAGTATCTGCCAAATTGAATTGTTTGTAGTGTGGTAGCCAGGAATACACCTCAGTTTGCTCAACAACAAAAAGTGTTAAAAAAAAAAAGTAGCATTCAAAAGAAGATCAAAAATTACCATAATAATTACCATTCAAATAATAAGTCACAATGCTGAAATGAACAATAAAACTCCTGTGTTTTGTATTTAGGGACAACCTGGAAAATCAAGAGTTCTGAGACAGAAAAATCAAACATATTGAAGGTTTTTGTGCTCCAATTGTAGGAGAAATGACAGTGCCTATTGTTGCTGTCTGTGTTGTGAAGATATGAGTCTGATGATTAGGAGGCAGCAGTCCCTGCCAAATAATGTTAGAGCACTTTTTTATACAGAAGTATCCTAACTACTCAGATGACTCTCATCACACCATTTCTCACTGCATTCAGGTCTGGGCTAACTGCAAAATGTAAAGATGGAGTCAAAATATCCTGTCAGAGAAGAACAGTTTCACTTGCTACTTACATTAATCACAATATATGGAGGCTAAACATCTTGACCATGACTCAAGTGTGTGGGAGAATTGTGTAGAATCTCATAAGATTAGTAAGTGGTTCCTTCATTCTGGCTGGTGCTATATTCATGCTAGAATACACTGCAACACTATAATGCTTTTCATTTAAAAAAATCTGACTGTCATAGTTCAGTCTTAGAAAAGAGTGGGGATAAAATCTCAAAAGGATTTCTCACCTACTCACAGAGAAATTTTGCTCATTAACTTTTGATTCTTGCCTTGTGCAGTGAGAACAAAAAAGCCTCAACATAAGCCATTTTTTTTTTTACTAATGTAGAAGTACATAATTTCCTGTTTTAAATGCATGAAGCCAAATTTGAACCATTTTCAGTGTTTATATTGAGAATGGGAAGGCAAAAGGTGTCTTGGCTGAATGGCTCCACTTTAACCTTCCACGTTGGAGAGCTATCTGAAAAGACTCTATAAAGGTGGTGATTTCTGGACAAAAGGATTAATTGAGTTAATAACCTGAGCAGTGAAGTAAAGAGTAATTTACAGTCGTAGCCAGTGTGAAAGTCCTGTTTCTTTAGCTGTGGTATTGACTGACATTGCACTGCTATAAATTGTCCTGCAAGAAATCTGTATGTACACAAGCTTGAAAGTTTAGTCTGTTGTGATTGAGACAAAAAAAGACCTGACTTTCAGAACTTCACTGGTCTGTAAAATAACTAAAACATTTTCCAGGAATGAGAAAGACAGTGTGATTTGATACACATTTTAAGAAAGAATATTGAAGTTATACTTCCATTTAATTGAGCCATTAATCCTAGAAAATTGGCTCCCACATGTAACCTGAAACCATATAACATTCTTCTACTTATTTTCTGATATCAACAACTGAACATGTATCATGGAAAAGAAATCTGCTTTCTTGTTGGAAATATGAGCAATTTCAAGAGAAAACACTCAGTTGAAGAGAAACCTGAAGGAAAAAAAACCAAACCAGTAACTGCAACAGATAAATAAAATGGCTGCCTCTAACTAATAAACTGGGAAGCTGAGTACTGTGTTTGACAATAATATAGGAGCTATAATTTGGCTCACAAACCTCTCAAGAAGCAGTAAAAACTGGTATGTGTTTTCTCTAGGAGATGCTGGGTATGTTGTTGACCTCATCATTCTAAGATGTTCCTTCTGTGGATATTCAGAGCACATGGCACTTGAGCTGAAATCCCTTGTTCTGATTGCTGGAGTGTTACACAGCTATTTTCTTGTACAATTGAAGCTATGCAGAAACCAAAGCACAGATCCCAAGCATGAAATCATAAAGGGTCTTGGGGAAACAGTCAGACAATAAAATGAGCACTGCAAACACTGAGTCAGGCAGTGACAAGCGGCCCATCGTCCTTCTGCTAATACTCCCCAGGCTATCTGTAAGTGGCCTTTATGAACCACCTGTCATTTAGGCAATGGTTAGTTCACTAATTAGTAGGATAGTCACCAGCTCGTGCTGTTGGACAGGCGTTTTCTGTTAATGGTTGTGTGCAAAAAATACAGAGTTCTTGGGTTTCCAATTGCAAGGCAATTCTTTACAGAAAGTACAGTGCTAGAAGCTTTTCTCACAAAACCAGGCACAGAGGGCACAGACATGGACAAGCCAATCACTCCAATAATTGAATTAGGGCAGAGAGTTGGATGTTTAGGTGTTCTAAGAAGAGTTTTAGCTTACAACCTTTAAGGATGTTGCCAGGGAGCAGTGTGGTGCAGGTGGACCCCTGGGTTGGCCAGGCTGGCAGGAAGGTCATCTGAGGAAAGTTTGTGGTGATTCTGGAAACAAAATTGGTTCTTTCATTGCATTATAATGACCTGCATAATTTTGCTTGGCCCATGGCTTACCTTGGATCCACCCAATAGCTCACCATCTTGGCCAAATCTCAGTTCCTTTCTTTGTCTCCTATGACTTTGATTCTCCTTTATTATTTCTCACTGGCAAAGGATGGGTTTCTTTCCCGCTCATTTAATGCTAGATACAGAAAGGTATTCAGGCACCTAAATTTGAAGAGAGATTGAGTATGTTTACAATTCTGGCACCTAGTTTTTCTGTTATAAACCAGGAAAATTTCCTTACTTTTGGTGAAATTACATCTGCCTTTCAGGAGGAGACAGCTGCATTGATTTTATTGTTAAGGTAATTTAAACCACATTAAAATATATGTGCATTTGCTGATTTTGTGTGCTGTGAACTGCCCTAGGGTTTCAGGAATGAATCTTTAGCTGATAGATATCTGAGAAATTTCCTGCACCTTTCAAAGAAGTCATGTCAATTTATCTTAGCAGAAGATTTGGCCTTTAATTTTTTCATAATGAAATATCAGCTCTGAATACAAAGGTCCATAAATACCATCAGTAGGTGGGAGTGGGGAGTTCGAAGATGTTTGAATTGTTTTTTTCTGTCTATATCTCTTTATGCAGAAATATTTCATTAAATATTTCTTTAAATGTGCCTGGAAAATTTGAGCAGCAGATAGAATCTATAGTGGAAAGACAGTTGTGTATTTTCATGCAGAATTGATGACTAGTTATGGGACGCCGAATTACCAACTCTAGAGAACACAGATGTTAACTGGCATAATGCCCTCCTGATGCAAATAAATACATTAGATGCTATAAAAGATTTTAAAACAGGAGAGCTCATCTTGGCAGGAGATATATTTGCTGGATTTGTGCTATTCATTTTGTTTTATAGAATTGCTGTGGAATTGGAATAGACTATTTGAGAAGCTTCTAAATGCACCAGTGGAACGAGGCTTTAAATTCATTTTATTTCTGATGTTTTGTAAAGAAAGAAAACATGCTTAATTTGTGCATAGACACTTCACCTCTCCCAGTACCCCAAAGAGTCTGAGCTACACGCCTGGTCACTAAGCAGTGGCATTATCACAAAGTGATGAGAGGCTGGACAACTGTTCAAACATGCAGGGTTGTTGGTGTGTCTGGAGCTCTGCAGAAGGGAGTGCTCCCTTCCCATTCAGAAGCTATTTGCATTCTTCCTCCGTCATTAATGTTCCTTATGAGCAAAATATCGCTGTTATCCCCACCAAGTTTTTACCACCTGTCACTCAAACTCTTGCTTTGGTTCCCATGTGATTATTTGAATTTCTTCCAAGGAAGACCTGGCAGAACACAATGTGACCCATCTCCTCCTAGAGCTCTTTTTTTTGTGACAAAAATATAGGGGATTTTTTTGCAAGTCCATCTTTGTATCCTTTTTTAAGCTGAGGAACATGGGCGTCTATTTGGGCAACAGATTTGAACGTCAAAAATCTGTTTACAGCTGTGGGGAAATATTGCCAGGGTAGTTTAAGGCAATGCTACATATATGCTGCTTGCAGTGGATTTTTGTTCTATATTGTTTTTATGAAGACAGTGAAAGGGTCCCACACCTCAATTGCCTGCTTCTGTACCAGGGTATGAGTGCAAGCCCAGAGAGAGAGGACAGGACAGGAGGGGGACAGTGGTGTGATTTTTAACAGCATTTCCTGTCTTTGAGTCTTGCCATTCATTGGGAGGAGTGGAGTGAAGGGCAGGAAGGTTTTTCCCTCTCTCCTAAGTGGCTGTCACATTCCATGGCAGCTGCTGTTATATCTTGCAGTAATTTTTTTTCCAGGACAAGTCCTTTTTAACTTCCTGATCTCATTTTTCATTTTTCAAGCGATTTGAAGCATTTTGCCACCTCCTATTGTCCCTCCTGTTTTCCCTGATGTTGTTAGGTTTTTCTTTTTGTTCCCTGCTGTTGTTTTATGAAGGCTTTGTCTCCTAATAGTTGTCTGTCTCCAATACCTGCTACTGTGAGCTCTCTTTACTACTGTCTGCATTTCTGTGTCACATCAATCCTGCAATCTGACAGATGCAAATCTGTCTGAAATAACCTGTGCATGATGCATGGAACCTGAAAATAAACATTTATTTCAGTGTCAGGTGCGTCATACCTGCAAATAACCTCCTTTATCCAGACACATTTATTTTAATGCTTATTGTATAAATACCAGTATCTCAGCATACTCTACAATACCATCTGCCACTTGCTCTTCCATTATGCATAATTTAATATAGTCCTACATTACTCCAATTTTTTATGTTGCTGGGTTCATGCATAGCTACATACTTTGACAAGAATACAAGTGTGGTATGAAGATTACAGAATATATTACACTGATGTTTAAGTGGTGCTTTTGGGCTAGAGGATGTTAATTCAGGCAAGGTATCTGACACTTGCAGTTGCACAATGTGGATGGGTGCAGTATTTTTCCATACTTGTTTTGAATCTTTTCAGTAACTTAAATAACCAAAGGTAAAATGACAGAATTGTATGATAAGAAACATAAGTATATCCCACTCACTCACTGATTTTCTGGTTCTCCCCAGGCTAGACAATTTAATTCATATGTTCAGGTGAATTAACCTCTAACTTCCTGGCTTGCTGGAGTGTTTCTGTGGCACATTATCACTGACAGGGCACTGAAATGGCTGTATTTGATCACACTGTTAATGCCTGGCTCTTGAAGAAGCAAATATACACAGTAAGGAAATAGAACAAGCCCTGCAGTGAGCTATGATTAGCCAGCATTAGTTTCTCCTGCTACCATAACTTGGTTTAGCTTTTGAAGCCTGAGATTACTTGTACCTTTGTTTCACATTCTGGGACATGCTTGGGTAATTCCATTAACTCCAGATTGTTTGTGACGTAGTTATGCTATATTAGCACTCCGAATAATAAAAGTTTACAACAGCTAAAGCTTGATGCCTGTTTTTAAAGAAAGCATTGAGTACCCCAAGTCTTACCTCTAATCATGAGTTGTTTGGGTTGCTGCATGCCCTGCCTCTGGCATATCACTGCTCTTCCAGAAGTTCTCATGGAAAAATGTTAGAAGCTGGGAATGGGATGTCAGGCAGTTCCTGCGGACTAAAAATAAGCTAAATCTAGCAACAGGACAGGAGGACATAGCCTCAAGCTGTGCCAGGAGAGGTTCAGGTTGAACATCAGGAAAGACTCCTTCATGGAAAGGATTGTTGAGCACTGGAATGGGCTGTCCAGGGAGGTGGTCACCATTCCTGGAGGTGCTTAAGAAATGACTGGGTGTGGCACTTAGAGCCATAGCTTAGTTGATAAAGTGGCAAACAGTCAAAGGTTGGACTTGGTCATCTTGGAGGTTTTTTCCAACCTAAATTATTCTATGATTCTAAATTAAATCAGTTCCTACTGACTTGAACAACTCTTAACTTCTTTCCAAACCGTTTTACCTCTGTATCAGTTCTGGTGCTGTGGTCCAAGGCCAGAGCTAAAATCCAAGAGCTTCACTGAGGACAGAACTGCCTTGAGCTGCAGCAGAGCACTGAGCCCTCCCGAGAAATCCCACCCCAGATCTCACTAGCTGGCTCTTGGTAACTGGGCTTTTCAGCAGTGCTCGTGCTCAGCCAACCTCCATCAATTCTGAAACAGTTTGTGCTTGATCACTGGTGACTTTTCATGTTTAAGATAAAGCAGTCTTCATTGCTCCCATTTTGCAATAAAAAAAAAAGTCGTTTTTGGAGGAATTTGAGAATGCTTGTGCTTTTCTTTCATCAGTGTTAGAATGAACTTTATTGTGAAAGCAGTGGTCAAGGGCTGCTCCTGTTTTCGATACAGAAAAGGGCTGATTGGATACAAAAAACCCCACAGTCTGTGGAACTAGGGAGTAAGACTTCACAATTCCTACCCTCATTGACCTCAGTAGAGCTTTTCAAGACTCTGTAAGTAAGTATGAGTCTGAAAAATGCTTTAGCAAATTCAGTACCAGCTAAGCAGTGGGTAGGTTTGGCTCATCTCAGAGCCCTGATCTTATTAGAAAGAAGCTGGATATATTGAACAGATTTTTCAGACCAGAGTGTGAAAACTCTGGATATTAAGGTGCTCAGTTGTGAATTACACTTGGCTCTGCTGCTGCTGTCCTAAATGATTTCCTTTTTCCTTTTTTGTGGTCCAGAGCCCCATGTTGGTTTTGTCTCTGTTCTATAGTGGATTTTATGGATAATGTGGAGGGTGTATAGAAAGAAAAGATGGTACCAATATGCAAAATTGAGTTATGGTGCATCTCCAGTGGATGGGATGCAGTGTTTTAGCACAGATGTTGAACCAGGATATTTTTGGAGGAACGTGATTTATGCACAAGATGTGGAACAGAACAAGCATCAGCCTAAGTGGAACAATATTCATATAAATGTAGATAGTCTAAAGCAGTGTTATGGTTGCTACCATAGGTGCTGAACTCATCTGTACCCCTCTGTATTTAAGTGTGACTTTTGGACACGATGCATAGTTTCTCAAGTAAGAAAATATCCTGCTTTTCTGTACTTAACTACAAGTTAGAATCTTCTAAGACTCAAAATTACTCCGTGCAGTGTTGATGAAAGCTGTTTCAGTGAAACCCCACAAAGTATTGTACATGAAATTATACATGAAAGTAAAAAGAACGGCAAGCTGATGTTCTTTATCATTTTATCCCTTCCTTTTTATTTCTAAATTTTGCACTTGAAATTAAATTGAGTCTACTCCCAAAAGGCAAAACACAAAGATTATATGCACAAGGAAGATTATTGGACTGTGCTGGAGTGTCTTTTTGTGGGTCTATATAACACCCTGAATTCCTGTATCACCTATTCCTGATCATCACATTTCTCAAAGTACAGAAGAATAGAAAACCAAAGCAAGATATCCAGTGTGTTTGCGTTTCATTAGAAGTGGTGCCACAATGTACTCATTCTCATTTTCAAGGGAGTTTAATTTAAGTAGATACTTACTTGAACTTACATTCTGATTTTGTGCTAAGTAAGTCAGGCACAGGAGCTGTGCTGAGGCATTTAACACCATGTTCCTCATGGCCTTTTAGGTGGCAGAGGATGGTGGGACTGGTGTGTGTTGCAGAAGTCACACTCACAAGTTTTACATAGTCAAGGCCAGGCTCTCTCTGAATTTTTCAAAAATGATAAGTGTTTACCAGTCTCAAAAAATTGGAATTTATTCTGGCTTTGATAATTGACTTAATTGGAGGTTGCAGCCCATTTTCTACAGGAAAATGAATCTCATTTTACTCAAAATAGAAAGAAATATGTTCTTCTCCTGCTGTTTTTGATAGGGTGCTTGACTACTGAATAACCCTTATGGGAAAATATTTTGCTTAAGTTCTATTTTTATCTCCTGTTTGTTTATTTTTAATTACTACTTCAGTACCCTGAGATTCACCATCGATCTTCATCTGCCTACACAATTATCCCTGGCTTGCTGAAGGGTTTGTTTATTTTTTTAAGTTATATGAGTTATGTGTGCTCTGTTAAGGTTATTTGTGTGTGTGTGTCTAACTACTTGTAACAGGAAGATTCTGATTTACATGGAGGAAAGATAAATTGATATTGCTGGTGTTATGAGAGTGTAACTCAAAGGGAAGATGTCTGATGCTGTTGCTGTCTTGGGGTGATTTTCCTTCTAAGAGCCTCTCGGGGGAATGAGCACCATGGAGTGAGGTGTTCCTGCCCCAAGGTTACCTAGGGAACACTGTAACATAAAGTGTGGGAGGTTAATGCCTTTAAGAGTGTTTTAAATGCACTGAAGTTCTTTGCACAGCAACTCCCACTAGCTTGAGAAGTACTTCATAAATTTATGAAAATGAATCTGCAACTTCACTGGAAGAGACAGTTTTTACTTCTCACTGTACTGGAGGGTCTACTCTGTGTAGGTTTTGCATTATCATTTAAAAATGAATTCCACCATTTTGGTTTAAGTTAATGAAGTCTTATCTTTGATCAGTAGATCAGTGTAATTCAGCTGACATAACCTAAGGTTCTGTCCCAAAATTAATTTCTCTCCATCTGCAAAGAAATTACTTTTCCTGTATAAGCAAATGGGGACAGCATTTTCTGTCCCAGTTAAAGCAATATTGGCAGTAAAAATTTTTGCTTTTCTTCGGCTCTGAATGTAGTTGATATATTTCTTGCTAACTTTTAAATACATTACAATGTTCAAGGCCAGGCTGAACAGGGGTCTGAGCAACCTCGTCTAGTGCAAGGTGTCCCAGCCCATGGTGGAGGGATTGGATCTGGATGAACTTTGATATCCCATTCAACCAAACCACTCGACTTCTAGGATGTTGTACAAATTTGTCTGGTTTTAAAAAGGGTTAAGTGTGTGGTTCAAGTAGGATGATCTGAGGTTCACAAAGAGACTGCAGCACCCAGCTGGCTCTTCCTGATAGCTGATGCCATTGTCCCTGAGTTCATGAATTTCCAGGAACAACTTTATTGTGTAAATGTCGGACATTTTCCATGGAGGTACATGAAAACAACTTCACGCACATTTAAAAAATAGTAACTCAATAGAAACATTAACTTGCAACCAAAATCAATGGCCAAAGCTAAGACACAAGAGGGTGAGCATGATGATGCTCCAATGCAATTAACAGGTTATGGGTTTGTGCTGGGGTACACGTGGACATGAGTGATGACCCAAAGCTGGGTGAATTTACACCATTTCTAACACTACTGAGACTCACAGCAATGGCCCTGAAACCTCTGTGGGATGAGGTCTCCCATTGTCTGGAAACCCTGTCTGTTTGCCTAGGGATCTGCTCCTTCTCATTCCCACCATCTGGAGAAATGAAATGTGTGGTGTACCTGCCACAGCCTTGGGGTGGGGAAATAGGGGTGGGAAAGGCTGGAGGCCGTCAGTGACCTGTGGATATGTGGGGAGGTAATAAATAGTAACTTCAGGTTTGTGATTAATCAGAAAGCTGCTCTGAATCTCTCCCCTGTACTCGCTTTTCAAAACTGAGACCATTTCTAAAAGGCCTGACAAAGAATGTTGATCATTGAATCATCCTGTAAAATTCAAGAGAGCTGTAATTATAAGCAGTAGGGAAAATCTATAGAAAAGAGATAATTTCCCATTAAATTCAACGGGGCAGTTGTCAGCTGATATAAATCAGTGAGTTTATTGATTCACTGGAGCCTGTTTGCACAATAAAAGGGTTCAGCCCCACTGGGTTTGGGAACAAATTCCGTAGAACCCATTTTGTGTCAATTATTTTCATTTTTATTCTGTTCAATATGACTAATTATTACTGTTCCCTCAGTGTGAATGGACCAAACAGCTCCTGTCAGAGCCTTCTGCTGCAGTGACTCACCCAGGAGAGTGAGGAGCAGTGGCAGATCCTGCAGCTGAGCAGGGAGGACCGGGGGGATTTGTTGTCAGGAGTGGTACCACACGTGCAGGAGAACACAAGTCAGTGCTACATGAACCATGAGCTGGGTTCTCCTTCCTCACTGTTGTGTGCTGCCACAGAGCTCCAGTCTCACTGCAGGCTGTAAAAGGTCTGCATGCTGTGCAATTAATCTAAATTATGTGTGCATTTTGGAATGTGTCACACCACATCATTTGAACCATCATACAAACAATTACTGCAGTTCAGGTAGAGTTCACTCCCAAAGTTTCCACTGGCCCTAAGTAAAGAACCTTTAATTTTGTAAGGGAAATGGTGGTACAGATCCCTTTATTTGCTCTAGAACATGAAGCCTGAAACAATTACAGCTTACTGTATAAATCCATTTCTCCTCGTTCTCTGAAATTCTCAGATTTCCTTATGCTCCCCTGACTCAGGGGAAATATTCATTAGGAAATCACATACAGTTTCCCTAAGTATATCAAGTTTGAATTGCTGAAACTGGTGGCTGGTTCCCTTCCACACAGTTTATAGGGAACTTTAAAGGAAAACTCAACAGCTAATCATGCAACTAATCCAGATTTTCATTCTTTCATCCTAAACGAGGGAAAAAAAAAATGCTGGCAGTTTATGTCTCCCTTAATTCCCTTCTCCAGTATATTATTTTGGGGCACAGTGGTTTCTGCCCCATGCATGTGTTGCTTCAGGCTGTGATGAAGTGGTGCACAGCACTTTAAAGCCATTTACTCTCCCAGGGCATGAGCCTCTATGCCTAAAGAGAGTGTTTGACTCTTGCCTCTTGGAGCAGCAGTGCTGGAAGTGGAATGTAGGAGATGGAGGATTGGGGTTCAGGCAGGCTGCTCCTTTCACAGTACTGAAGGACAGCTCCAGTCTTAGGCTGTTCAATGTACCACAAGCAGTGAGCTTCTGCTCCACATCAGCATTTCTGATTTCATGATGATATTGGCTTGAATTTTCTACGGTTTTCTCTCTCTTTTTAATCCCTTGCTTAGAAAGATGTATGTTTTCTTCAATTCAGAGGGAATTTAACTTCCCTTTCAATTGGAGGCATTTCACATGTGGAAAAACCAAAGATGGGGAATCTGGTGGTACAAGGTGACTCACAGTTATAGGCAACTTTGGATTTGCAAAAACACCAGAAAGCAGATTTCAGGTTGCTGCCACACCTGTGAATGGACCATGATGGATAATGCCTCACCCTCAGGCACTTGGGTTTGGGTAGGGGACAAAAGGCACAGAGCTGGGAGGTGTGACCACGTCAGCCTGTGGTAACAAGGATGTTGGGTCCCCATTTGTTGCCAGACAGGGTCTGAATGGTTCATTTTGAGGCCCCATGCTGTGTTAATGGCGGTGAACAGCTGAACTCAAGTGCTGCTGTACTAATTCCTCCTTCAGCAGCATTTTCCCATTCCTTTACCACTGCACTGTCTATATTACCCTTTTGCAGATGTCCTTTCTTCCATTGGATCTCATAGTTAAGAATAAGAAACCAGAGTGCTCAGAGAAGGTTTGTTTTCCCCGCTGTGGGAGGCAGAGCACCCTTCCCTCTCCCCCAAAACACAAATCCTCAAACTCCAGCAGTTAAACCGCAATCCAGAGCACTAACATTTGGATTTGGAAGCATTTTACATGCACAGATGGGGCTCCACAAGGTGCAAAGCTGTGAAGAATGTTGTAAATTGTCGAGTCAGGTTAAATTTAAAAAGTGAAAAGGGGAGGAAAAAAGCAAAACTGAGGGAAATGAAGGAAGAGGCTCCAGATGTGGGTCGGATGGGATCTGACTGCGTTCCAAAGTTTCTTCAAGGCAAGCAGGGAAAAGTCAAGTCTTCAGGCAATGTTTTTTGAGAGCTCCAGAGGGGATGAATTAGGGACTGTGTGTTTTGGAGGCACATCCTGCCCGTGAGATCCTTCTGTCAGGGGAAGCTGGATGCCCATCACACCAAACCTCCTCCACACCTGCGCGGTACCGAGGCAATGCCTGGATGCTGGCTTGTGCCCAGAGTCTAAAGCAGGAAGGTATGGAGGGAAGGGAGGGATGCTGCTGGGCCCTGCAGACTGTGCTGGGCTTTGTAAGACCATGACTGGCAGGGCAGGAATGATTTCAGTCCCCATTGACCGGGTGTGAGCCAGCACCTCTGCCATGAGGTTGGTACATGAGGACTGGGCAGGCTCCAGGCTCCTCCTGAAATGAAGGGAGCCGAGCGAGGGCTCACCTCTTGTTTTCTCCACAGCTCTGTGTCCTGAATGAAGGTGAAAGTAATTGGCAGTCTGTCCCTCACATCTCTTTTTAATACTGCAGTAATTCCATTTGAGCCAAGCTGTGTACTTTTATCTTCCTAAGGGATCTCAAACAAGCTTTTAATTTTGAGCAAAACCTTTGCAGATCACCTCTAAGATCAGGGTCGTATCTAATTTTTTTGTGTCGTGCCTGAGGGAGGGGTTATGGTCTTGGAGGTTTCAGGAGGGCTTCTCATGTCTTGGGTGCTCGAGGATGGTGCATAGCACAGAATGTGGTGGAAAGTGCAGCTCTATTCATGTAGCAGATTCAGAAACTACTGAAACATAGTTGTAATGAAGCAATATTGTAAGAAAAAGAAGGAACAATGAGGCATGCCATGGACCTGGTTTTCCTCTCAAGCTAGGAAGAGTAAAAAAAAGCTCAGTAGACTTGTCAAGCTTCATGGCTGCAGTGATGAGAATTTGTTTCTTCCCTTCTTTTGTTCTCCTGGTGCTGTATTTACGTCTCACTTGTTGGCATGTTGTGCAAACCTTGGAGCTTGCCTTGGCTCTGGGCTTGGTGTTTGGTGTCCCTTAGTGGAAGTTATAATCCATCCTGCAGTGGTTATTGCTCCTGCAAGGAGCCTGTGCCCCAGCCCAGCATTCCTCTCCAGTCCCTCTGTCCTGTCATCTGGTGGAGTCAGAAGATAAGAAACGTAAATAGGGAATGAATCACAAAGCTCTCAGAGAGGTGTGACGTTAGGATAAGGTGACAAAACAGCTCTCGATCACCACCGTACTAAAAAGAAACCCCGAACAAGAGAAAAGCCTGGAAGAAAACTCCAAAAACATTTTGGTTGGTGATGTACAGGGGGAGAATATGGTGTTATAAATGTAACCACTATGACTCAGGCAACAGAAGCGGCAAGAATTATGTAGAGCAGAAGAGATTTTAAGTTGGAAAAATGCGATTGAGTTAAGAGGAAGAAAAATTTAGGCTGCATCTCATGAGAAAATAGACTAATTGTGAAATCCTCTACTACACTTAGATCTGGGCCCCCTGGGAAATAATGGAAAAGAGTGCTTCTTGGCAGTAGAAGTCCCTAGACAAAACACCAGTGCTTTAGGAATAGGTTATGCATAGCTGCAATATAGTTCATCATCAGCAACCCCGTTCCTGCACTAACAGGAAAGAAGCAGCTAATTCATCAGTAATAACTTTTGTGTTTCACTGCTTCCATATGCTGAAGACACTGCGGGTGCTGACGAATGTGTTTGGGTGCAGAGGTGATTTTACAAAGTGAGAATTTATCTAACAGGAACAGGTCTAAAAGTAATGGTTCATTTTGTGTAAGCTGCCCAGCAGCCATCAGATAGTAACAGCTGTTTGCTTCTACTCTTGTCTTAAGCTAGATTTGAACTATTAAATTAAAGGCAAAATAAAATTTAAGGTATTTCTTTAAACCATTCAGTCCTCCAGGGAAGGATTTGCAAATGCACTTGTATTCATCATATTGAAGCTTTCCTGTTGCTTACAAATATCTATTTTCTTGAGACACCTTATTGAAAAAGTGCCTTAGTGCTTTTCATCATCCACTCTAACTTTTTTTCAAAGCAAAAGACAGTATGTGCCTTAAAAATAGTTGTTCACAGTACTGTTTGGCAAACTTCAAAATGCACCTAAAGTTTAAAATTAAAAATGCTAATCAAGAGCACGAAATGCAATTTCACAATTTGAAACCATCCTAAATTTGACCATCCTAAATTTGTCACCTGCCTAAGGCTGCTGCCATTTCTGTGGCCATTGAGTAGCAGTAGCAGAAGCAGCTCAGGGGCTGCCTGAACCTTCCTCTGTGGGTGCATGTGCTTGGCTTTACCCCCAGTGTCAGTTCAAAAGATCCAGAGCAGGATGGTTTCCCAACCTCCCCGTGTTTGACTTTGGCTTTCAGTCTGCTTTGAGCTGGAATTCTTCTTAATGCTCTTTATCTTGGTTTTCCATCAGTGACATTTTGATGTTTTTGCATGAGCTAAAGCTAAGGGAAGATTCCATTTTCTCCTCTGTCCTCATTCTTCCACCCTTGCTCTCTGGGATTATCAGCACAGCTGGTGTCAGCTGTAGCTTTTATCTCTACCTATCCTTGAGCCGGCTCAACTTACTAGGCCAAAAAAAAAAAAGAAACCCCTACAAAAAGATGGGTAATTGTATGCCAAATAAGTGAATGGGATTGAGAAGACCAAATGATGTCAGTGCTGGGCAAGATGTGGGCTGAACATGGTGAGCCTGGAGGGGAGGTGGGCAACAAGACCTGCCCCTTTCAGCAGCAGAGAAGCTGAATGACACTGTTGAAATTGGAGGGAGAGACCTTATGGAATAGCTTAGTGATGAAACCAAAATGCTCATATTTTTAATCATTTTATCAAGAAATGGTTTATATAGAAATAAAGAAATGTTACAGTAAGTACATAGAAACCTGCTCACAGATCCTATTCAGTTCAGAGACAAGAAACTTGTCACTGAATTAACATGCAAATATGCATATTATGTTCACATCAAATAAATGAAGCTGTAATATTTAGATTTGTTAAGGAGATTTTGCTGTAAAATTTTTGCCCAGAGTACAGACAGGACAACGTATCTGCTGTTTGAGCAACCAAAGAGAAGACTGATTGTTATTAAGTATATTTTAGTGTGTTGCCTAGTATGTATTACCTAATTTATGCATGTTTCACACCATCACAGTTATGCCTGCAATGGAATAAAAATGAAATGTAAATTTCCCAGTACTTTGTATTAAATATATTTCCATTCATAAAAAAACCCCCCCAGCATATAACAAAGCTGCAACTATGTGTAAGGCATGAAAAGAAATGTCAAAAATTTCTTCTTTCTGGCTATGATTTATTATTTGTTTGTTTTCCATAGTGAAGGAGCAGGAAAAAATAGGAGAAAGAGACTGAGAAATGGCATGTTACACATTCTTTGTTCTTTACAACTATTAAGAAGAATTTGAACTGTCAAAGTTGACTGAAATATTGCTGTGCATATTCAGCTTGAGTGATATGCAACACAAAAAGTACTTTTTCAATGTGCACTCATGTACATAGTCCACCTCTGTTTTAACCAAACTGTGCAATTTTAGATCATGAGATGACACCATCCTGGCAGGTTAAATAATGCTGCAGGTCATATCTACATTCCAAGAGTTTGCTTAGTGTAGGAGGATTGGTATAATCAAATTTAATTAGAAAAACAAAAGCAAAATTGCCATGTGCTTGATCCAAACCTTACTGAACCTTTCAGGGATCTCTCAGCTGGTTTCTTTACTTCTGCAAGTTATCTGTTATTAAAATTGATTCAAACTTGGTTTCCTCATGCTTAGCAAAATTGTGTTTTCAGTATCATTAACAAGGTGAGAAACGAGCTGGTGAGACAGTATCATTTTTCCTCTTAAAAACCTGAGTACTTGCTTCTCATTAACTTCTCATGAAATTAAGTGTTTACATGCAAAGATAAACCAAGTCTAGTCTTTATGGCATATCTCAACCATGATGCTGAAATTAGGGAAGATTGTTCTCATAAGCTGGTGGTTCTCTCTAGTGGAGACTATCCTGTGTAAAACAGCTGGTTAAAGTGCATAACTAACAATTGTTCACTGTCTAACTATTTCAGGTTCATCTTGATCTGTTTTTAAGTGCTATTTATTTTAACATGTAAAAATCACTCAGAATTTTGAAATGCTTATAGCTTGCTTTCATTCTTTTTAAAAGGAATATGTGGCCACAGGAGAGCTGCAAATAAAAAAAAATTGCTTCATGGGTAATCTTTCACGAAGTAACTCTTGAAAGTGAACCGTAATAATGCAAAGAATTTTAAAACAGCTTTCAAGCAAGTGATTTCTTCCATCATGGTTCACTCTCATAATCTTCTTCAAGTATTTAGAGAGTCAATTGCTCTTAATTTTAGATTGTTATTAAATTAAGTGGTGATGATGACTGTGGGTAGGATGTCTTTTACTGTCTAGAGTGTCACAGTAGAATGTAATAGTCCTAGATTTGAAATGTTTTCATCCTATTAAATAGCTGTGTTAAGTTATCATGGAAAATGAGCACCTAATTTATTTTAATCTTTCATATTCTTTGAGCTGTTTTTCTGCCTAAGTGTTTTTGAGTGACAAATGAGAATCAAAATCTGCTGTTGATGCTTACTTCGCAGTTATCTAGAGAAGACCCTTATCTAGAGCTGACAAAACCCAGCTTTCCTTAAAGAAGTTGCATTTCTTTATCTCAGAAAGACAACATAATCTACAACACTGCAGTTCTGTATTTGTTCTTGTAAGTCTCAGAATATAAGCCTTTCTGTAGGCAGTGCTTTACATATGTCTGTCAAATAAAATTTATGTTCTACTCACATACAGATCTCGATTTTTGTGCCATTTATTCATCATGTGCCTCCTGGTATAAATTTCTAATAATTATTATTGACTATTTGATACTTTTGGTCACATCAGTGTTTGTAGGCTAGACAGCCTCTGTCTGAAATCAGAGCCCCTAAATGCTCCAATTAGTTTACAGGAGCAGAAATAAATGTTTAAATTTTCCTTTCAGCTTACATTCCTTCTTAGACCATGCTTAGCTGATTTTGTTATGTATTACATAAATGTGCAAACCTGCAATGGTGAAGATTCACATCCCCACCTTCCAGTGTGGTATGAGGCAAAACAGGTACATCGCCTGCACCATCCTTTGATCAAAAAACCAGTTTGTGCTGTATCTTCATTTTAGGAGCACTGCAACATGAGCCTCCTTTTACTGTGAAAGAAAATCAATCCTTCATACTTGAAAACAGTTTGTAATGGTCTTACTTGAGCTTAACTTAGACTGAATTAATCATGGTTCAGTTATCCAGGGCAAACATTACCTGTGAAGCACACTGCCTGAATTGCCTCTCTTGTTTGTTTTCATTGGGGTGATTTACTTGAAGAAGGATCGCAGGACCAGGTCATGCATTTGCTGGACATGAGAATATTTCATACTGGGATTTTTCTTTCTGTTAGATTTTCTTCTCCCCCCCTCCTGTTGTTGTGTTTGTTGTGATGGGTGTTTTTTATTTTTTTTTGTTTAAGGCCCCAGCGTGGGGTCCCAAAGAGAATGTTAGTGCTTTTGAATCTCGATGGCTCCCCGTTGACATGCCATCTGCAGATGCTCATGTAGAGTATGTTTTAAGCAGCAAACACCTGGGGTGCTGTATTAAAAAATGCTCAGCATTTCAAAATCCTGGTGATGGAGAGTGATATGCTCTTGATATGCCACTTGCTGTTAGAACTATAAGCTGGATCCTGCTAAGTCCTAATGCCTCCTGTTGGAGTGAATGATAGCAGAGAATACTTAGGACTTGAGAGATGCATGACTTTTCAGGTGTATTAAAAGGAGTTTAACTCTGTCAAAACTCCTCTTTTATTTAGACACAGTCATTTTAGACTTATGTCCTCTGCTGTCTTTTTGAAGGACTACAGTGTAATAGCCCTTGAGCAAGGGGATGAGCAGGACTTGCTACCAGGCCTTTAGACTTGCATGACACTCCTTATTTTAGTGATATGAGTTTGAAAACATTCAAGCCATGTCATTTTATGGTGACAAAAAATTTCAGCAAAACTGAGTGATTTTTGATGGATGTATTCCTGGGAGCTATGCTGAGGCACATGGAGGACAGGGAGCAGGATTAGACACAGCCAGCATGGCTCCACCAAGGGCAAGCCTTGCCTGCCTGATCTCATGGGTTTCTGTGATGGAGTAACTACATCAATGGACAAGGGAAGAGCTACAGAGTGCCATCTGTCTGGTGAGGCCTTTGGCATGGTACCCACAACATCCTAAACTGGATGGAGAGCAATTTGATGGGAAGACTGTTGGGTGGGATGGTTGAATCCAGAGAGTTCAATGGTTCAGTGTCTGGGTGGGGATCAGTGATGTGCCTCAGATCTGTGCTGGGACCAGCAGTGTTTAATATTGTCACCAGTGACATTGACAGTGGGATTGAGGGCACCCTCAGCAAGATGCAGATGACACCAAGCTGAGTAGTGTGGTTGAAACACCTGAGGGACAGGATGCCATCCAGAGGGACCTGGGCAAGCACCAGGAGCGACCCTGTGTGAACCTCCTGCAGGTAACAAGGCCAAAGGCAAGGTGCTGCACCTGGACTGGGGCAATCCCTGATATCAATACAAGCTGGGGGATGAAGGGACTGAGAAAAGCCCTTCAGAGAAGGACCTGTGGGTACTGTGGGATAAAAAGCTGCATATGAGCTGTCAGTGTGCACTTTTAGCCCAGACATAAAGAAATTCTTCCATTTCTTGGTCTGGGCTAGAAGTGATCTTTCTTTTAAGACTTGGTCTTGGTCTTTCCAGAGGGTGTTGAGGCTCTAATGGGTTGCCCAGAGAAGCTATGGCTGCCCCATCCTTGGAAACATTCAAGGCCAGGTTGGATTGGCCTCTGAGCGACCTTTTCTAGTAGATGTCCCTGCTCATTGCAGGGCATTGAACTACATGACCTCTAAAGGTCCCTTCCAACACAAACCATTCTGTGATTCTCCAGTAGTATAAAATGAGAAGCACCTGCAAAGAGCCTTAAAAACATAGGGTTTGTATAATAACAACAAAAGATACAACTATCTAACGTGATTTTTATAATATCCCACTTAATGGCCCAAAACGGTAAAAATGAAGTCAGTATGTATTGAAGCAATTTTCAGATTAA
Source organism: Vireo altiloquus (assembly GCA_013396875.1). Lineage (NCBI taxonomy): Eukaryota > Metazoa > Chordata > Aves > Passeriformes > Vireonidae > Vireo > Vireo altiloquus. Next base: position 303,994 of record VZRF01010043.1, read on the forward strand.
TTCAGAGAGAAGTAAGTACAATTTGGGTCATGTTGCTTTTCATGACCCCAAAACCCTATTCAAATAAGAACTATGGATTTTAAAGATCTACCATGTCTTTGTTGATGTATTATTGATCGTGGTTAGTCAGCAGTTTGGCTCTTGTTGTTCCAGACCACCTAAGGCACTAAGATCACTTGTTAGCAGATTATATTGCTCAGGTACTTTCTCTGCCAGGTTTATTTTCTTTTTTAATGCATTCTTATTAATAAAAATTATGAACTGCCTTTCTGTTTAATTTTAACCAATGATTGTGTGAAAATGCATTACTGATACTTGTGAGGACATACCTTTGTCCTTTTTCTGTGTAGGGTAAATGTCACATGCTTTACTAGTCAATTGATAGGAAACATAGTGGACACAGGTCTATGTGATAAATGTGGCAAATTTCCCCTCTAGCACAAGTGTTGTGACTGCAGCTCCTGAGATTAATGCAAAATGGATCATATATTTGGTTGGTTTTAGGGGTATTTTCCATCTATAATGCTGGTGTGAATTTAAAAAGAAGAACAAAGTAGAGTCTTGGAAAGATTTGGTGGTGCTTTTCTGTTTTGTGTTGGTGGTTTTTTTTTTTTTTTTTTGAGTTTTGATTGGTTGGTTTTCTTTAAATTTCTGGTTTTGGTATTTTTGCTGGCAGTTTGCTGCTTATAACTTCACAGTTGTTGGCTTTTGGAGGTTGTTTTTTTGATCAAAGTATTTTCTTTTAATGAGGTTCTGTGATCCCTATTCTATCGTTGTTCTACTAATTAACTTTCCAAGCATTTTGAGCATTTTGCAGGGATGTCATTTGGGTTTTTCTTCTAAAAAACCCCAGTATTTGAATAAGTTAAACTGCATGTACCGAAGTTACTCAACTTTTATGCAGAATCAAAGCAGGCAGTTGTTGTTATTTGAGTTACCAACTCTAGGGGTAAATACAGCTTCCTGAAATGTTGGCAGCCCCAGTGCCTGCTGTACTGGTAAACAATAGGTGCAAGCAGCAAAGCAGAGGGTAGACAATCCCTGATAATACATGCAGAAGTCTTTATCTTTTATAAATCACAATATAAGTGCTTGGCTAACACGGTATCTCAGCAACAACTTGACAAGAGATGTATAACACGCTCTCAGAGAATAGAAAAAACATCATTTGCCACCAATAAAGGTGTCCAGCATTCTGATCCTCTCAACACAAATTAATTTGCAGTTATACTAGCGGTGTTTTTACACATGTATTTTTCATTTGCATCAAACTACTTCCAGTCCTTAGGAGCACTTGCTGCCTTTCTGAGAATTAACTGTTCAGAATGTGGGTACAGGTTAATGCGCTGTATGCCTTAGGATCAGCTCTGGTTTCTCTGTTACACAGTGCATTTATTCTTCAGGGGATTAAACATGTTCTTCATGAATGAAAATGAATATTTATTAAATGTTGTATCAGGATATACTTATTCATACAGAAAATTCAATATATTACTTGAACGGTGTGCAGGAATCTGAAAAAAAACTCAGGGAAGATTTTTATTCCAGTAGAAAGTTTATATATTTATGTATTCTTTACTGTTTTAAGACTTGGGTGTGCACTTTGAAAATTAGAAAAATTTTCTCTTTGAAAAGAGAGCAAACCAGATTTAAGAAAAACAGATTTGAGTTGTCATCCTTTTCAACTGGTGACGGATTTAGAAGATAAAGAGTTGCACACTTGGTTCCCAAATGTACCTTGGAGCATGTGACAGATAAAGACACAGAATCAGGCAATTGTTACAGCCTGCTAAATGATTGCAACATTGCAAAGAACAACTTTTTGGGAAAAAAATCTCAAACATGAAGGCAAAGTAAATGCTATTTTCTGTTAGTATTCATGGGCTGTACAATAGCGATTGATCATTACTGAGTATTGTTTCTAAAGCATTGTGAAGATAAAAAATGCTAGGTCTGGTGGTTTGATAAAAAAATAATTAAACATTTACAAAAAAAAATGCTATTGTTTTCTCACATCTGTAGCAGTATTTATAACTGCTTCATGTTTTAAGAGGGGGGGGGGAAATAAAGAGGAAAAAAAAAAAACAATTAGTCCAAGGCCAGGACCTTTCTTTGCTGAGTTCCTACATATGTTTTTGACACTTAAAACAAAGGATGGCAATAGGGGATGAATTTCAAGACAAGCACAGAGACTGACTGTATTAAAGCCATATCTGTTGTAAGCCTCAACAGTACTTTGGGTGGAATATTTTTAGTTTGATTCTATGCCAATTTACTTGTCTTATTTTCAAGCTGTGTAACCAGTGTTTCAGCAGACCACCATGAATCGACATATTCCTTTTTAATTATAACTCTTTTAAGTTTTGAGGTATTTACATTGATTGTCTAGCCTTGAGCTCATCTCTGAGGGTAGCAATTAGCAGCTGTAATAAACACATGCTGCAGACAGAAATGGGAGCCTACTGGTGGGGGATATATGACGCGCTCTAACTCTTTGTTTGACTGTGACGTGTGCTTATCAAGATGCAGAATGAAATAATTTTGCACATAGAATCCAGCAAGTAAAGATGGAGGGGGGAAAATGTCTCATTTTTGGGGCAGTCGCTCCCTGGCTGAGCCGTGAGCTCCTCTCCCACAGATGCTGAGGTGCAGCAGAAGAGGACAGGGGCAGTCAGTTCAATCCCTGTGCTTTGTGCCCCTGACACCTCTGCAACTGTAAAATATAATCCTGGCTGAGGGACATTTGCCTCTTTCTGCAAACCTGTGCTAACAGATGTAAACTTACTGCAGACTAGGCCAGGTAGGCCTTTCGTAGTTTGAGGCATTGTTGTCACAGGCACTAGGCCTGTAGAAGGTTTACATCTAGAACTGGCAAGGGAAACAGGGTAATCACTGTAAAATCATCCCAGCTCAAGTATAATACATATTTCCCTTCTTTGGCCCATGTCTTGCTTAAGACATTTCCATGTCTTAAGACACGCTCATGAAGGAAAAAGGGCTGCCGGAGGGCTTCTTTTAGGGCACTGCCTTTGCTGTTTCTGTTAGGGGCAAGTCAGAAAGGAAACAAAACCATTGAATGAGGTTAATGAAAGCTCTAAAAGCATTGCTAGGGAACAGATGTGACTGTGGAATGCACAAGGGATGCATGGTACCCCTACCTGTCCCACGGGAGGTAGTAGGGATTATGTGACACGCTAGGGCAGAGAGCTCTCATCCTCCTGCAGCAGAGATGCAACTGGAAGGTTAAAAATAATAAAAGTATTATGCAAATGAATTATTATAAGTGCATCTTATTAGAATTTTATCTCCATTTGGATTATGTGATTCAATAGGAAAGACACAAACCTTTTTGGAGCCTAGTGGAGGGCCTGGGATCTGATTCATCCCTGCTCCTTTGGATACCTCACTAGTTCCACATATCTGAGGTTTGAGTAAAGCTTTAGGGCTGGCCCTTCCTTCCTGTTTGAATAGAGAGCAGTGTGAGGTGAGCAGGTTCGCTATTTAGGGTTCTTGTTAGGTGCCTAAACCTAACCAGGATCATAGCTGGGCAAGCTAAGAATAAACATCAAAAGACTACTCCAGAGCTTGACTTGGAAAACTGCTGGAGCATCAGTCACACTTGGAAGCAGCATCAACAGATTGAAGGGGTTTGGCCTTCAAAACTGCAACAGATTGAAGGAGTTTGGCTTGGGAAAACTGTAGGAACAGGAGCAGCAGTTTGTGAGACAGCCTGGCTTATGCAAATGTAGAAATGGCAGCAGCAGGTTCTGATGGGATGTGTTGCTGGGGTATCTCCAAAAATTTTTAAACTGGCTGCTCATGTAATACCAGGGCCCTACCACCTATATGCTCAATTTATCACTGCGTCTTGGAACTTCTCCATCAGAGTAGTAGAAAGCAAATGTTATCCTGCTATATAAGAGAGAGAGAATGCAAACCCACTCAGCTTATTATTTACAGACCTATCTCACTGCTTCCAACTCTATCCATAATAGATAATGAATAAATTGGTTCACAAGCAACTGTTTAAGTACTTGGAGTTAAACAACATACTGAATGATGCTCAGTCCGGATTTCATTCTCATTATTTCACTGTCATTGCACTAAGAATTTGTTGGAGACTTTTTCTCTGCCATGGATCAAAGTCTGCTTATAGATGCAGCATTTATTCCTCTGTCAAAGTCCCTTTTGACATGACCTGCCCTTTTCACATGTACAAATTAATTTGAAATCGGTTCAAATAAAAGTAGTAGGCAATTGTTTTCAGTTGCATTTGCCTTCCAGGACCGAGGTGGATTGCATTAGCAATGAACAGTCATGTATGCAATATAATACTGAGGAGTCTTGTAGCTGGGTACCATATTGGCCATTACATGTTCATTAAAAGCTATTGTGCATGCTAATAGGAAGATTCAGTTCTCTGTGGTTAAAACACATGGAGTGGAGCCAAATTTCTATTAAAATTGAAAGCAAGTCTGAAATCAGAGCCTTCTCTCTTACAAACAGCATCTCATCTTTTTTTTACTCATATGTTTCTAGAGACAGAGACACAAGATATCCAGGAACAGCACCATGGGAGTTACACTGTAGAAAGCAAAAAATCTAGGAGGAAGGAGAGATTTGAGTGAGGATGATGTGCTCTAGTATACCCATAGAATTTCTTGTTCTCACCAGGATATTAGAACAATATTGAAACATCAAATATGCCAAACAGGTTTGTCACAAGTAAAATGTGTAGAATTATCTTTATATGTTCAGGAGTATATGACTCATAGCATAAAACAGATGCTTGACCTGTGCTGCTAATGATTGAGCCATTAACAAGAAGCTTATTGAAGTTGAACCATATTCAATAAGACTTCATCACAGCAACTTAGGTGTAGCCTTAGTTGAAAAAATTCTGGGTTTACTAGGACTCTGGTAGTCTGTGTGACAAAACTGAAATACAGTTCAGAAGTACAGACTGGAAGGCTGGAGGTGGTATTCCTGGTTTCACCAAAACCTTGAGAAGTTGTTTTCCTCTCTTTCTTTTTTCCCCTATTTTCTTTCTTTCTTGTTTTTTATTTATTTTTTTAATGAGGATTATGGGTTTGTGAAACTTTATTTAAATATTATGTTAGACAATTAGGCTACTATTTCCCATTATCTGGCTGAATGCTGTTGTGGGAACCCAGTGAATGGGTGGCAGGAAGGGTGGAAATAACTGGAATTTAGGTGAAGTGCATTTATCCACGATTTCTAAGATGAAGAATGGGCACTACTAAATCACAACTCTCACTTGCTATTTAGATATATGTACATATAGGATTAATTTTAAGCATTAAGGATTCTGATCAAAAGTTTTAAAATACTGACTTTTAAAATATGCATATTGCATTTCTTTCTTCTTCATTTCCTTCACACACATCTGTCAAATGAGATGGTGAGAACAGTGCAGATGCACTGGTATTAGATTTAATTTCTAACTCTAAAAAAATTAAGGCCTTGATTGCAGTGCAGAAAAATTGGGGGAGGAAAAAATAAGGAATAGCCCTTGCAGGTTTCTTTTAACTTGTGTTTGTACATCCTCTGACTTCCTTAGGTCCAGCCGCAGGGTAAGTTGGTGGCTGTACTCAGTAAAGGGCATGGGAGGAATCCATCTCCCCTCCTTTTGGAGAGAACAACTGATTCTGTGCCAAGAAGGAAATTAATTTTTCTAATACAAGGCAATAACAAATTATGGTTTCCAGTCACAGAAGGCAGAAGTGAAGGGAAAAGTGTGTCTCTGAAGAACAATGTTTCTTGGGATTGTGATTGTATCGTGTTTCTTGGGGCTGTTCCTGCCAGTGGAACAGTGAGTCCTCCCTCTCCTGGGCTGGTGTAGAGGATTGCAACTGGGCCATAAAAAGATCAGGCTGCTGCAGAAGAGCCATGTGTCATAGCAGAAGCTTTACCTGAAAAAAACATCCAGGACCAGGTCTCCATGCTTAAATAATCTGAACTCCTCTCGTTTAGTTTTGTTTTGTTTTTATTTTTAGGGAGAGGTGTGGGGTTGTAGTTGTTGCTTTTTTTTTTCTCCCCCAAAGAACAGACATATAATTGCTTTTAATCTGTCTGTGACTTGAGTTTGGATAGGAGTCCATGTGTGTACATACCTGAAGAAGGAAAAGGGTCAGATTTGAACAGAAAGGACAGGGGGCTTGTAAATTCATGTCTTTATTTTGCTGGTGGAAAGCAGTAGTACCTGGTGTGTTAGAGTTTAAAATAAAAATGGAGATGTCTGTTGTCCCTTGTGAACTATGTGATACTGAGAGGACAAAACAAGAGGGTTTTGGGGTTTTTTTTACTTCATTTTCCCCTCTTTGAATTCTCAGACTAATTCAATAACACCTACATGATTTGTAGGTTTGTGCTTTTCTCCATTCTGTTCTTTTTTTGTGTCTATCACTGAAATATATATGCAATTCTAATGGATTTCAGTACAGAATGTGTATCACACCTCTTGCTTTGTAGTTTTATTCAGTGGTCTGTCTGTTTAGGCATCCTGGGAGAGATTCCTTCTTACAGACATCTATATCTGTTTGTTCTCTGAGCCTCCATAATGAATCTGGTTTTGTACTATCTAGAATTAATACGAATTGTAAAAAAGCTTTGTCAGTTCCTCTTATTTGCTTTCCCTGGAGTTGTTATATTTTGCCTTTGATGTCATAAATTTCATAAGCTTAAACACCTTAAAAGTTCATTTCAGGGAGTTTATCAGCTGAACACAAATATCCTCTATTTTTACCTAAGTTACCGAGTCAGCTGTGTGATTTATCTTTATGCTTCTGTACTTGTATTCTCTCTCCAGTGCTGAAAGGATTGTATTTATATATCAGTAATTAATTAATGGCTAGGTGTTCTTATTGAAGTGTTGGGTTTGTAATTGATGGTGGAGTATTTCAGTCATGGATGCAGATGAGATCAAGCACCAAAAAGGGTCTAGGTAGGTCCTTGTTCAAAATCTATTCTGAAAATGGATTCCATTATTCTGAGAAATCCTCATGGAAGTCTTTCCAGCAGGTGAAAAATCTTGTGGAGGCATTCCCTCTCACTCTGGATGGGCCAGTAGGAAAGAATGGAATAGTTGGCCAGAAGCCATGAAGAAAAGAATTAATGGTCTTGTTGTCACTCAAAAATATTTGTTGAGCTACCAATTCTCTTTTAGGTATGGACATTATTGCATATTTATTGTCTAGGATTTTTTTAGTAATAAAAGGAAAGTTTTTTCTCCATTGCCTCAAGAAGGGCTCTTGTACTTTTCTTCCTGTAGCTTCCCATTGCTTAAGCAGTGCTGCTTTTCTCTTCCATCTTCCTTCTTGTTTAAAAGATCTGGACAATAACAAGTGTGTGTTCTCGAAGCAAACTCTGAAAATATGATAGCAGGGCTTTGCTGGCAACAAAAAGGAGGAAAATATGGAGAAATGGGAATTGATTGTGAAAAAATCCTTTGATTTTGGGGAAATGAAAGGGCTCTTTGAGCAGCAGCAAAAGATGGACATCTTATGATATACTTTTGTTTCTTAGAACATTTCACATTTCCTCGTGAAATGGCTTTCTCAAGAACAGCACAATCCCACTGAACATTGCAGTGGCTGTAGAGACTGGATTTCTGCTTCAGTACTAGATTTTTTCCTCATGGTCCATGCCTTTGTGAGAAGCTCATAGCTCTCCTTTTCGTATTTTGTACTTTTTGCATACAAAAGTTTAAAACTAAGAACAGAAGTTCAAGAAGGTGGTGTTTCAGTGGGACTTTCTAGTCTGTATTGCCTCAAGAAAACTAGTGCTTGGAGAGATATCTGGAATTTTCATATCAAGCTGCTGAAATACAATTCATGACTTCAGGAAATCCATCCAGACCATATCTTCCTTCTTTGAGGATCAGCCATTCATTAGTATAAAAGTAAACTACATCTTTCTCAGTTTGGGAAAGATCTTGGGTTTAAGATGTTTGTGGAATGGACTCCAGGAATGATTTTTTCACAGACAATTCAATGCAAGGAGATTTCAAATTTCTGTGCAAACTCCTGTCTCCTGAAAACTAGACAAAATATACAAGGGAAAAAACTTAAGAGAAAGGGAAAACCTATTCTGCTTTCAGACTAACATTTGAACTACATTATTAAATATGCATGAACTCCCTGAATACAAATAATCCGCTGAAGGAAGGATGGCAAGTCAAAGTTCTGATCCTCATCTTCTAAGATTTCTTTCTAGACAAGCTTTATAGAAAGAAGTAAAAATTTTATTACCCTAAATGAAATGGTTGAAAACAGCAGGTAAGAGTTTTTGGCATATGAAGCTTCTTGCAGAGTTATGAACAGGATGTGCTGGAGAGAAATGGACATAGGAGTTGGAAATTTTTTGACCTTTATCTCCAATTGCAGATTATTTAAAAGGCAGGAAAATTGGCCAAACACATGCAAAGAGAAGGCTGCACCAATAAAGAGGTAATTCCACATGCTTGTCTGGTATCCCTGAAAAGAAGTTATCTCCCTTGGCTTCTGCTGGCCTGAAAAACACCTTACTGCAAGAGCTGACTTAATGAAAACATCTTCCTGACTTGCTTTCAACTTTGTCTTTTGCTGTGAAACATGGAGCAATAGTTGTATGCTCAGATCAGGGGAGACTATGTATTAATCAGTTTGGGTTCGTGGTTAGCAGCATATGCTTTCCCTATGGAAAAAAAGCCCTTGGGAACCGTGTGTCAGTAGAGGTTGTTTCTGATGTAGGTTTTAAGGTGAGATTATTTCATGGACAGAATAAAGATTGAGCCTTAGAAATTCAGCAACTGAAAATGGTTGGATAATATTTAGTGTTTTAAAATATGTCATAGCACTAAATATTGCAAAGGTGGGGTGTTTTTTTGTTTCTTTCATCTCTGGTGTCATGGATAAAGAGACTATATAGAAACAATGGCAGCTTTTCTAAATTTTGCTTTCGACTTTAGTGGAAGGAACATTGGGCCTTTTGGCAGAAATAGACTGTAAATCTTACAAGCGACAACATCACAATTACCTTTCCAAATGGAAAAGTACAGCTTTGCTACTGTAACAGAAACAGCCATGGATTGTAGGCTATGTATGCTTTATTTCTTTGATTTCCGATATCAAACAAATTGAAGCTGGCTTTAATGACTCCATGCCCCTTGCTTGTACTTTAATTATAAAGGAGACACTTTCCTCTGTTAAGCCCCTGTCAATTACCATTTATTTTTGAAAATAAAAAATTCAGGGAAAACAGTTGATAGCCCACAAATACATGGCCATCGAATTGCTGAGGTAACTAATGTAAAAGACATCTAAAGCTAAGAATCTATGTTAATCTACTTTTTGATGTGGTTATAGATTGAATAATTATTTATGTTGACCTTCTTTCCCCAATGCCTCATATTTATAGAGATTATAAATAAATTGTGGCTGAGCATAGAAATAAATTAAGTGTTCAGATGCAGTGACTTTAGAATGTATTTATGGAATTAACTTCCTCTTTGATATACGTGTGCCAATGCTTCATGAACTGTAGGCAGTTCCCCTCCCCACACATTTGTCAGGACATGACCTCCAATCTTGCAAGTTTATTTTCTTCACAAAATCTTCCTTCCTCATAACTGCTATGACAAAGTCTGAAAAAAGTTTTCATCTAAGTTTTCCTCTCTGTAAGGCCAGAGAAAGAAAAGCAAAGATTTTTGGACCTTGTGATGTGCAGAGTCATTTACTGGGGAAGTTAATGTTGGTTCCTGTAATGCTGGTGAGATTTGTGAAGGGTGATGTTTTCCAGTATACACCAGGTTGATAACAGTAATATATATTCAGCATCAAATGTCTTGATTTTTTTTTTTCCAGAAGCCAAATTGCAGCAAAACCAGAACATGTAGATGGTAGATTTTTGAGACTTTACATGCTGTAATATTTTGGAATATAGGTTACAAAGGGGACAAATGAACACACCCCTGCACAGACCCATGAGCACTTCTCTCTGAATAGGGGGCTGCAGCTTGTTATTCTCTCCCTTTAAGGAAAGAGGTGGGAAAAAGAAGGTGTTGCTATAGGACGACAGTAATGGCTTTAAACTGAAGGAGGCTCATTTCAGATTAGGTACAGGGCAGAAATTTTTTACAATGGTGAAACACTGAACAGGTTTCCCAGATGCTGTGGCTGCTGCATCCCTTGAGGCATCCAAGGCCAGGTGGGATGGGGCTTGGTGCAAACAGGTCTGTTGGAAGATGTCCCTGCTCATTGCAGGGAATGGGACTAGATGACTTTTAGATGTCCCTTCCAACTCAGACTGCTTTATTTTATCAATTCCTCAGTCTTGGCTACCATAGCCTTCTGCCTGATCCATCAAAACTTGCTGGATTTGACGCCCCACTCACTCTGAACCTGGGAAGGTGATTAGTTTAAACTTTTAGAGAGAGATAATAGCAATGTAAATAAATTTCACAGAAACTCATAATGCTTTTAATAGCATGAATGTTGATAGTGTTTTTCTACAAAGTCTTGAGGCACTTTATACAGCAACACTATTAAAATAGGAAAAGTCATAAAATATAGAAGGTGTGTGTGGTGACAAAAGGACCTTAATCCTCTGTGAATCTGTGGAGTGTAGGTCAGGATCTTATGCATTATTATCTTCAGGCTAAGCTTGTAAACATAGGTGTATGAATAAAATATTTACTGTTGCTTTTGTGAATGAAGGCTAGAACTTAAAATCAAATTTATTTTCACGAGCAATTGCTGTACTAAAACTGTTAAATAGGCAGTGATTCATCATAAATTATTTCAAAAATCTCCAGTGCAGAGTCTGAAAGAGGGATTGCCCGGAAAATTGAAGCAAGATCAGAAGTTTGAATAACTGTGTGACCTTAACTGAATGTTACAGCATGCCTGTGAAGGCTCCAGTTCTGCTTTGCCCAGTTGTGTCTGTAACTTCATGCAGGTTTTCTTCTTGGCTGTAGTTAAAGATGCATTTTTTTCTTTAATTTCTAAACCTTTTCAGCTTCTCTCTTTCCATTCCACACCTGCTCAAGCATGTCCTGTGTTAGTTCCTGAATATCTGATTTAGCTGCCTGCACAAGATCTATCCACAGAATTTTTAATACTTACCAGGTATCTGAGTTACAGTAGTAGATCCTTGATGAAATATGCTGGAATATTGATAGAAAAGAGATAAATCTTATTTGGAAAGGTCAGGCAAAAAAGAGAGAGTGTTACTTTGAACTCCATCATTTGGCAGATGCAATCTTTGGAAAAGGAAGGAGGGGGACAGGCAAAAAGAATTTAGTAGATTAAAGAGATTAGAACTTCTTGGATCAGATGGGGCTGTTTAACTTCTATCAAGGACAGCAGACAAATGGTCTGTAGAGATGAGGAGCCATTAGTCATCAGGTCTAACAAGCTAGAAGAAGGTGGATGAAAACAGACAAAAAAACAAATGCAATGTCTGTCTTCAGAAATGATGCAGTTCAGCCTCAACTGTCAAAAAAAAAGGAAAAGAAATAATTAAAATACTCTGAAATAACTCCAACATTACAGAGAAATACATAACTGCTGGTGTATGTTTACTGAGAGCACATCACATTGAATGAGTCTAATTTTCTTTTACAACCAAGCAGCTTCTTTTGTGGACAGGTGAGAAGCTGTAGGTGTTAGAGATTGACAGGGCTTTGCTGAGACCAGCCTGTTTTCATGGCATTCTCACAAGCCAGGCAGGGAAATTCTGGAGCTGTGCTTGATGGAGTGAAAGACTGGCTGTATTAATGCGCTCAGAGATCTTAGCAAAAGTTCACTTCAAAATGGGGAAAACTTGTCTCCAAAGACAGAGGTAGGAGTTATGTTGGGTCACAGACTGAGTGAGCCAAAGCTTTGATGTGCAAGATTTAGAGTTAACTCTTGCAGGTACAAGTAACTGCCCTGGTAAAAGCTTGGCTTGTTATCTCCTGTTGAGTTTTGGGTACTGCACTTGAAGCAGGATACAGACCAGCAGCAGGAGTGATCAGAGCCTCATGAACATGACATATAATGACTGACTGATTGACACAAACCAGAACTTAGAGAATGGAGGAATACACAATTTCTGAAAACTTTAAGGATCCTGTAGGAAAGAAGGGTCTAAGCTGTTTTCTGTATTCTGTGATAGGGCAGATTGAAAGAAACATCAACTGCAGCAAAAAAGACTCAGACTAGACAATAAAAAAATTATCTGTAAGCTGTCTCATGACGCCAGTTTTTCTGAGGTGGTCTGTAAAGCGTCATTTGGGATCTTTAATTAGACAAATATTTATCTGATGCACTGTAATTTTATTTGAGCCTTTCTTAAGGCAAGGAGATACCCATGATGACCTTTCTGGGTCTATTCTTTCCCGATTTTTCTGTGATTCTATTAATTACTTTAGGAGTTCATAGTGTACTAACATAATTTTCCTCACATTTTGTTGGAGACTGGTGACAAATCTTCCAATTCATCATACTATCCTGTGAGCTGGCAACAATATCTCTCTGCTAAAGCATTTACAAAATGCAAAATGAGTAAATAGTCTTTTAATGAAATGTATCCATGAAATGTAGGCTATTTCCTCTCAGAATTGAATTAAGCATTACAAGTGATCAATAACTAGATTTCTGCATCTACTGAGAAGCTCTGCTGTAGAGTTATATAAATAGTTCCCGAGTAAGAGAATATGGCTGATATTTTATCACTGTGGCTCTGAAAACATCCAAAACCCGCTGGCTGTCTTAAAAGATGTGTGACTGGATAGATTGATCCTCTCTTTCAACTGTAGGCTACTGGGTGAACTTTAGCTTAACCCCAGAATTAAGGGTCATGCCTTCTACCACATGCTACCAGAGACCTCTGAAAAAGCTGATGAATCCTGGGCAGATTTCTGAGGCTCTGGCAAGTATTCATCATCCCTTTTAGAGAGTAACAAAAGGGATAACTGAGTAATCAAAGTAACTGAGTCAAAAATCTGCAAGAATTAAGGCATGTAATTGAATATTTCAGCACAACAGCAGCTTGACTTTAGATACTGTGAGCCTGCTTTGCTTTGCCTTTTTTTAGTGGTCTTCCCCCAAGCTGGGTTAGAACACTTAGTGGTGGACATGTGTTAAGTGACTGTGCTGCTCCTGGTGCTGTGTGTCCTTTACATACAAGCACATCCTTTCATTCCAAAGTAGCTCTCTGCCACTCGTCCCAGCTGTCAATGTAACATCCAAACACAAATATCCCTAAACAGGGAAACCTATCCTTTTCTGTAGTGGAAAGCTGCTTAAAAAGATAAATCCACCTCGTCTGGTTTGGGGTAGACATTGTGTGTCATAAATGGAAATATTTCCGTAATTTCAAAGCTTCCTGTTTAATCAGATGAAGCTCTAAAAAGTTACTTATTTGTTAATTAATTGAGAGTCATAAATCTGTCTGCTATGAATATAATGGGAACCTAATACCCATCAACACGACGAGCAGAGACAGATATTCCTCCTTTCTTTAGGTTATATATTCTTTCAGGTTTTCAAATGTTTTTATTGCAGTATTATTCAGATTTTAACACCTATGGATTACTCACTGGCCTCTTCTTCAACCTGCAGTTGAAGTTTTTTAGTGAGCTGCATTTTCCACTGTGTAAACTGGGTCTGTTTCATTTACTGCTATTTATGTGATTGTTTTTGTATTCCATTTCTTGCTATCAAAGTGGTTGCTTATTGTGTTAAAAGGATTCTGTTTCAGTTCTCCCAGCTCCATAATGTGCTCACATCTCATGCTTTTTCTGAGAGGGCAGGTGGGGTCAGAGTCACTTGATGGGGAAGGAAGGACTAAAGGTGTTCAGTGCTGGTATCTGTGTCCACTTCAGCTTTGTGTAATCTTTCTACATAATGGCAGTGGAGAATTTCAAAACTGTGGATGCAGCTGCATTCTTCCTTTAAAATAGCTTCAGATAACTTCATCTTCTCATCCTCTTACTCTTCACTCACCAGTGAGCAGGGCACGAGCCTTCTGAATCCTTTCTTGTCCTATTGACAGCACTCTGGTCAACTAAGTTTTCCAGGCTTCTGTTCGTTGTTTCCACCTGACCTGCACCATTGTCTCTTCAGCTGCTTCATGGTGTATACGAGAGTGTTTTAAGCTACCTGACTATTAAGGGCTGTCTATATTTTGCTACAGTGCTTCTCATTTTCATTTCTGTTTTGTCGCTGTTATAACTGGAAGCCGTAATTAACCACGTACTTCACATGTGTTACCTGTTACCAAGGCAATATTGTCTTTAAATCTGAGGAGGTGGATTTGCTTTCTTTATATCCCAAATGCTCTATTCTGATTTCAGATCTGCACCTGCTTAGCAACAAGATGTGTTTGAGGGGCCAGCTGTAACCTCTGTTTAAACAGCTGAGTTGAGATGTGATTTTCTTTTAAAACACCAAAGCCCAGATTCTAAGCATTTAGCAGTACATCTATATATTAGAGTTACATTAGACTCTTAGGCTCCAGTGGAGTCTATTTCTTTCTTAAAAAATTTCTTTATTTTGCATAAAAAACCGTGTTTTCCTTTGCATGGAGTAACCAAATTGTTATGATTTATGATTGATGGCGTGATCTATATCTATATTTATACAGATATATATATTGCAGTATGTACTGTGTCAGAAATCCCCATTCCTGCTCTAGTCTAAGTGGCTGAAACCTGCAACATGTTTTGCCTGGTGGAGTGTAAAGGAGAGATAAACATGCCTCTCTCATCACCCCCAGTGTTTTTTTTTAGAGTAGGAATATTCTTTCTTCTCAGTTGCATTGTGTCCATCTGCTATTTGCTGCTAGGCATCCCAGCACATGCACAGTTATACCAAATAAGTTGCCCTCCACCTTGCCTTATGCTGAAGAGCTATTCTGGCTTCTCTGGCTCTCTACTTTGAGGTCTCTAACTAAATTCTTCTGTGCCAGGGAGAAATTCTGTGCAGATGAAAAGCAGACTGTAGAAGGACATAATAATTATACCAGCAGAAAAATGTCAGCACATTAATGTAGGTCCCCTATAGGTGTTTGAATCATCTTATGAAAAGTGAAGCCATTAAATAAAACAAAATGTTAGAGATTTTGTTGGGAGTGACAGAAGCAGCAGAGTGTTCTTCCTGCTGTATCTCTGACGTTAGGCAATTTTTGGTTGAGTGAAAACAGCAGGCTATCTTTCTGTGTTAGCAGAGCTCAGATATATATAAAGGTTTCTTAAGGAGAGAAATGTGAACCATGCCCTGGCAGAAGTACTTGTCAGGTATTTTATCATAAATTTTTTAAAAATAAAATAATTTGTAGCACAATTCTGGGAACAAATGAGCTCAGAGGCACTGCAGAAGCTTGCCAGGATCATCTGGTCTTTTGCCTTTGAATGTAGGCTCAATTAAAACCCAGAATTACATGGCCAAACTATGTAGTTTTGTTAATAGGGAAGAAAATAAAATAATCGAGTGCTGGGAAAATACCTACTGATGTGTGACCCCCCACAATTCTTACAGAATTAATAATTGTGATTTTACTCTGTTTATCCAAACTCACTGTTTATAACTGCTTACTGATAAGTCTTTTGAAACACTCCTCACATTGCCTGTGTTCCACTGGAGGAGAAATGGAGGCTCTGTTCACAGAATTTCTGTGAATAGGCTCTTGCTATTTGAAGAGGAAAAGACACATTCTTTGACAAGTGTGCAAAGAAGGAAAAAAAAATCTGCCTGTGAGTGGGAGTCCGGTTTTCTCCCCTGTATCTCACTGAAAGACTGTAAGAAAGGATTCTTACATTATATCAACCACAAATGACATGAGAATTTTCTTTAAGTTACTTCTGAAGCCAATACCTAGGAGACTTGTTCATGCAGAAGATATTTTTAAATTTTCAAAGAAAAGTCAGAGTGTAACTTTTGTTTCATTCTCACAGTTCCTTTTTAATCTGTCCTGTCTCTGCTGGGTCTCTGGGTCCAATGATCTTATAGATGAACCTTCCCAGTCTTTTTTTGTCCCTCCTTCCTAATGTAGTGTTAATTCACTGACAATAAAGTAGGTCTTTGATGGTGAGGTCAGTATAGGTTCCTTCACCCTATACCTGGTAGCATCCACTCTCAAAGGGATTTTTCCAGTAAACACAATAGCTGGAGGAGAAACTTCTGGCTGACCCTTTAGAGGATGTACTGTGTGGGCTCTTAAATCAAAACTGTAAATGGTGAGGATGTAAAAACTCTTTGAGCACTAACAGTGCCAGGATATCTTACAAGACCTGCCACTCAACATGGTAGTAAGGAATTGTTAGTTAGGAAGGTTGGGATCATTATTTACTACAGCTGTAATTAAACTGTGGAAGGATGGGTGCAGTCACAGGGTTGATGATGGGAGGTGGATATGAAGGATTCATAGCAGGTGGGCCAGTGCTTAGTCTGTAAGACTGAACATCTCAGAATAGGAAAAACCAGTGGCCAGGTCTGTGGGAAACACAGCCTCCTTTCTGCCTTGAGATTTTCTCTGGATATTTGGTTGTCTTGGGGAATTTCTTCATTTTTGTCTTTTATATCCTACTGGTAGAAGCAGTAAGGCTTGGGCAAAGAAAACCCAAGCTCTGTTCTGGTTTAGTTAACAGTTCTTAGCTCTTACAAGCTTTGTGTTTTCCATCTCTTATTTGCAGCATGAGGTGGTTTCTGCATCCTGAACTAATAGAGTTTGGAACTGCAACATCTTTACTGGCAGTGACTAATGCAGGAGCCAGAAAGCACCATTTGGTTTGAAGATTCCGCAGTCAGCCACAGCCTCATCTCAGCCATGTTTGTGTCATGTTGTAGGATTCTACTTACGCAAATAGCTTTATTCTGGGTCTTATACAATGTAATTGAAATCAGGTCCTGTCTCAAAGCATACAGACCTCACGTTAAAAAAAGCAAAGAACTGAAACAATACATTTTTAAACTAAGCAAAAGATGTAATGTGGGTAACAAGTGCAATCACCAGCTCCATGGTGAAAAAATATGACATTTTAAAGAAGAACCATACAGCATCATAACTGACCTGAAACCACACCCTTAGACTAAGACAAAACCTGAAAACCCACAGCTCAGAGTGGCCTTATCCATTCTTTCTTTTTGGAAGAAGGTTTAAGTGACATAAAGACCTTGTAGTTTTGGTTGTCTGCTCAGGGATGTGACAGCTTCAAGTACCTTCCAGTTCCCATAAAAATAAATGACAATAATACGTGTGGTGTTTGAATGCATGGCCTAGGTAGGACCCTGCTGCAAGAGCAGCTCAGCAATGCAGGAGAGTGAAACAGATTTTCCTATGCCTGGGCTGAAAGGTGCTCCAATTACAAACCACATTTAGCAGAATACAGCTAAATAAAAATTGCCTACGTCATATACTGCAGCTAGATATATTCCTGAAGCACTTTAAATTAAAAAGCCTTTACGATTCTAAACAACCCATATGTCTGTCAAAGCTGTCATTGTGCTGCAGCAAGTGAAGAAAACAAAACTTAATTTGTGATGAAGCTTCCCCTGGCTGAAAGCAAAAGTCTTCCCCATCCTCTGCTCACAATTGCAGCTCGCTCCCTCTGACTCCTTATAAAATGCTTTGCATTTCCTTTTGAATCACGTCAAGTTAATTTTATGGCAAACAATCTCTGTTTTCTGAAGCACAGACAAGAAATATAATTATTGCTGGGTGGAGGGTAAAGGAGAGTTGGAAGCAAACTGAACAAGATGCTGGTAATTGTTTTTGGGCACTGATGCTGGGAAGATTCCAGCCACCTAAGCAAAAAATATCTCAAAAATGTAATTAATTATAAATGGACAGCTTTGTAGTATAATTCCAAGTTCAGAAGGAGAAAGCAACATCCTACTATCAAGCATTAAAAAAACCCCAACAAACATTACTCAGCAGATGATCTTTCTTTGGTAAATAATCCACTGTTTGGTTCATTATTGTATTTGACTAAAGAGATGTTCCCCTGCTTTAGTTTTCAAACTGTTTGAAGGGACAAGGTGAGATTTTAGGATGTCTAACTTTGACCTCATTCTGTTCCTACTGTGATCAGTGGGAAGTTTGTCATAGGGACAATCTGTTGAGGCCAAATCAACACGTTGGCAGCTCTTACCCAAAGGTGTGATCCTCACATCAACGTGCCATTCTTGTTCCTGTAAATCAATCTATCCATTAAGTTCAGCTCTACTTGCCTGTATGGAGGCAAGACACGGCTCAGGATTGACTGAAATACCCACTCTGCTTCCATTGCTGATGGAGACTGTTTTTGAACTTGTTTGTTTTGGTGTTTCTCATGTACAATTGTTTTCAATTACTTTTGATGTAAGTGGCACTACAAGCAAGCAAGACTGGCAAGATCTGGTCCTCATTGCAAACATTTCACACTTGTAATCATCTAAATTGCCTTGTGAAATTGTTCATTAGATAAAAATTAATAAATCCTATAAATGAAATCCAACACACCGTTAGGCTGTTGACATTAAATCTGGCATAAAAACATAGCTGTAAATGAAGTCATCTCTGTACACACTGATTTGGGGCCAAACCTCGAGGTCCTTGAACAAATTTTAAATCAGTGTTTGTCCTGGAAAGTCTATTGAATGGGAGTGAAAACAGTAGACTAAATTGTATCTGTTCATGAAGATTTAATTTTTATGTGAAAATGTTCCCCTGCAGCATGCAGGGTCCAGGGTCTTGAGGAGGATGGACTTGCCCATTCCCCTGATTCTGACTACCCAAACATATCAAGGTGTAAAGCACTGATATTAGAGTGATTTCTGTGCAAAGTTTTGTGTCTGGGGCCTTGGAGACTCTGTGTTTGGGAGGGTGATATGGCACTGAAACTGGCTGATTATGCAAGATTAGTGGATAGCACCCGGCAATGTAATTATTTCTTGTTCTCCCATTTGGGAAACCCAGAGGATTCAGGTTTGCAATGCAGGTCACCACTGGCTGTGTTTTTCCCCATCACATATTGCCAGTTTTTATGTACATATACCTAATAATGGTCTAATAGACCCTAGGGCTGCCTCAAGTTGTAGTTTGGGGAGAAAGATAGGGGTCTAAACTAAAGGTATTTATTTAATTGGAATAGTAATGAGAGGAAAATATTTTTCTCATTTATTACTGGAAGAAACCAAAATAGTGCTTTTCAAATCGATGGAACTACTTCACAATCATATCAACAGCTCTGAAAACTGAGCTGAGCCTCAAGCTTTGGGGCTTTGTAGTCACTATAGGGAAAAAAATGGTTATGAGTTGTCTTGGACGAATTAAAAAAAGGTTAGAAAATGAGTGATTCTGTAAACATAATTTTAGTCTATCGACAGATGGGAGAAATGGAGAACAGGTTGTAAAAGTATAAGCTCAAGCATTATTAATATTGTACTGTTGCTGAGCCAACTTGTAGAGGAACTGAAAAAAAATCCTATTGGTTAAGTAATCATTACACATATGCTTTTGGAGATTAATACTTGGAGTTTTCAAAGCTTTTATATGTGTCAGTTCTGCTAAAAGGATGAAATTGCAAAAATGCACTGGTAGCAAGTTTAAAGTATTAATAGTGATGTCAGATGCACTTTAAGGATAATCACGACTCCTTTGCATCCAGTAGACCTCGTAGTCTCAGATATGGAAATCAGACTTTTGACAACCAAAAATATTTGAGAAGGTGGGAAAAGACCAAAGAATGTTGTATAATATTTTCAGCTTTGGTAGCTATTTCATGCTTTGGTTTTGAGGGCTCTGTTCTGTGCTAAACACACGCCATACTGTTGTTCTTTAAAACTGGTTGCATAATCACTGTGGCTTTATCCCTTTCCTGTCATTGTGACTGAACTTTTAGGGACACCTTTGCTTTTTTTTTTTTTTTTTAAAGTAATAGTACTGCTTTATTCCAGGAGAGTATTAAGATATTTAAATAATCACAATTAGATGTAACTTAGAGTCCTCAAAAACTACCTCCCTAGAAGTTACATCAAATTTGTATTTGGGGTAATAACTGGTTGAGATTTACTTACATGTGCATGATTTACCCATGTGTTTAATTCTAGATAGAGCTTGGATGTGTGACAAGAAGCGCAGGCAGAAACCAAAGTTTTCTATCCATGAGTCCTCATATGGTTTTGGAACACTTTCATTTCATGTTATAGTTACTGATGGGCAGCTGAACTCTTTCATCATTAATGAAGTGGGGAAAAAGTTTAGCTACTAGCCAGTTTGAGTTTTAAGATACGTGATTTAAAAATCATGATGCAAAAGAAGATCTATTTTGAGTGAGATCGAATTTGGCCTTGATTTAAGGTTGTTTATTAACAAACTTGAGTCCTTTGTGAGAACCAGATGGGGAAATCACCAACACCTCACAGGCTCACGCCCCCTGCTTTTGAACACTCATGGTGCCAAGCTGTGCTCGTAGAGATTTGTCAGATGAGAACATATTTAACTGTTTCACTAAATCTAAATGTATTAAAATATAACAGTAAAACCCTAGGGTCTTATTTTGGTGTTTTGATTGTTAATGATTAGTGCTGACTGGGATTACTCAGGAAACTGTGTCTGGGTACAGAGATGCCTGCGATCATGATGGAAACTGGGTCAAAACTATCAGCTTTTAAAAATTCCCCGAAGTGTCTATTTGCCTTGCTGGCAAAATATTAATCTGTGAGGTTTGTTTTTGGATATCTGGATTCAATGCCTGAATACCTGTAGCGGGAGACTACAGAGACAATAAGTCTTTTAATTTTCTTTTTTCTTACTGTACCTTGAATATCATAAGGCAATTTAACTTTGTGACACAGTTGACCTAGGGACAACAGAGTTGTTTAATATGATTCTGGGTTGCACAAGTCTAAAGAGTTACATCTCATATGTGAATGTGTCCATTTTGAACCTTAATACTTGTGTGGGAAATAAGACCAGTTGCTAGATCAGTGAATTAAGGTGAAAAAGACAAATCAGCTCAGGAAGATAGTGCTGAGATCAGGATCTCAGCACTAGAATATTTGCAATTTCTTTATTTTAATGCTTCCATTTATTATTTTCCTAGTACTCAGTAAAGGCCTCTTCACACCTACAGAAGGAAGAAAATGTTCTCACACTGTTAAAACTGTGGTCAATAAATAAAGGAATATCTTTTTATAGTATGTCCAAAGCATCCCATTATATTGGTAGAACAATATTTTAGTGGCGATTCGAAGTTCCCTGTAAGGTTGCTCAAGAGGTTAATTTAACTCTTGACAATATCTGCTTTGATATTTAAAATAATCGCAGAATGGATTAAAATAATTCAAATAAGCTTTTTAATTTTCTGCACTAGTAATATATAAATTTCTTGAAATTTTAACACCACAGTATTTCATCCATTCCATTGTTCTAGATGGATCTTTGATTCCATTCAAGGGAAAAAAACACAGAATATCTTCGGAATTACACCTGCTTCTACCGGAATCATGATAAGATTTGTTTTAGAGATTAGTATGGGTTATTCAAAGAAGGCAAAATAAACCTTTATACTCAAAAGGAAAAAAGGGAAAATGAAAACTGAAGTTTAAGCACTTCAAGACACTGTTGGGCATTGTTTCTGAGATAAACTGACCCTCACTTTTCCACAATTTACTGTCAGGAGGCCTTCAGCTGCCCAGCACCCTTGAAAATCAAACCATTTTCACAGAGTTCAAAGTATGAAGTTTCACTCCCTTTAATATATTTGCCAATCACTTATTGATATTTCATATGCATAATCATATATCTCTTATTGATGTAACTCCTGCTGTTATGAAACTTTAAACTACAGCCATGTAGTGAATAAGTAATTAATCCAAAAATAAAGCATAAAGGTCTTATCCTCTGCCTCAAAACCCCTGGGCATCTGCATTTTGCCTTCTGTCTAAAGGTTGTGGATGAGGATGTGAATTTGGGAGCTAAGCAAGCTGACAATTTCTTTTCAAAGTCATCCTTTCTGCAATTCATTTTCAGCCTTTTCAGTCTCCCTTGGACAGCCACAAAAGACAGCTTAATTATGCAGTTCTCTTCCCCTATTTTTGTACATATCATTTTCTGTTTGTCATGTTTAGGGCACCTTCATTTCCTCTGTCTCACAGAAGCAGAGATGATTACATTAAGTGTGGAAGTATTCTCTTTTTACTTTTGGTCAGTAAACCATAGAATTATTTTCCATTATTCTTCATAATTTTTGGTGGGGTGGTTCTGGTTGAGTGTTAATGTGGCAAGACCCATGTGGTAACAAAGAACTACAATTACAAGCTGGGGAAGGGTAAACTTGTATTAATAAAGTGACTTTATGTTGTCCTTGGGAGATGTATTAGGTACTTGCTGCCTTACAGCATCTTCCCTTCCATATAAATCCCCAGCAAAAGATGTAGGAGTTAGAAGAGACTGGAATATGTTTTCAATCCTGTTTAATCACTGCAAGTAAAGGGAAGGTATTAGAAATAGCCCTGAGGCTAATCCTGACAAATCACCCTCATTCTGAAAGGAGAACTGATATGTGAGGCCGTGTTACATTCGAGTTTCCACCCATAGCAGAACCTGAGTGAGCCCGAAGCTGCCAGCCTTACACAGAGACTTTGTGAACTTGATCACCTGGGTGCTCAGTTTAAAGCTCTTAAGGAATTCAGGCATTGCAGTGCTGGGGATTATGTGGATAATTTATTGGCCAGGAGGTTAAATCTGCTTCTCAAGATGGGAATGCCAAATTAACAGTCACTTCAGAAATGTGTCTGGCTTACCTTCCTGCCACACAGAGTTCTCCTTTGCACCTGCCTTCCTGTTCCCTTTGTGTCTGCCCCAGTTCAGGGCCTCTCCTGCTGCCAGCATTGGGACTGAAGGGATGATGGCCCATTTTCCCAAGCTAAAACAACTGTACAGATTCCCACCTGAAAATCCCACGCTGCAGAAGGTACCATGCTGTATGGAACAGCTGCTCCCAGCTCTGTCCTTTCTCTCTGCAGCTCCTCTCTCCTCGCAACATCCGTGGCTCCACCTGAGCGTGTGGAAAAACCTGCCCACCCATGTTTGTGGTGCACACGTGGGGAGGGGGCTGCCTTTTCCAGAGACCCTCAGAGGTGTAAGGAGGTGCTGCATCTGCCAATCCATTTCTGGGGCTTCTTCTGCTCCACCCAGTGCCACACGGCAGATGGGAGCATCTGCCCTTGCTGTCGTAGCCATTCAGCAGCAGCTAAAGATGAGATTGGATATTCCAAAGTCACAAACATCACTCCAGAGGATAAATCAAGGTCTCGTTTAATTTGGAAACAGAAACAAACCAAATAATTTCATGCACTGGACTTTGGGAAAAGCATTCTGGGTTGGAACCCTGCTAGTCATACTACCTGAGGACTTCAAAACTGCATCATGTTTGACAAACAGGTGCTGCCTTTGGAATCTCTACAGGATTTCCAGATGGCTCTGCATCCAACATGGCCATTAAGGAATAAAACCATCCTTCCTCTTGCACCAATTTCTCAGGAGTGGTATTTGGCTTTTACTGTAAACATGTGTGTCTCACACAAGAATTGGGAAGAATCTTTCCTGGACTCAGTCTTAAATTAATCCTTGATTTGAAGAGGTTTTTTTCCTCTCTTGTTAGAGAAAAAGATGTTAAGAGAGCTTAATGCCCTTTACCTTCAGCCCTCAAAATTCAACCATATGCAATTGCTGGGAAGCGATTTTGATTTCCTCACTGGAAAATAGTGTGTGCAATAGTCCTTCACAAGGACATATTTTCCAGTTGAGGAAGCCCTAAAGAGTTTACTCTTTGCCTCTGTTTCTTCCCACTCTTCTACTTTGCCTAGCAAGACCTCACTGCATCTCTTGCCTCCCCCTCTCCTTGTCTCTGTGCCCTCTGCACCCATACTTAAGACCTGTTTTGAATCTCATACTTCCACATCCATCTTCTTGCACATCCCTGATAACCTCTTCCACGCACCTTGTGGAAACAAATTCTAAATTGCATTTGTGAACCCAAGTGAGCCAGGAGGTCTGTTTCCCTTGGTCTTTTCCTGCCCTAGTTGGATGGACACTTATTTTGTTTCCTGCCACTCAGGGTACCATTTGTGATTCCCAATTGGTCAAGGAGAAAAAAAAAAACCCAAACACTTGCTTTTCATTTGTTGAAATATGCAAATGATATGGCTATAAACCACCAGTAGTTAAGATGCTTGTGAACTTTTTATGTTGTTTTCCCTCTCTAGTCTGACTGCCAGCTTGTAAGGGCTCACAGGAGAGACTTGTTACAGTGCTGTAAACTGGGGCTTGCTCTAGTAACCTGGTGATCTACTGAGACAAGCTGTTGCCAGGGAACTTGTCTTTAAATTAAAAAAAAATTTAAAATCATATAATAAATTCCCTAGACAAGCCCTGGAAAACAAGACTGACCAATTCTGGTTTAGCTTTTGCTGTGCCTTCAGTGTGTAACTTGCTCCCTCTCTAGCCCCTAGTGCCTCTGTTTACATCCCTGGACTGTATATTGCTGTTTGCCTAATGAAATGCTGCTCTGGAAGATTTATGGGTGTGCATTAATAGAATAATTAAAGGTCTTGGAAAGTCTCAGATGAAATCTGTACCAGGTCAGGAGGGGAAAAAGAGGGGGAAGTGAGAGATGGGAGGCGATGTGCCAGCACCTATGGCCTGTTGGGTGCCCTGACAGGCTGGGGTGAGGGATGTGGGCATGGGAAGGGCACCAGGGAGCCACGACCGGCAGCTCTGCTGGGAACAGAGCAGTGCCTGGGGAATGTTTACCCTCAGGGGTGAAAGCCTGGAGACAGCGGGGTCTGTCTGCTCTTTCCTAACCCAGAAAAGATTCTTTTTCCTGGGCTGCCTTGGGAACCGCGGGGCGCTTGGGAGGAAGGGAGGGAGGGAGGAGAGGTGGGAGAAGAAGCGGAGCCACCGCAGCGCGGGGCACGGACAGCATCCAGCTGCGGCCGGAGGAGCGCCAGCACCCCGCACCTCCACGGGGGCAGAGCGGGGCAAGCTCTGCCTCCCCCCGCATCCCCCGGAGCCGCGGGGGCGCGCACGGGCGCGGTGTGAGCGCGCAGGGGCCGCGGGAGCGGAGCGCGGCTCCACCGCAGCGGCGGCGCGGGGGGAGGCTGCGAGCCCGGCTGGCGGATGGATGGATAGAGGGATGGCTGGCTGGGAGACATCCCGCCATCCCATTTGTGCTCTCCTCACACGTCTTTCCTCTCTGCGTTTTGGTTTTTTTTTTTTTTTTTTTTCTTCTCCTTCAAAGTCTCCCTGGGAATTTTGATTTGCAGGGTTTTTTCTCCTCTCTCTCTCCTTCCTGCTGAGGATACGTTTTGCTTGCCAAGTTTGTAGTGACACCTCTCAGATTCCCCCGCTCCCGGTTTTTTGGATCTATTACAGTGCCCGGTTGTATGTAGACATACTGTATTTTTTTCCCCTTTTTCCCTTTTTTCTTTTTTTTNNTTTCCTTTTTTTTTTTTTTTTTTTTTTTTTTTTTTTTTTTTTTTAATTTTTACAAGAAAATGGGAATTCTTTGGGAAGCTAATGGATGCTGAGGAGGACGATCCTAAAAAATCTCCTTTTAATCTGTAAGTGAGGTGTACGAAGAAATTATTAAATTCAGCCATCAATTTAGCTCCATGTTAAGCACCTTGAAGTATTTATGATTGCAGAGCAGGTGCAAACAAGGATTAGGAATAAGGTAAGGGAGCTATTTCTGTCTACGAGGCAGCAGCATTTGCTCAGGGTGATCAGCAGCTTTTCTTTTTTTTTTTTTTCTTCCATAGAATCTGAGCTGATTTATTTGCATTTTCCGTGCTGTTCTCCCGTCCTTCTGAGTCATTTCTAATATATCTGCCTGCTTTCCATCACTAAAACATACATTCCTTCTCCGTGGCTGATCAGGATTTGGGAGTTTCTTGACTGTGCACATGTTTTGGCTGTTATTCGGTAACTGCTTTAAACCACCAATCCTCTCTCTAAAATTATTTCTTACCTTGCACTTTCTCTACCCAGCAAGATTCCTGAAGAAAACCCCACTAAAGCCACAAAAAATTGCCACACAAAAGCGTTTTTTAAGATGTGCCGTTAAAAAAGGAGACAGAAGTAGTTAAAATTCCCCGAGGGGAAACCGGGGCGGGCGGGGGGTGGTGTATAACAATCAGGTTCTCCCTCCAAAAGCAGATGAACTCCCCTCCCTGTTCCCTCCCCCTCGCCAGCAGTTCCCCAGGGCTCAGCCTGGTTTCTGGCCATATCGGGACTCCCCGGGGTTGTGGGATGCAATGGGGGAGCGATTCCCTTTGGGAAGTGGGGAAGGATCCCCTGCTTCCCTCCGGGATGCTGCAGGCTGCTCTCCGCCAGCACGCTTTACTAATTTTTGTTTTATCAGCTCCATTTACGGATATAAATGGCACGAGCAAGGATATCAATTACCAGCTAACGGCGGCGATAGCCCGTGTTTTATGGGATTTAATGATTTCTCTTGTTTTGAAAAAGCTCTTGTGACGCCAACAATAAAGATCTCCATAAATCATCTAAATGAATTGTGTTCCAGCACAGGCAATTTTTAGTCTTTTGCTGGGTATCTCCTGGTCCCGCTAATTAATTGCATTAACAGTTGTGAACGTGTTTGTGCTAATAAAGGTGCCATCGCTGAAAAGTGGCTTTCTTGATATGGGCCCCACGTTTGCAGGACTCCCACGGAGTGCCTCGGCGGTGGATGGCTGCTGTCCTCTCCTCTGGAAGCAGATCAGGTGGCTGGGAATTGAGCGCAGGGTGCGAGCGCATCTGCGTGGGGAAGGGACACCTTCCCGGCACTGGGCAGAGTGAAACCCCACTGAACAGGCTCCTGCAGTCACACAGGCTGAAAGTAGGAGGTAATCATCACTTAGACCTTCTGATTACACGTTTTGATTAAAAGACGAGCGAATGAAGTTGGTTTGCTTTTATTATTTTTTTTTTTTTTTTTTTTTTTGTAATCTTGATGATTCTATCGTCAGCTTTTTAAACTCTCTCAAAAACAAGCAGGAGCTGTGGGTTTCAATCCCTCAGCAGAGTAGAGCAGTGTTCCTGCAGTGCTGTGAGGAAAGCTCTTCTTTCATGTTTCCTTTTCTGTTGCTTTATTTCCACCTTCTGCTTTCACGAGCACATCTTTTTTCAGCCGTTATTTACGTGAAATAAGGATGATCTCCTTATGAAGGGAAATGTACTATGAGGAAAGGACTCAAGTTTGGCTGTTTTAACAGTATTTTTAAGCCACAGGGTTTATATTTACCTGAGTTCTCTTTCCACTGTCTTTAACATGGTCTGCAACTGGTGATGGCAAAACATCTGTAATAATGTTTATCACGTGTGTAGCTCACTGTGTGTTCTGTTAGAGACCCATTTAATGCCCATTAATAAATCCTTCACTGTGCAAAAGTGTTAATCAGAGGTTGAACAGGTGCTGGTTCAGTTCACCACATGTTTGGGTCAATAGTTGCTGAGCATAATACCATTATATAGATATGCTGAGTCCGTCAGAAATTGTTGCCATGGTTTTATTTTGTTCAGTCTGGTAAGATTGAACTTCTTGAGGCTGCTGAGTAGGCATTTGAGTAAAGTTACTGGAACCAAATCTGAGAAGTTATTTCATGAAATGTATGTAGATTTTAGTGCTCTCTCTGAGCCCCTCTGAATGGAGTGTTTTATTACCATGAAATAGTTCAGAGATGCTGAGTTCAATCCTACTCTCCTTATTCAAGCAAAAATTTTCATAGCCTTCATGAATCTATACATAAAGATGTTTTCAATAAGAATTTCTGACTATGCAATCGGGCAATTTAGATGGTAACTTTGATGCCAGTGTTCCTTATATAAAGTTAATTTGTCAGGGTTAGAAAGTTTGCTGTTTATCTCCATAAGCCAGAGTGGGTCAAGGAATGTTTCCTGCTGTGTCATGGGTAAAGCTCCTGTCATTCCCTCTTTGCCAAGGAGCAGCCACTCAATGAGAATAGACTTGCATTTGAGCTTTTAAAATGTCTTTCCTCTGAGCATCATTTAGAGAACTGAATTGGTGACTCACTAGATGGGTTGTCTGCATCCCTTATTACTGTTCATTATTGTTTGTATCGTGTGTGTATTTGAGCATAATCTAGTTCTTGAATTGACAAGTTGTTGCTTGAATAAGTTCTTTGTTTATTTTCCCATTTGCTTTTCTATTTGAATGTGCTTGTCCCCATATACTGTAATAATGATAATTCCTTAAGCAAAAGTCAGTTGTAAGCAAATGCTCGAGTTCATGGGTCAACAGTGATTTGTGACTGGTTGGAGCCTATTGCTGATCAAGGTCTATGGCAAATTAAATCTACAACAATAATTTCTGGTAGAGGTGCCATACACTTCCTGTTTAGCTCTTGCTGTTAAATTAGCCTTGGGATGGTTTTTTTTTTTCAGTTGATAAACAGTATTTACAGATCCCTTGCACTTTAATCCATAGAATGAGAGTCTGTAGTTTTGCACTGGAAAAACAGGGTCTTCCAAAGAAATCAATTTATGGTACCCAAATCCATGCAGCTATTAACGGCACAGTTTGATCCCATTTCAATTTTTACTTGAAATCTCATAGTGCTTTTCAGTAGTGAGGAGCTACCAATATCTTGATTATTTCTCATGGAGAGTGCCTGAAATGGGAGTAATCTGAGATTGGCAGTGGTTCAGTAGTCAGTGTAAGTAGTGGACCTGTGGCCTTTGCTGCTCTGTTCCAGGCTGTAGCCTCCAGATGGGTATGAAACTTCTAAAAAAGTTGCAAATGTTTTTGAGGAAAAAGAATGAATATGTAAGGAAATGAAGTGTTTGATACCAGGCAGAAATAAGTTTCACTGAAAGAAACAGAAGTGTGCATAACAACATTTACCTAATTTTGGTAGTGGTTTTACAGGCTCCATGAGTGGTCTGGGATGTCAAATTCTACTTTGGTGGTTGTGGAGATGCTGGACCACCTCAGCCAAAGACCTCCAGGTGATGAAGCCTCCACTCTACAGAGCAGAGGGACACTCTGGGGCCCCTGCCCAGTCAGACCCCTCAGTCTGGGTATCCTGCTGGCTGTGTGATCTGCACTGTGATGAGCGTTCCACCTGCAAGGGCAGGAGGTGCAGAGCACCCAAGTGGGATATGTGGCCAGATTCTGTTACATCTGCATTCCCACAACCCCACCACAGTCAGCAGGATGAGCTCAGTAAAGTACAATAAAGTTGTGACCATTCCATGTGGTGTTCATGTTGGTTTAGAAATGCCAGAACTGATGAAAGTGGCTTTCCCAGAGATTTATGTTTACTAGAGTCAAATCCTTCCCCAGTTAGAACACTGATGAGTGCTTTCTCTCTTTCTCAAGCCCAGTAATGTGTTGCAGTTGCTCTTTTTCTTTTAAGAGTTGACTGAACTATTCAGAGTCTTGCAGAGTTCCTCGTACCTGTTCTGTCAATTACTGTCAGCAAATTTGCATGTTCCTCAGAGAGTTTGGAGTGAATAACCAACTGATTAGGAAATGTGCAGGAGTGCACACAAAGCCTGGTTGTGTACATCTTGCTGAGCTAGAAAACCAGATTAAAACTGCAGGCTTGCATAGGACGTGCATTTTCTCATGTAACAAGTTGGAAAACTCTGTCTCCCTCAAATCAAAGCTTCTCAGTGCACAGCATAAGAGTTTGCTACTGCTGACAGCTGGAGAAATTTCTCCTGGGCTCCATGTATTGGTGGTCCAAGCTTTAAGTTCAACATCTGTCTGTGGAGGTCCATGTGGGGAAGAGGAGTAATTGCCAGAAATCTGATGTATATCCAGTTAAGACTATAGCTTTGCATAAATAGGATTAAAATTTCACAGGAGGCCAATTTTAGTTACGGAAGAGGCCAGGTTGTTTTGATACCAGATGTGAGGTTGATTTCTGCAACTTTCTAGGAAACAGCAAAACCTGTGCATGAGTCTTGTGGGCTACAGAACTTTTTGCAAAGTCAGGAAGAAGAAAGAAATTATTTGAAGCCTTTCTAGATTTTTAAGCATGCCTCTACCTCAAGGTTTATTTCCAAAATGAAATTTTGTAGTTTTATCAATGTTGAGTCCCTCAACTGTGTTTTGGGGGAAGTTTTCAGATATATTTTGTCTATGGAAGAAGGGGCTGGTCAGGTCTCCTGCACAGTAGGAAGAGGAGGATGGGTAAGATGAGGGGATTGAAAGCAGGGAGGATGAAGCTAGAAAAAATATGAGCCAGATAAGATGATATATTGAATTTTGTAAAGAAAAATTGCAAATAATTGAGCATAATAGTAGGAATTGGTCAGTTATATTGTTAATCACTTTACTAACTTCATACACTGTGAGAGTACCAACTTCAGATACTATAGAGAGAAGAGAAACACTGGGAAAGAAGACATTTCTATCTGTGAATTCCAGTAAAATAATAAAAACCCAACTATGTTTTCCAGAGCCTTAGTAACAGAACTGCAATTAGCATAAAATTTCCAAGGACAGAGATAAATAAATACCAGATGTGCTTATTTATTTATTTAGGATTTGATCCATTTCCTATCAAGAGGAACTTTATTATTGACAGGAAGGAAAAGAGGGAGAGAGAATTGTTCCTCTGAAGTGGATGTGAGACTTTCCATCCCAGTTTCTAGAAAACAGCACAGGGGGTTTCTGAATTTTGAAATATAAATTTGATGTAGAAATTTTGTTTATGTTTTGTAGAGTGATTTTCCAGCACTCAGTATGGTGGAAGTTCATCTGAAGGAAGTAGGGATATGCTTACAAGTATTTATTTTTGACTCCTGCCTTTTATTTTACTCAACAACTATTCAGAATTGGCTTATCTGTTATTTTTGTTATTGGCTTATCTGTTATAACATCACCTCTGTCTGAGACATATTTGAATTTATTAAAAAGAAACCCAAAACTACTAAACTCCGAAAAATTTGGACTGCTGCCAACAGAACATATTTATTGGAAAATTAAAATTAAAAGCAGATGAAGTTTTACTGAAAGACATAGCCAGGTAGCAATTTATATTGCAGTAAAATGAAAATCAGATATTACTAAGTTATAGATGAGCTGAGTTCTGAGGTTTTATTAATTATTGTTTGTATTCCTTGCACAACCAGGAAGTTCAGCCAAAATCATCACCTCCTTGTGCATTGTCTTGCTCAAGAAGGTGATGAAAATAGAAATACTTCTTGTGTTCCAAGAAATTTAGGCTTCACTCTGAGTTCTTATCACATGATTTACAACAGTTGCACTGAGTCTGGATGTTCACAACATGGGAAAGCACCGTAAATTGTGGGAGAACTGGAATATTGTGTGAAAGTAGAGTGGTCAGAAAGATAAATTCAGCAAGCACAGGGAAATAAACATCTGGAGACACTTCTAAAAAGGAAATCATCAAACATTTGAGAACTTTTCTCGTCTTTGGTAGGCTCAGTTAAAGCATAAATAATTATATATAAATATATACATGCACTATGCTTAATGGTAATGCAAAAACACAACAGAAATGATGTGTGGCCTGATCCAAATTTCAGTATGAATACATAGAGATTGCAGCACTATTATTGGAGTTAATATGTACAACAAAAGATGCAGCAAGTGTATGTGAAGAAAGAGCATTTCATTTAATCACGCAGTTACTTTGTCAGTTTTTGTGTCTTTAATGAATTAGTGGGAAATGCATGGTTAGCACTGCTTTTCTCTGCTATTTTATTTGTTTCTTCTCAAAAAATTCCAAATATGAAAATGTAGATTGACTTTTAGCCTTTATTTGGCACATTTTAGCCTAGAGACGAATAACATTTGGCAAGTGAAGGTCTTAGCACAGATTGACCACTGCTGAACTACAAATATACTTTAAAGAGGCTATTAAAGAAAAAGAGATTTTCTGTTGTTTTGGAACATGTGCTGCAACTAACGTTTAAGAGCAGAACAATTTTTAGAGTATGCAAACCCTACTGATTTCATTGCTCTCTGATCATATTCATAATTTTGCACTCTTGCAACTCCTGATGTTTTTGAAACTTGTTCCTGAAGCCGAACTTGACTCTTAACTTTCTATATTTTAGTAAGTTTGCTGAAATGATGAGGAGCAAGATCACTACCCAAACATAAATTATGTAGCATTTGAACCTTAATAATGGAGAAGACCTTAAAAGGTGCCACAGCTTTCCTTTTTTGACTGTTTAGCAATATTTTGCATCGCCATCATTCTTGTCTCAATTTTTTTTCTTTGTGCCTTTTTTTTTTTCCCTATTTTTCCCCCTTTTATCATACCCAGTTCACCAGAAGGATGCAGAGGCTTTGCTTTCCCTTGTTGCTGGGGCTGAGATGCAGCAATGATGCTGTGCCAGATTTCTGGAGCAGCCTCTTGTCTAAGGCTTCAGCTGCTGCAGGTCCACAAGGAAGAAACACTGGAGCACTTTCACTCCATTCCTTTGCTTGGCACTTACGATAAAATGAATTCCAGCACTCAATCTATTTTGTTTTCCCATCCATAAATTGAACTACTACCCTGAGATGCTGTGAGGATTAATGAAGGCTTGGAGAGCTCACTGCAGATGGAAAAAATACAGTGCTGCCTCTTCAAATCATTATGTATAACACTGCATAGTTCAAAAGTTGGGAGAATTTGTATAAAGGCTCTGCCAGATAAAGCAAGAAAATATTAGACTTCCTGTTAATGGGGGAGCCACAGATCTGTCTTCATTTGGCATCTCTTGGTGGTTCAGACAACAGCAGTTCAAAGAATGATCCCCTTTTGTGACACTGCCCCTTTGCGTCTTATCAAAGCCATGAGGAGAGTTTGATGTGGGGAAATCATGTTGGACCCTGATGGATGCTCTTCAGCTCTTGTGGAGCAGAAATATTTAATTCTTCTCAAGCATGTTTCTTCTGGAATAACAAAGCACCCCTATGTATGTGATTCTGGCCATTCATAATATGTTTGTTTCTTAAGAAAAATAAATTTATTCTGAACCTAGATTATATTTGAGAAAGAAATCGGCATTTGTGATGAGTTAGAATCCAGTTAGATTTTTTTAATACTCTGTTAAAAAGTATTTAAAATTTAATTTCCTCCTTGGATATAAACATATTTCCCTGAGAATTTTAGGCTCCTAGGTACAAATTTATATGCACAATTTTTTCCCATTTTAAAAATAGCTCTGAACAATCAGGAAAATGTAATGAAAATTGTGACACAACTTTAACCACCACAGAGCTGTGATGACAACATCTGTGACACCAACTATTACACCTCTTGTCTGTATTTTCTGCAGGGTCAGGAATTCAGAGAAGTCCTAACTGCAGTACTACAGTGGCTTAGTTTCACAGAGAGTGAAAATTCTAGTAGAACTAAAAAAATATGTAAATACCAAGATGTTTAATTCTAAGCACAAAAACTTTTGCTTTGTGTTAGTGCAGCAAGCTACTTGACATTTGGCTAATATACTTGAGCTGCTGTCTCACTCTAATTCAGAAAATATTTGAGGTTTCAAATATTCAAGCTGGTTCTTAATCAAAGCAGTGCATTATGTTTAAACGTTACCAAGTCCTGTCTTATTTTTGGTTTTGAGATGTCACATGATGATACCATAGTGAGCAGTGTGGTGCTTTCAGAGCTGTCTGAAGACAATTTCACTGCTTACCTAAAACTAGGTATGAAAATAAATAATTTTGCGTCTTATCAAAGCCAGTCTTGCATAAATCAGTTTCAATAACCAGATCCTAAACTGAAATACAGAGAGCAAGGTCTGTAAAAGCTGGAGAGCCTCGTTGGTTCAGCACCAGAGGGAGCCGCTTGCCCAGCTCTTGGCCATGTCAAGCTCAGAGGAAAGAATCGATAAAACAGAAAAAAAGAAAAAAAGATTACTTGTTAACTCTGCCCATTCGTGAAAAATAACAGCTGAATCTATGTTTGGTGTGCTGGTCTTTCTGCCAAGTCTGGCATTATTTTTAAATTGAATACTCCTAATTTATTACATTCAAATTCTAATCTAGCCTTTTTTTTTCCTAGATTGTTGTCAGAAAAATATTCTGTGGCTTAGGAATGGCATATTATAAAAATAAGTTATGATTGTCAATGACAACTTTAACTTTGGATCTCTCTTTGCTAAAATAATGTAAATACGTTTGCATATGTGACCCTTCCATTTGTATTCTTAGCTGGTGTAGTGTGATACCTGGTAGGAATACAGATCATGCTAATTATCCTTTGCTCAACTACCATCCCCCTTTTTTCCCTCTTAGTAATCCCCTAATTTATGTGGCATTAATGCTTATTCTCTTAAAATACTGGGAACTGAAATTTTATACGACAACTCTGGTCCTCATTTGTGAAGTATAAATCATTTCAGTGTTCGTGTGCCACAGAAACCAAACATTGCAAAGTGCAGGGCTGAGCTGTGCAGGATGCTGTATTTACCCAGAGTAAAAAACCTCAGCGAGTACCCTCCCCCCAAACCACTGCCCCCGAGCTGGTGCAAAGGGTGTGTAATCTACGTGCAAGCACAAAGGAGCAATGAAAGGCACTACTGCCCTTCAGACAAAAGATGACTTGAACATTTGCTTAACTGTGAGTTGTCCAGGGTTGTGGAAGCAGCCCCTGGCAGAGTGAGAAACTGAACCTGAGCCTCTGAAGTCCAAATCCAGCCCCTTGTTCACAAGATGTTCCTTCTCTTTTCCTCACCACCATAAAACACGACCTCTGTTCACTGAAGATGATACTTTAAAAGCTGGATTTGTAGGTTCTACTACCACTGTAGTAAAGTTCCCTTATTTACAGGCGTGCACACACACACAAATCCTTTCCTTTGACAGGGGATTTGCTGATAAGGCAGTATAATATCACTAAAATCAAATCATGTGGAGCTTCAAATTTATTAAGCTGTAGCAATTTAAGTGTATTCAATCTGTCTGCTTAAGAGATTGCCAAGGCAGGTGCCCACTCACAGAGTATGTATGTAGGGTGTAGGTGTATGTATACACATACATACATGAATTTTTAGGATGTATATATAAACATATATATACACCAATAGTTATTTCAAATTCTAAGTTAGGAGTTGAGTTTAGCTGAGATGTTGTTGGAGGTGGAGCAGCTGAGAAACTTCTGTACTCATAGAGTGGTCTGGCTTTCTTTTGCTTGGTAAGAGAAATAAGAAAAGCCCAATTTATGAGCTGCTAGGGCCTGAGTGAGTGGACATGCTTCCCAATTTCACATTTGGACTAAATTAATAAAATTCTTCTACAGTTCAGTATTTTAGAAGCTATGCTGACAGATATAAATGGTAAATTAAATTAGTTTTTGAGTTCCTTCCTTGAGAAGATACAGAACAAAAGTTTGTTTCAACTTTGCATTTCCCTTTTTTTTTACATCCTGAAATTTATCCCTTATTACACCTTTGGAAAATATGTGTAACTGATAATTCAATTCGTTTGATTTGCAAATAGGGAATAGGGCAGCATAATGGTCTTATAATTATGCTCAGTGTGAGATTCCTTTCTGGCTGAAACAGGGTCAGGAAATGCAGGTGACAAGAGGTATTTGGGTCTCGGTTACAACGACATCTTGAACTCAGGGAAAGAAGTCCTTAAGTGAACTCACATAAAATACTTGGCCAGAGCAACAAACTGACCTTAGGCACCAGTTAATTCACCCACCTGGCTCCTTTTCTTTCCAAGGTCTCCTGGAAAGTTGTTTTTGTGTCAGCAAAACTTGAGCCATGCTCCTGGATAGTGTAGCAGCCTAAGGATCAGTAATGAAGGAACCACAGATTCATTACCTTTTCAATCTGAATTTCAAGAGCTAAAGTTTTCCCACTTTAAAACAAAAGAAGGATGTACTCTTTGACAGTCTTAAAAAAAAAACCAAAAAACC
This sequence comes from Vireo altiloquus, assembly GCA_013396875.1. Classification (NCBI taxonomy): domain Eukaryota; kingdom Metazoa; phylum Chordata; class Aves; order Passeriformes; family Vireonidae; genus Vireo; species Vireo altiloquus. The sequence goes on from VZRF01010043.1 coordinate 339,891, forward strand.
ACCATAACCTTAAGGTTGCAGATTTTGATGTTGGGCCTTTCAAATGTACTCTTTCACTCTGTTTGCAAGTTCGGATCCTAAAAGCTTGCTGGAAATGGACTAAACAACCCAAAAGTGTTGAGAGACACTCCTAAGTGAGTTCTTAATGTGATTGATTTCATGTTTTTGGTCTTTGTTTCAGTCTTTGCTTTCTTTTTGTTTCAAAGGCCAAACAGATATAAACGATTCATTATGATTTAGCTGGTTGCCTAAAGGACATTTGGACCAGAAGTTCCTATAAAAAGTCTTCAGTTTGTTGTCAGGTCAAGTACAGTGTTCCTAAAGGACCATTTGAAACTGTCATACACATGGCTCTTTCTCAAAGGCTTTTGCAAATATGTTTTCTAAGTGAGGCTATTTATCCAAGAACCTTCTCCCAGCCAAGCTTTCAAAAAGCAGGAGCTGTTTGTGTCTCGGAGGAAAGTATTTATTACTAAGACAAAATGACTGTGCACTACCGTGCTTCCCAGTGCAGGGTGATGTATTAAAATCTGGAGGATTTTGAAAAAATCACAGTGGAATAACAGGGCAGCAGAATGGTACTTGAAATCCAATCAGTGTAATTGTAAATTGACAACACCTTGGTGGAAGTGCTCGATACCCAGACAGAGCCTGGTTTGTGAGTTGTCTGGGGAAAGATCTTTAGAGAGGTTATGGTGTGTTCCTTGGTGGTTTACCCTAATTTAAACAGGACTGGGAATCATCTGTTACAGCTCCAGCCCACACTAGGCAGTGTGATGTAGCTCGTCTGAGGCTTAGCCCAAAGTCCATTGAAATCCACGGAAAATTTCCCATTGGTGCCTGTGGTCTTTGGATCACTTTTCAGTAGTTCTGGCAGTGTTACATTCCCATTAAATAATGACTTAATAATGAAAAACTCTGCATCCCTGTCTGTAGCCTTTCTGTGAAGAATCTTTTTCATTGCTTCTCTTTAAAAAGATCTCAAGGACAGTTATGTGCTCTGTTATTCATCTAGATCTGTACAGAGTCTTCTCACCCAGAGCACAGTTGTGGAGCTCACACCTCCTCTTCTCTGATGGCAAAGTGCACTCAAAATGGTCAGGTTTTGTACCCATGTCCTGTGATATCAATGACTACAGGTGACCATGTGACAGCTAAAGCATTCAGCTTAAACAAAAGAAACATTGGGAACTCGCCACATACAGAGGTCATCAAATCAAAATTTCAGGCTAGAATTTTTTTGTTTTTTTTTAAGGCTGGATGACTTTATGACTGTTAATAATATTTGTAGCTCCAGAATGCAAACCAAGATAAGAATAATCAAATCTCATGCTTCAGGGCATAAGCTAATCACCTGCTGGGTTCAGCATAATTGGTTTAGTGCATTGTACTTGGAAGGGAGGTTCACTTTCTCTGAAACTTAGCCACCCTCAGTGAAAGCATTTAAAAGGCCAGAGTTTCCTGATCCCCTTTGACAGCCCCTTTGTCCGTACAATGATGTGTAACCAGTACCAGTGAACATTAATATTACAACCTTATTTTTTACTTCATTATTTAAAACTGTTATTAAGAGTTATTGCAGTTTGTGTGACAGTCCACATATGTATTTGATGTATTGTCCACGTATGTATTTGATGTATTGTCCTTGATGTTTTTTTCTGGCGGAAAAGATGCCAAATGATGTAAAAAACAGAGTTGCTGATAAATTTCTGAATAGTGTGTGCAGACACAGACACACATGCATTAATTCATGTGTTAAATTGCAAAATAATCAATTTATCTATCTGCCCAGAGGTATCTGGACATAGATAATTGGCGTGCTACTTATGAATAACTCGGAAATGTTTACAATGCTTTGCAGGCCTCAAATTATACAAGTAATAAGTTATACTAACTATTTGATTAACTCCTTGGCAGTAGAAGTTGGATTTACCTGACATGGAGTCTGTTTCTGGCACTGGATTCACCAGAAACCACCTGCTTGAAAGGATTAATTCTGTAATTGAATCTCTGCTGATGTTAGTGAATGTGTTTTGTTTTCTGGCATGTGGGTTTGGAGCAGGGAAGCGTAAACGTTTTCCCCTTCCAATCCCCTCAATGGAAGCAGACCATATCTGCAGCCTGTGCACTCTAGCAAACAAAGACCAAGTTAAGTCTGGTGTCTTGTTAAAGAATAAAATAGAGTCTCATGCCCTTTAGCAAAATCAAATATAAAAACAACAGGCAACGAGATACCCTAACCATATCTCTAATATGCTCAAAAAACCACCTAACTGATAAGATTCAATTCCATTGATTTTTGAGTAATTTCTGCTGAACTCTATTTGTTGAACTCTATTGTTAAATTAGATTCGGGGTTTCCCAGGCAGTGCAATATGTTCTTTGAAGGCTGTTTGCCCTGCAGCTCCACCAGTACATTGGATGACAAAGTTTTACTGGGTTGCTTTATGCTCTAACACTTTGATAGGCAGCAGCCTTGGCTGCTGCTAGCACTCCACTTTCTCTTCTAGGAATTTATGAGCACCACCCAAGTTTTTACCACGACAAATGAGTTTCAGCTAAAAATAGGATGCTGTTTTTCTCCTGGGTTTCAGGATTAAGTGTAAGTGACTAAAATTTAATGTAGCTCTATAGTTTATCCTAGGGATCAGGAGAGAGGAAACAAACAATACAGGAGTTCTGAGCCTTCTGAAAGCCTCATGCAAGGCATCTTCCTTGAAAGCCTCAGGCAGCCCTGTATATCTATGTGCATTTACAGAAGAGGATTTTTTTAAGCTGGGGAACAGAAAGACACAATATTGTGTTGGGATTTTCCACTGTCCTTGCAGGGCAGTAGGGTCAGGGGCTAATGGTAGATCTGGAACCCCTTTAGTGCCTCAGTAAATCGATACCTGTCACTGGAGGGAGGTTTGAGCTCCAAAACACAGGAGTAAGGTTAAAACTCATGTTGCACTTTTTATTCCTTTTGCATACAAGTCAAGATGTTGGCTGATACAGGAATAAGAAAGGAAATATTGTTCTCGTAAGAAGGCAACAACAAAAGCACAACCAAGTTCGTGTTCTTGTTCACGTGAAGTTCTCATCTGCTGGCCTGCAGGAAAACCTGTAACACTGCTAAAATGTATGCAGCAGGGGTTTTTTTTCCAGATGAGCACTTTTAACGTAACATTTTCATAATTTCCACACAGAGGTAATCATTTTATTGCTTTTCTTTATCTGTACCTATTACTGTTCATAGAGTAGCTGCTCAGCTCTGATAACCCAGTGGAAATGCATTCCAAGTGTAACTCAAGATTTGCAGAATTTCATAAAATTCTCTGAATTTCCACTTCAAAGTACACTGGAACAGTTTACTATGGCTCCTAATAGACATTTTTAGGTTTAGTATTTTGATCTGAAAGCAGTTATTTCATTTCCTGGTGATTTATGTTACTTTTCTGAGAGAAATCAGGGTTTTCAAAGTTATCAGTCCATAATTAAGATTTTACAATTAGCTGGCCCATCACTGTAGTAGCAAAATATTGGCCAGTGGGATTACAGAGAATAGCACTGGATGAAATAATAAGCCTTGCAGAGCCAGACCCAACTGCACAGGCAAGATTTTGCTCGGAATTTCAATATGAGAAGTTGTTACCAGATCACACATAAATAACTCTTTTATTGTGAGAAACCTACCCAGCCAGAAATGCGTTTATCTGTAGGCGTGCTTGCTCTGGTTCTTATCCAAATTTTGCCTTTATTAAGTCAATCAATCCTTTAAACAGAACCTTTAGTTTCAAGACTGAGGCTTGGTTTTTAGCCTCTCGAGGTGCAGCAGTCACAAAAAAAGGTATCTGAAATGTGTGGAAGTGATAAACACTATTCCCACTGGTCACCATTGATATATTCAGGCCTGTCTTGTGTTGAAATGAATTTATTGCGTACGTCTTCAGAAGTCGTATACTTTAAAAGTAAAGCCTAAATTATAAAAATAAGCTTCTACTTGAGTCTGCAGCAGGCTGTTAATGATTGTAATGGTAGAGTTTCTTTCCAATAAACCTCAGAATAAAGTGTTTTCTTGAGCTGGCTATTCTCAGAACATCTTTTTATAAAGCCTTTTGGTCTCTGCTCAGGAGCTCTCTGTTGCCTTAGAGATACTCTTGCATATTGTGTGCATGAAATAAACCCAACAGGACTTCCCAGGGATTCTGCTCAGTCAGTGAAGTAACACCCAGGTCCCACCACAAATGGCTCCAGCTCCTGATGGTTTGCCAGGCTGGTTTTGCCAGGCTACATTGTAGATAAATGCAGGCATTTATTGTATACTTTGAAGAAATTAAGGAATTGAGTATTTATTGTGATCCAAAAGTGAAATGATGGAGATTTCTGGTCTACAGATTTTTCATATTTTTTTTCCCCCAGGTTACATTTGCTTTGATTGGGTGGTAGAAGTTATTTTGTATTTTTCTGTATTTTGTTACCTTGGATATAAAGTTTTCATAGTTTCTCACAGTTATAGAAGTCCCTAAAGAACAAAGACATAAATCTCTATTCGATACTGCCATGATGAGGGAAATAATTTGTCATTTTCCTTAATTTTGTTTGTTTCCACTAGAACTGCTTTTAAGGAAGAGACCCTAGCCCTGTAATTTGTGAATAAAACCCTTCCACATTCTCTATCCATGAAGCTTCACTGATTCTAAAAACTGCACGAACACATGCAAAGGCCAAAAGCTGTTGTGCTTATTTTAGCAGTACTTTGGTACTTTTCAGACTATCAGACATGATTGTGTATCTTTATTGTCATGGCTTGAGGACTGAAGCTCACATTAATTTCCACCTTTCACCCTGAAAATCTGGAAGCACTCTGCAGCAGAGCACTGATATTCTCACACTTGTATATTTAAGGTGTAAAACCTAGGATGCAGAGAGACATGGAAGGTGCTAAAAGTCCCAGAGAGGATATTAGCTAGTGTCCCAAAGAAAATATCCACCTACAGGGACGCATTAAATGTGGCATTAACTCCTCAACCCACATTGACTTCACTGCAAGTCAGCCTCAGTCCAAACTTCGCCTTTTCAATAAATTAAAAGTGAAGCTGGGAAAAATATACGCTGAAGGTTTTGACTTTGGCAGGAAAGCCTTGCATTTGCATGGAGTTCCTCCATGGAAGTATGAGCAGCTGAAATTTGCTAGAAAGAGAAATATAAATATTCTTTACTCCTTGAAGATTTTTCTTTGGGGTTCTCCCAAGAGATAATGATTTGTGCAAGATTTCTATGACCATATTATTAATAATTTAAGTATTTCAAACATTTATGAAAAATCTTCCATTGATCAAATATGGAAAAAAGCTTTTTTTTTTACCAGCTATGGAAAAGGTGTGTCAAGCCTTCCAATGAAATTGCAATACTGCCTGATTCTGCAAGATGTCAATTATCTTCAATCTTCATATTTTCAGTAAATATAAATATTTTTTTTATTTTATGGAAGGCTGTTTTGTTTTTAGGGAGCTATCACTGGTGCCTATAGGATTCATTACTTATAAATATATAAGGGCTGTCAATACAGGCATGTGATTCAATGGAAGCACGAATCCTTTCACACATAATTAGTCAAGTTGTAGTCCGGGCTGGATAAGTGCTACAGAAGAGTCTAAATATTGAACAGCCAAAGCCAATCTTATTCTAATGTAAGCAGCTGCTGTAGTTCTTCCAGGAGGAATCTGCTCTTTGTTTCTCTACAGTCTTGCATGTTTTTCTGGCTCTTTTATCCTTTTGAGTAAACAGAGTATACAAGAGTCTGATTCTCCAAGTGCACATGTATAATTTAATTTTTACAAGAAATTTCACTCCTCCTAGCTCAAAGTTAAATGTATGCATGTATGCAGAATCAAAGCTGGATGACACTCAGAAAGTGTAAGTAGGAGCTGGGCTCTAGAATGAGTTTTAATCTACCCCTTTTATTTGACCTCACATTTGTTTTGATGCACAGAGATATTTTACGCTTAAAACAGGCTTGTACTGCAAATATCCAGCTCCTCCATTATTTCTGACTGGCTTTATTACAGACACTGCAGAGAATCCACTGTTGTAGGTGCACTTTCGTGTTGCTATTTAAATAAATAATTAGAAATTGGAATAAAAATGGAGATATATAAATATACAAGCTTCACATCCCCCTACACACACTACATATGTTCTTTGTTGATTTCTGAGGGGAATTAGGCCTCTACCTCTTTCCACACTTCAATATGGAGCTAACATGTCAGGGTTTTATTCAGTGTACCATGCTTCCCAAAGCAGCCCATTAACTTGAATGCAGGTTGCATTGGAGTTTCTAGATCCTAGATAAATGGTAATAGTTATTAAAAATGTGGTTGGGCCTAGGAAACACTCTTCCAAAAATAAACCCACAAAAATCTGTCTCTCTCATTACGTGGAGCTCACCCTCTTGGTGTGATTCTACGAGCCAACTCAGTTGACCCACAAACCATTCTTCTGCTTCAAAGTGAATTTCTAGGCTGATAAATCTGTGCTAGTAACCTGTACAGATATGAACCTTGTCCCTACAGAGATGTGATTTTAATCTATCATCGAGAAGGTATTTGTAGTCAGCTTTTGTGCAGTAGGTTATTGTTGTTGCCTCTTCCTTTATGCTTGGGATGTCAAGCAAGTGAGGCAAGCTCTATGTGATTTCAATGGACTGGCTCAGACCTCTCTGAGACAGCAAATAAACTGAACTCTGGGTTGTATTTTTGTATATTTTGCAAATGTTTCAGAGAAAAATAGATCACCGCAGATACTGAGACATGTATATGATTCAGTCTCAAGCGTGGACACGCTTCCAAAACTGCAATAAAGAGCTGTCCTATTTATTTAGAGATGTCAGGCTCCTGGAAACGTGTGAGCTGTGGTGGTTGGACATCAGTTACATTATGGCTGCTTCCACATTTCTCATATTTGGGTAGTATGATTGAAGCTTTAACACAGCGTGCTCTGTACAAATGACAGTACTTTGGGCAGAACATGACAGATTTTAGCAACCAGATTAAAGGAAAGTTGAAGTGACTTTCTGCTCTTCTTGATTATCTTTGTGTGTGTGGTCTCATCCTGTCGCAACACGTATGGAAATATGTTGCATATCATAATCTCTGGTGCAAGAATGAAAAGCATGAAAATGAGTGGAGACAGTTCTTTTCATCACATGGAAATTGCTGAAAGATACTCTGTTGGTGACGGTCTAATCACTTTGTACTCTGCCTTATCAGTAGTGTTGAGCAGGGATGTAAATCGTGGCTCAGTTTAAACAGCATTAGTTTCCCAAGCTGACTAAGAAAAGCCATCCTGTGTGCCTGGCTTGGAAAACTAAACTTCCCAATAAATGTCTTAAGTTTTGCATGTGGGATCAGAAATCCATTTAAACATAAGAAACTCAGAGTAACTTATCTTATTCCTCTGAGCCTGGGTGGTGAAAGTGCTCAGTATTTCAGGTGGAATTGGTGGGAAACTTGTGCTGGGGGCTGGCTGTAGAGGCACCATGTGTATCTTCTGGCACTGCAGTTTTTATTTTTCTTGTCCAAGAAATAAAAAGAGCTTTTCATAGCATCTGGTGCAATGTTTGCTGGTGACCTACTGTAGGGGTCCACCATACGAGGATAAATTAAGGTTGATGTGCCTATTTTATTCTTCATTGGAAGGTTTTGTTCTATAGGAGCATTCTGGTTATCATATCTTGTCACCCAGGAATTGAAAATCCCATTGCTCTTTCAGTCTTTGAGTCTCCAGGGAGTTGCAGGTGATCCTGCTGTCCTCAGAGAGGTCCAAGATATCCTCACCACGCTGGTTGGTGTGATAAAGAGTGATTGTGATAAAGAGCCCATTGTGAGGATTTTGACTCACGTGCAGATGCAAAACAAATTTTATGCCATTACTGTGTATAATCAAGAGTGGGACAGTGGAATTTAATGTCAGTTCAAACCCCCACGATCTCTGTGCAATGTCAAGACTGCAAATAGAGAAGGCAACCACTTACCAGCTGTGGTTGTAACATGGATATCTCTGTAGTGGAAAATGGTCAGGCACAAACCAGATAATTTCCTCATAACCCCAAGCATTTATTAATGTTAACACTATCATTCATTATTTACCTTTTCTGTATTTAATCTCTGACCTAAAGTGCTTTGTAATCAGGAAGCAGTTTTTACCCATCTAATCCCAGTTGGTATTTCAGAGTCTACTTATACTCAATTTGTAATATTTAGGTAATACTTTTTACTCATTAACAGTGTAATTCTACAGCTGTATTGTAATTGTTAATGGCCAATTAAAGCAGATTAGGATTTTTCAACCTGAAAGATATTAAAATAATTCCTTAGTATGAAGATTAGAAACATTTTATCATTTTAGTCAACACTTAATTCACCTCTCTACCTGATCATATTAATTTTGAGGAATTCCATTGCTAAAAAAAGGTGAACTTCAGCAGGTTTGATACTCCAAAAAATTAATAAAAGATTTCAGGCTGCACATACTTTTGATAGCTCTGTTTTAGGTTTTGTTTCTTAACTGGAGCAAATGTTTTTTACTAGACTTGCGAAGAGTTTTGTGGTATGATGGATAATGCATTGTGAGTAATTAGACAATGGGAGGCTGTAAATCCCAGCCAGAACAATACATCTCTCCCATTAGTTGTTTGTCCTGCAAAGGGCAGTGCACAATGATGGAGCAGAGCCATTCATTTTAGATACATTCCACTTGGAAGTAATCTTTCATATGAAAGGAAAACAAGATGCATGATAGTTTACATGTCAATTAAACCATGCTAGGAATGAAAGAGCAGTTTCAGAAGCCGGAAAATAAAGTTTTTCAGATGGAGAATTAGCTCTTGGCTAGAGACTAATACCTGTGCAAAAATCAGCAGTGGCCTCATTATGAGCCTACCTTCCTTGGATTTTGGCATTTAACAGTGAAAATGAACGGGAAGGACTTGTCTTGTAATTAGTGTGGGTTGGGACATCTGAACTGTCCCAGCAAGAGCATCTGAACTTTCCCAGTGCAGTGAAAGAAAACTTCAAAGAAGTCATTATTCTTTCAGTTCAGTTGGTGGATTGGCTGATTGGGTTGGGGTTTTTTTAAAGGATTAGCTCCCTGCTGTGGCAAATAAGTATTGAAATGCTGGAAATGCTGATTTTCAGAAAGACTGCTCAGAATGAAAGCTGCTTTTAGTTTCGATTAATCTTATTCCCATGTGTCACTAGAATGTAGAAGGTGGGGAAAACGGAGAGGAATCTGCATTATGATAGGAGTGCACTTTGACCTGCTTGTGATATCATCTCCTTTGTTGGACTGTGGAGTTTTTCATGCTGGAATGTCAATCAGCTGTCTCAAATTCACGGGTCTTTAAAATAATTGAAGTGGATGAAAATGCACCGATTAGGACGATATTCTGGGATGGAAGGATATATTCATGAGTAGAAAGTTCTTTACTTTTAGCTGCTGTGTCAAGTCTCTTTAAAGCCACTATTCTCTGCTTCTTGTCCAAAGAAATAATTTTCTATAAGCTTCTCCAGGTTTTTGCCTTTAGCCACAAGGACAGGCGTGCTGCATTTTCCAGTGCTGGTAGCATGCCAATAAACTAATAACACAGTGTTCTTCTTAATGAGGTGGCAGTTTTCCTACCTCTGAAAATTAAGAATGTCAGTCTGCAGCAATTTGGCATGAGGTAGCTCTGCTCATATCACTCTCTTCCAGTAGCAGCAAGAACAAAGTGTGGTTATTATCCATAAGCCCAGATCGAACCCTAAGTTCTATGTGTAATATATCTCTAGCTCATCCCCTAATCAGCAGTTAACCTATAGAGGTGAGAGAGGCCTTCCCATAAGTATTTCTGCCCAATATCACACAACTGGCAGACAGGAATGGGAAGGACTAGACAAGAAATAAAACATTAATCACCTCCCCACCGCAGCTTGTAGATATTTGAATAATATGCATATTATTGTGTAAGCAAAAGGAGAGAGATCAGCTCACAAATGCTGTAAAATTAAATCAACCTTTACTTAGAAGAATTACTTGCACTTCCAAACTAACAAGACTCAGAAAAAGCAGGATGCTGCAAGATGTAGTGAAATGCCAATAATTTTATGTGGAGCTGGAGTGCTCTCTCTGACAAAACACCCCTTGAGTAAGGACAGCAAATGCTGTGGCAAGTGAAAAGAAAATACTTGTAATTTTAAAAAAAATGCATGTGGTCAGAGAAGTGACTGCAAGAAATGACAGTTGATCTATGTTATGTGTACTTTCAGCCTTTCTGCTGACTCCTGTGGAAAAATAAGCATGAGCTATTTTTCACACCAGTTAGCATTGCAGAACCATTGCATCTCTGGGAAGGGATGAGCTGATTTCTGACCTGGCTGTATTAATTAAGTCCCAAATGCAGACTCTTTATTGTAGATGATGACGCATGGACTATAAACAGCTCAACTTGATGTTCAGATCTCAGGCAGATTTTTAGTGTAGAAACAAGAAAACTTTGTAAGTCAACTAAATCTCATCAGGAGTCACAGCGATGAACATTGAACTCACTGACACCGTTTACAGACTCATTTTTTTCATCATATAATTGCATTTTAACAGAAATTTCTTTTGGTCCTTGTCCTTGAAGCCCTCTTTTTTCATCTACAAAACAGATGCTCTTGGGTCCATGGGCAGACCAGCTCAGCACAATGAAGACACAAAGACTTCTGTAACCAGTTCCTTTCTAACCTACCCCTACCTACAAATGGTACTTAGGTACTAATAGAAAGGCAGAGAAAATTCCCATTCGATAACTATATCTATCCTTTTCCTTGTGCATTTCTCTTTTCTTTCCTCTTCCCATGCTTACACCTTGTTTTCTTTTCCCAGCTGTTTAAAGAACTCCAAATAGAGAAAATCTTTTAAGGATGTGTGACTATTTCTGAGGACACTGGGAAATTACTGTGTGATTAAAAATGTGCTTTTACAGTTTTCTCCACTGATAGTGCTTAACTGTCCTTGTCCTGTTAAGGACTTCTTTAATTTTAACAGATGGCACTGTTTTTCATCATTGAAATCATAAACCTTTATGTAATTTACTTACATGTAATTTGTATTTATTTCCTCGCAGGTTCTTAATTTTTGGAACGTAATAGTTCTCAGTGGATTCTGCCATGCAGCTCTGTAGTGTGCCAAATATTCAGCATTGATTTTCATATTGACTTATATCAATTGTGCCATTAGTGTAAAATGGATGGGAAAACACATTGAATATATCATTCTGAATGTTTTCATTCTTCAATCTGATATTAATAATTCAGAATGTATTTAAGAGACAATATGCATTTAAATCTCTGCCAGGAATTGAAAATATATTTACCACAGGCCCTTCTGACTATGTTGGTTATGTGTTGGCTTATTCACTGCAATTTTTTCCTTTCTGTCCCTCTGCCATGTGTATTCCCTCCTTCCATCCCATCCAAAGCACTGCTACAAAAGTCTGTCCTACTCAACCCCATGACTCATCAAACAAAATCACTCAAGGTCCCAGCTGATGTACTTGTATAATCTCAAATGATTCCTGCCCTCTCTTGTTCTTCTAAATACCTTCTGCTCTAGAAAAAAACAAGCCATGCTCTTTGCAGCAAACTTTTTCTACATTGATCCAGCAATTCTCCAAGAGTTTGTAGCCCTCCAGTGAGGCAGATGGGAAATTTTGTGACAATTTCAGTTACATTTAAAATGGAAGTTTTGGATGAATTTAATATGAAGATGAAATTCTGACTGAAATAGTAATTCTCTGTTTTTATTTTCATCTTATCTTGGATTGTGTTTTCACTAGCTTCGTGTTTACAGTTCAGCTGCGTTAACTGCACTCTGTGTTTTCCTGCCTGCCTACCTTACTCCTTGCTAATAAGAAACAGTTCTCAAATGTATATTTAATTGCTTAAATGCAAGATGAACCTTACCCTAAACTCCACCCCCACAGAGCAAACCTTTCCAGGTTATCTCCCCTTACTGTTATTTTTTTCTCTGGTTCAAATGTCGGTGGCTTTTGTCATTTCTGTGCTCTGCTTGTTGTACACAGTTCTGTGCTCATCCCTCTCCTGCCATTTCCATGTTTTTTCTCAAAATGTAGTCTTGCCAGAAATCTTTCCTTCTCAGTTGAGTGTGCCAGTAATCACTCTTCATTCAACATGTTCTGACTGTCATTCTGTGTTTTCTCTCATGTTGGTTCTTCTTGTCTCCTTCTGCATTCAGGCATTTTGTGACAGCAGGTTATGTTATTCCATATTGGTATACATAACATAACATAACGATGTGAATATATAAACTTATATACATGATTTTCACGAATCATGCAGAGACGAAGAAATGATATTTTAAAATTCTTTGGAATTGATTTCAGTTTGGCATGTGTTGACTTGTGCTGAAATTGAAAATATTTTTTTTTAAAGTTGTTTGATTCTTGAGTTGTTCAGATGGTGAATATCCAACAAGGAGCAGTACAAGGCAAAGTGAGGCTGAGAAGTTTTTGGGACAAAGAGGTGTGAAAATGATCAGTTGTATAGATGACACAAGCAAATGATATTATGCCAGTTGATTTTGGTTTATTTGTGAGGTTACAGCTCTACATGAACAAGCTACCTTGTCTGCTTTTGCTGCTAAGCATATCTTTGATACTGATTTCAGAGGTGCCTTGTCTGAGTCTTTTTTACCTTACTGATACTACAATATTTTCCTTTTCATGGTGGATAACTTTTAAGCTAGCAAGTGTGCTGGAGTTAAGTGGACATCATCATATTTCTGTACAATTTCTTTGTACTTTTTTCCTCACATAAGATGTCAAGGAAAGCTTTCAAGCCTTTTTTATGACTAATCTTTTGTCTACTTATCGTGCATTTTCCCACCTGCTTTTCTGATGGGACTTTGTATTAATGGCTTTTTCTTACCTTCCATGCTTGTGCCCCAAATTCAGAGATAAAAATGGTTCTGTTTTGGGAGCTGGGCATGGCTGGTGCAAATATTATTGCTACGGAAAAAAATGTGTTGGCAAATCTCTATTCTGAAGGATATCCATGACCACTACCATCCTGTGATGGGGGCTTTTACCCCAGCACTGGCTTCAGCAGATCAGCATGCCCATGCATGGTTAAATCCATGGATTACCCAGTCTGATAATCACTCAGCAGCACCATTTCCTTCTTCTTGGATGCAGCTACAAGAGCAGAACCAGGCAAGCTCTGCCAGGTTGAACCTTCACAAAAGTTAATGCATCATGTTAAGGTGTGAGAAGTTCTGACCTATGAAAAACTTCATCTACAAAATTCTTAGATATAGTCTTGAATTCTGCAGAAGAGAGGATATCAGCTGTTCCTGAGGTGCTTATCCTTTCTCAAGATTATACCTTTGGAACAGCTCTGACCAGATAAATTCAGCCAGCTGTTTGGGCTTTTTGTCTCAGGTTTTCATCATTTTACCTTGAATTAGTTGAAACACAGTCCCAGTTGCTTCTGAATGTAGTCTTCCAAGAATAGAAATCAAGTAGAAATCTGCTTATTAGTCACTATAAAATACCCTAAGTCTGAGCTGAATTTCTCCAATTCTGCTCCAAATTTTTCTTGATAGTAGATTATTGAAAGGCTAATTTTAAGTTAACTTTCATAAATAAGGGGGTTGACAATCAAGTTATAATTTCTGTGAGTAAATTGCAGTGTTATATTTAGGTGTTGTATCATTGTCTGATTTATCATTAAAGCAACTTTCCATTTTGCATTTACTGACTGGTTTTGTTTCTTGATGTGCAGAGTCACACAGCACAGTGTACAGCCAGAGTATTTATTTTTTTTTGATACTGTAATACAGAACATTTTCTGACTTATCTCCTGAAAATCTGAGAGATCTGACAAGATAATAGCTTTTACCTGTTTTCCTCTGCCTTCTCCTCTTTAGTTATTCAGCCTCTTATCTGGTGCTGTGAGCTCCTTAGCTAAGTGCTACTTGATTGTTTAATAACTAAGGTGCTTTTCATAATGCCATTCATGCTGCCAGAAACCATGCTGTTTATTTCATTCATGTTCTGATCAATTGAGTATTAAGTAATTACTATTTTGGGCTATCTCCAAAGGCTCTTTGCCTCTGCAGTACCCTCCATTAGAAAGATGCTGTATCCTGGCACTCAGTCGTGTTGAGGTGTGTTGTAACTAATTAATGGAGAGCAGTAGCAAATAAATGCCTTGGTCCACAGGACCCAAGTTGTGCAGACTGCCAGCAATGCTGAACCGTGCATGTGAAAGTTCTCTGCAAATCTCGAAAATTATTTTGCTTTTTCTTATGCTGAATAGGGTATAATCCTGTTTAAAATATTTAGTTTGGTGCCCTAGGCTAACCATCTCCACTAGGCCTGTTGTTAGAGGCCATCAAATTGGGCAAGCACTCATTAGGGCTGGAGAGCACTCACTCTGCACCTGCACAGGAGCAACTGGTTTCCTTTCCTCTTCACAGAGCCGAATCCACTCTCCCCAAATCAAGCTCTGTGAGCCCCACGAGCCTGCAGTAAGTGGGAAAGATCAGGGGGTTTGCTTCAAAATTGCTCTGCTGCTCTGGGTCCAAATATGAATATAAAAACAGCCTTTGTATCTGTACCTCTGCTGTCTTTTCTTCCCTTTCTCTTAGTGTAACTCGTAGGAAAGACAGATCTGACAGAGAGGTGGCTTTGTGCTCACAAAGCTTGTTAACTGTGGCTTGCTTGTTGGTTGGTTATGAGGAGATCCCATGAGAGAAGCGACTCTGAGGGAGTTTTAGATCTTGTCCTCCAAAGCGTTTACTGGTTTCCTGCTTGTTGTGAAAAAGCTGGAAGAAAAAGCTCATTCAATTATAGCTCAGTCATTGCAAGGAGGCACCTGTAACCACAAACTTTTGTAGAAATATTTGTCCTGAAAAGAAGAAGCAGTAATAAAAGCAATTTACCTGCTGAGGCAACCTGGAAGGTGACCAGGGCATGCTTTTAGTGACACCAAATGTGGCTGCAGCTTCCATGGAGATAGATGGAGTGTCCAGAGACGAGTGACAGAGGTGGTAAAGAGTCCCGAGCACATGACTGATGAGAAGCAGCTGAGGGAATTGGGGTGTTTAATCTGAAGAAGATGAGGCTCAGGGGAGAATTTACCTTTCTACCACTCCCCAAAATGAGGTTGTGGTGAGGTGGGGTTGGTCTTTCTTCTCAGAAAACAACAGCACAAGAAGAAACTGCCTGTACCAGAGGATGTATGGATAATATGGATATTAGGAAAAACATTTTCACTGAAAGGGATATTGAGAACTGGAACAGGCTGCCCAGGGAAGTGGTGGAGTCACCATGCCAGGGGGATTTAAAAGATGTGTGAATGTGGCATCTGGGGACGTGGCTTAGTGGTCGGCTCGGCAGTGCTGGGTTAACTGTGGACTTGATCTTAAAAGTCTTTTCCAACCTAAATGATCCTGTGATTCCATGATTTATATTAGGAACTGAGATTGTAAAGGGGATGTCAAAAACCAAGCTCCGAACCCTACATCTCCTTAACAGAGTAACAACAGAAATCTTAATAGAATTGGGAAATGCTTTGAATTTAGTTCTTTAGAGAGGAATCTAGTGATATTCCTTCAGGCAGTTCATAAGAGAGGCTGCTAAGGAAAGAATAACAGGGAGTGATTTACATTATCACCAAATTCAATCTCGAAGCCAGTAATTTTGGTGTCAACCTACAATTACAGGCAATCATTTCCACTTGGCTGGTTGTTCCAGTCTGTTACTGTTTACAGTGTCTGCTTACCTAATGCTCAGGCATTGTGCTCAGTTGGTTCTGCTTTTGTTGCAATTAATCAGCTCTGTTATATCTTCTTCAAGAGGTAAAGTTGCTTCTGTGAAAAGTTATAGGCAGATGAAAGTGTTTCTGGATAAAAGAAGAAAATGGATTTTCAGTTCTTTTCCTGCTCTCCACTGCTCAGTAGCCTCACAGAGATTGGTGTATCAGCTTGTGATCTGGGAAGATTAACAGGGTTACTTAATATAGGTGTGATGGCCACGGAAAATCCTGTCAGCACATTCCACCTGGCTTGGAAATTTCTGAAAGAATGTTTGAGAAACACTGCCATAGGTCTGGAATCCCCAGGCAACCTTTCCCAGGGATTTCCAGGCAGTGCAGGAGCTGGAATGTGCAGCAGAGGCTCCTTCAGCCACAGTGGCTGGTGGCTTCACTCTGGTGGGCACATGGAAATCACTGCCCTCCTGACAGGACAGATCCTTGGAGGAGAAGCAAAGGACATGGCATGTGCCAGATTTCAGACTGCAGAGAGCATGTTACAGAGGGATCAGTCCTTCTGTTTCTGTGTATAAGCATCACATTTGCCAGTGAATCTTTTAAAATGCTATTTTACCAAAGGTTTAATAAAGATTAATTGAATTTGAGTATTACCAAGCTGTAAAATTAAGTTTCTTTCATTCTTGGCAAAAGGCTGAATCAGTTTAAACTGGTTTTCAGGTAGCCTTAGAGTGTGGAGAGGTGACTGAATTCCCCTGGCCTTAAGAAAGCTTTCTCACTTCCTCCTTTCTGGCGCTCAGAAAACCCAAAACAGCAAAACTTATTGAATTGCTGATGGTCCCAACTGCTCACGGATTTGTTTGCTTGCTTTGCTAGGAACACACCAGGGCTTAATGCAACAGCAACAGTTTTCTCTTGCATCCTTGCAAGGGTCCCAGGCAGACATATGTCTGTCACCAGAGCCCCTTGGAAAGCACCAAGGTCCCACTGCCCTCCTGGGGCACACAGAGTGATAACACTGACATTAGTGTAACACCAATAGTGCCAGTGTAACACCATTTCAGTGCCATGCTAAGACTGAAATGAGATCAAGAAAATCTTAAGCATCCTGTACTGGTGAATCGAAAAATCTCAACCACTCTCATGGGAATAATTTTATTGCATCACTTTAAAAACTCCTGGAGCAGTTTCAGTCTTCCTTTACTTGTACGTGTTTGGAGAAGTGAGAAAATAGAGAGATGAAAATTTTAGGCTTTTCAGTGAAACACCTTACAGACAATACTGAAGTTTTTGATAACTACTAAGAGTTCTGTGTGACATTTTCGATCCTTTTGTTTTCTTAAGGATTTCTACCTTTCTCAGGAACAGAGGCCTTTGTGACTTCCTGCTGTTACACCTTTGTGTTTAAAAAAAATCTAATCTTTTGCATAAGTTTTCTCTAAATTCTTCTCATTAGGCAAAACGTTGTGTTTGATTCATTTAACCCATCTACTTGAGTGATATTGCAGCCACTTCATTAAACATCTAGATGAGGATAAACAGAAAGCAAGCTGTCTTGCAAAACCAAGATTTTGTGTTATGTGTTAAACTTATTAGTCATTTCAGTTTTCCATATTAAAAGATGATTAGTGCTCATAGCATAAAAACTATAGCAGATAAAAAACCAGAAAATGTTTTTATAGCAGGCACACACAGAGATACACACACTTGATTTTCACACAATGACTAAACACCTGTTATATATCAGCTGACACCTTCACATAATTTTCTTTCTCTTAAATAAAATCTCTTTTTTCTTGCCCAAATCTGCAACTCATTAAGTTATGCAGTGTAGCACTGTGAAAATAAGATCACACAGCATAAATTGAGGCTGAAGAAAGGAAATCTTGGGGTCAAAGAGCAGCACTCCTTAGGGAGCTATACCTACCTAGAAATTTGGGGGAGGGAGAGCACAGGGCTGGTCTGTGGGGAGCTTTGCATCATCTCTCTGGTGGGAATTATGAAGTCAACACATAGGTAGTAGCTCCTCAGAAGTGTAGGAGTTTTGTGTCTTTTACTGTCAGATTTGGACGTCTGCAATGTTTTGGTTTCCACAATCACTGTGCCTGACTGGGCCACAGCTCCTTGCAGAGAGGTGTGTTGCTGTCTCTGGGAGTATTTCTACTCTCGGTGTTGGTGTTCCTTATTTTAGCCCACAAATCTTATGAGTCTTTGACTTCCTTGTGACAAAGGAGCGAGGACAATTTTAGGTCAGGGAAATTCAACCTTTGAGAAAGAAAGTAATCTGGAAAACAGGTGAGGTGAAGGTATTGCAACTAATCCACCCCGAAGCTCCTAAGAGGACATGATTTTGAAATTCCTGTGTGTCACTCATACCTTGCCCACCCCTGCAGCCACCTCTGAACTCCTTTGTGGTGTGATGCACACCGTGTTGAAGATCCCTCATGCCTTGTGTAGTGTTTCAAAGCTGAACAGACATTCCAGCTCACCCTTTGATACCAGGACAAGGCTCTTCCTTACTTGGCATTTAAGGTTGTTGTGTGAGCGTATATATATCTGCAGAAGAAGCTCTAAGGGAGATTATGATGGTCTTGCTTTTGGCCAGGATGCATTTTTGCATAGCTGTTATTTAGATATGTACTCTCAGGCATTGATGAGTTGTTATTTGCTAGAAGTGCTTGCTGATTTAGTGAGCACTTTTACTTTGATCCTGATCCTGTCACCATTGAAAGGTTGTTCCCATGTGGATGAATCTGGGGTTGGATGCAAAGCAGGTGAAGGGTGGAAGAATCCAGACCCCCAGGACTGGGGTATTGCTGGGGAGATGTGAAGCACTGAAGATAAAAGAAGCTCACTGCATTATAACATTTTTAAAAAAGGTTATCTTTATTCTTCACCCACACAGACCTCGTCCAGGCTGTCGTGTTGCTGCTTCATTCTAGGAAAAAATTCTTCAGTCTTGTATTTCTGCTGCTTTTTTTCCTTGGGTTTTGGAGCCTTTTTTTGTTTGGGTTTTTCTTTGAGTGGGAAGAAGGAAATGGAATTAGGGAGAGATAAAGAAAGCCTGTTAGGCATGTTATTGTATTATTAAAATAGAAACCCCCACAAAGTGCCTTCCTTTCCTGGAAGGTGTTTTTTTTGTCTCTTTACCACAGAAAAAGCAAACAGTTCACAACTCTCCCTAAACACAGGCCCAGCTTGTACTGGATGCTCCTTTTCACGACTTCATCTAATCAGGACATGGAATAACATCAAGCCTGAAAAATCATCTCCCAAAGCAGTATCAAATGATCATTCTATTTATCCCTGCAATGCCATTCAACTTTTCAGTGCAGTTCCACTGCATAGGCCTTTTTTTGGCTGCAAATGTAGGCAGCTGTTGGCTTATGAGACCAGAGTGTAGCCAAAATTATCAATTTGGTGGTTTGATGAGCATTGGTGTTCATCCTCATCTTTTTAAAAGGCATAAAGATGTATAGTGTATTGCAAAAAATAAAGATATCACCACTAATTAATAGGAATTGCACTAAAAATCAGAAACCATAACAAGTTTGGGTGAGTTTCTGTTGCCAGGATTTTGATCACGTGCTTTTACAAGCAAAATCAGCAGAAATGTTGTGGTCCAGCAGGTAGTGGGTCTTGTCACCCTCTGATTTAAAAGCAAAAGTAGCAGATGTTGACACAATAACTGTAGGAAATACAGTGTCCCTGAATGTATTATACACTAAACATTGGGTTATCTTGTTATTAGAGTCTTTCCTTCCTAGGCAGGAAGGTGTGCCAGAGCCATGAGTGTATTCAGCTGAATAAAATTTGCTTTTAATAAGGTTTAAATTCCTTTGAAATTAGACATAGCCACACCTCAGGTGGAAACTTCCCTTCCTATTTGGCTTACCTGCCCCCCAGTTAAACAGCGAGTTATTTTTTGCCAAGCAAAGCAAAAAGCCTTTTGGGCATTGTAAAGCCAGAGCACATGGACCCTTTGGGTGGGTCCTGACGTTTTTATGTGTGCAGGGCTGTAAATGATGCACAATATGCTAATGAATGGGACCCAGGTAGCTCGAGTGGCACATCCCTGCCAGATGGAGCTCTTCACGTTATTGGTCAGTGGGGCAGGATTTCCATAAGAAAAATGGGGCTAATAAAGCATAAAGCACTTGTAGCTATGCGGTGACTTGTGTACGCTTACGGCGTCAGCGTGAATTTTACAGTATTAAAGATTACCTAAGCATGATCAAATTCAAAATTGTAGCTGGATAAAAGCATGACAGTAGATTAACTGGTTAAAACAGCCCCTGGAAAAAAATGAACATATGGTAGTTGTCAGTCACGGTAAATTGCAACCTTACATGTTATAGAAGTCAAACATTTGTCCTTTTTCGCATGCAAGTTTAACAAGATAACTCAAGACAATTGTTCGCTCCTATTTTTTTCTCTTCATTCATATAAAAACTGCTAATAAATTTTAAAAAAAGCTCACTCATTTTGCCACTGTAGAAAACCCTATAATCTGTCTTTAGTGTCATGTAGCCATCATTATCATTAATTATTTATATGAGGGATAAAGTAGCTGAGCTTACATTAAGTTGGCTGCCAACAGAAGCTACGCTTCTAGAGACAACCAGAGAAGATTGCAACAGAAATGAGTAAATAATGAATTTCCTCTTCATTTTTCAGTTTATGCTCTATTACAGAACCTTTTTTTAATTCATTTTATTAAGCAACTGTGATAAATTACTATAAGAACATGCCTGTATTTTTATTTAATTTTAAAAAAGAAGTAACTTTCCTGTATTACCCTTGAATTATTACCTTTTAGGAACTTGGCACCTTCTTGGTCTCCTACAAGTTAAGCTCATTCATTCTCCTTTTTTTCTACCTTACAAACAGAATGAGACAGGTCAGTACTCATCTGAAATAGCCCAAAGAAATGCAAACTTAGTGTTGAATAGCATTGCCTGGCATTTTTTTAATTTAGGGTGTCTAACAAACACACAGCCACACTGTTTGGGAATTCTCTCCAACAACTCCAGGGTCCTATCTCAAATTTGTTGTGGTGCTACTTGTGTTGCAGGAATGCAGAAACTTCGTTTATTTCTACGTTTGTTCCCATTGCTCCTGACTTCTCCATGGCCATGTATCCATGTTCTTGTCTGTGGTCTCTCAGCAGAAAAAACCAGTAGATTTTTCTATTTTTTTTTTTTAAAGGCATTTTTTTCCATCTAATATTTGTTGGTGAGCCATAATTAAGGATTTTGAATTGCTTTGAAGATATAAAAGCTATTTTCTGCACCGCAAACTATCGTACATACTATGACAACGGGATTTTTGTAACTTCCCTGAGGTGGCTCTAGTGAGGTCACAGGATGCTTATTTTAATTTTTGGTCATGGGCAACCCTTGCTGAAATCCAAGCTTTCCTCTCTTGCTGCTCTGTGTTTCTAACTTGTCAACATCATGTACACTAACCCTCACTAAAACCCTCTGGGGCTGAGAAAATATTTTGCCAATCTCAGGGACTACTTTTGTTCTTGAATTTGGGACTGTGGCACTCAGGATCATCAGATAAGCTGTAATTTTGATATCGCTTTTGCATATTTTTTAATGATGAAATGTCAATTGGTCACAGTTAATTCTTTCCATCATGACAAATGATTGCCTCCAGCAGAGCTGCTCTTATGAGTGTGCAATGCAGAGGATCTGTTCTGATATTATTTGGACAAGTTTGTTTGATTATCACAGCAGCCATTAAGAAGCAAATATTAAATGTCAGATGATAACAGCCCCGTAAAATGCCGTGTGAAGCAAGGGCTTTTCACATGCAAACCTCTGTGTGAGAGAAATATTGATATATACATAGTATCTGAATTCATCTTGAAGATTCCTCAGACAATTAAAAGGATTTAAAGCCTGTAACTTTCCCCAAATCAAAAGCAGCCCAGTGTCCAATCTCATGGGATCCATGGCAATAGGATACCTTGTGTACAGAGTTGATTACTTTTGAGTGTATGTGCTTAGGATAATGAGCAGGTTTCGTGGTTTAATTGAAGGGAGTGTGTAAGGGAGTGCAGCTTCCTTTTCCATGCTAAAGTGGGGAGAGATCTTCCCTCATTTGTTCTGAAACTGTGCAAGCCTTATTTCTGTTCCTCTTTCCCTCCTCCTCTCCCTGTAGGTGCAGTTTACCTCTTCTGGAGCAGTCTCTGCTCCTGGGAGCATTGGCTGTGCTGGATCTGCTCCTGGATCTGCTGTGGTGTGTCATTAACTAACAAGCACTGACATGGGGACAGTGGGGGAACTGTAAATCCTCAGCTTTCAGACACTGGGGAGCCCTCGCTGTCCTTGGCTGAGCTGAAGCACAGTCAAGGGCCTGCAGACAAACGCCAGGCAGCCCAGGGGCAGCTGGAAAGGGTCAGGGGAATGGACTGGAGGAGCTGTGGTGCTGTGTGAATTTTCACCATGGAATGTGGAATAAAAATCCTGGGAAGGCTGACCTTGTGTCCCTGTCTAGCAGCGTGCTACTGGCGTGCACTTTAGTTAATTGCTTTTAGAGCATTTAATTATGCTGCTTACCAGCATAATGCCATTACTGTGTCAGTGAAACTTCAGCACAAGCAGGACTTAAGGATACATATCTGCTCATAGAGCCCTGCCAAATTAAAATAATATTAGCAATAGGTTTATTGTCTAGAAGATTTCCCTAAGGAAGGGTGGGCTGCTGCTTCCACACTGTTTCTCTTCCCTAACACCATAAACAGACTGTGAGTGAATGTGCCTTATTCATAATACATTTGTGTCACCAGAGATAATACATGTATATATCTCCTTCTTTTACCAGTGCTCAATAGAGCACAGATCTCCTTTGGAAAAGGACAATACCCTTGAGGTGGGGAGGACGAGCAGTCTGCCCTGGGGTGGCTGCCCTGATTATGGAGCAGCCCTTTGGTTCTCTTTGTGAGCCACATTTCACCTTACACTGAAGCCCTGAGCCCCTGGCCAGCCCCTGTGAGAGCATCTTTCCATCAAGTACCAGTGCAGCATCAGTGCCTTGAGAGCCACAGGCAGAGAGGGGCAGGTTTCTGGCAGTGGGAGGTCATTTCCATCCAAGTTACAGCTCTTTATAGGCAGCAGGGCAAAGGTAATGGCCCTGCTTGTGGCAGAGTGAGATTTTTGGCCTATTCTTGTGATGGTAGAGTAGAATACATCAGTTTTTAACCACTCATAATACTGCTTCATCAACAGTACTTCACTACAGTGTCCATGCTTGAGTATTTTTTCACCTGCTAATTATAGTGTTCCAATATCTAATATATGTGAACATACTATAATGAGTATTAAAACAGAATAAAAATTATAAGCACCTGGGCCCAGCTCCCAAAACTTCGCCACATGTAAGTCTATTTCATATATTCAATTAAAACTATTAGTTCCTCTTTTTTTTTTTCCTCTGAACTGATTTATATGCCTTATACACAGCCATGACATGACTTTGAGGTGTTTTTCTCCCGAGAGCAGGAGCAACTTTATAATTATAACCAGATCACTTAGTATGAACTGTGATAATAGTTTTAATAGGGTTGCCTTCGATACCTCTGTGCTATTCATCATAGATGAGCACTTAATCCCTGGAATCTTCCACCAGTAAATTCAAGTGATTATTATTTTTTTTTAAGGAGAAGTCCTACATAGTTACTTGCTGTACAATAAGCATTTTACTATCTCCAGGCAGTTTTATTACCCCACTGTGTTTTCCGTACAGAGCCATGACCCTGTACTGGGATAGAAGCCAAAGGATGAGCAGCATGAGATATTATAATTTCGTTTTATTTGAGACCCTTTTAACAATATAATAATTTATGATAGCTAAGCTTTCCTTTGGGAAAACATGTAGGAAACAATTTTATCCTAAACTCGCTTTCAAAAATACTGGTTTGGACAAATAATTTTTTCTTAAGAGTAATGTTTGTAGGCAGCATAGCTAATTAATCTAAATATCCTTGGGTTTGTGGCATTTAGGCACAAATGAAGTTATATATCTCCTAGCAGGGATGTTGAGTGCTTTGTTTAGGAAAATGTTGGAGTCAGCACTGTTCTCTGACACGGTGTCGGTGCATCCGCAATATTCACATACCCAGAACCTATTTTGCTGAATCTAATTGATTCACACGTTCCTCTCTGAAATTATTTAATATCTCATGTTCACAAAGATAGCAACTTTTACAGATCATTTCATTTGAAATGTGGGATTCTAGTTTATACTTGATAAGCCACAATGCTGGGAAGTGCTGCATTTTCATGAATAATAGCTGAAGTACCTGAAACAGTTTTTTAAACTGCTTTTCCTTTTTCTTTTTTGTAAGTTTAATTGGAGCAATCTAATGCATGCAGATACCATGAAAATTATATGTTGTGGCATTCAGCTTTCAAGGGGGAGCTTTTAATTAGTTTTAAACCAGGACTCTGCCCTGCTGATGGGTTGCAAATTGTTGTCTGCTGTACCTGTACAGATCATTCCAGCTTTTCTGTGCTCTAAATAGAAGTTAAAGTGAAGTTTGAAACTGGGCTCTCTGTGACACACTACCTCTAAATAAAGATAGACATTCCAGGTCTGTTCACAATTGAGTTTCCAATTGAATTTCAAAATTCAATTGAACATCAACAGGTCTTGGTTTCTCTCTTTAAACAGGAGTTTTAGGCAATTGTAATCATTAAGAAATGGCCTTAGCCATACAGGTCTTATTTGAATAACCATCTCTATTAACTTGTGATTTCTGAATATGTAAATTTGATATTACATAGCTGATTTAACATGATTTATATACTCTTGCTGGTCCTTCAGAGGGCTATTTCTATAATACTAGTGTTAAATACTTTTCAATATTCCAATAGATAATACTTTTATCTGTTGCAATCTTCTTGAAAAGCAATGCTGTGATATTTGAATGACTCTGCTCTGAGATTTCTGGCAAATGTTGCTTTCTGGGTGAAATAACCAATGAGATGTAGGTTTTGTCCACAAACCTTTTTATGGAAGTGTTCAGATCATCATCTGATTCCAGTTCCACTGTTATCTTCTGTTGTCACCTGAAGCAAAGGGTAGTGGCATGTGCTCTGCTTTAAAAAAATGTATCCCAAAGCAGTGCTTGCAGAGTGAGCATTTATTAAACTCTTCTTGTACCCAAGTGTTCTTATTTTATTAATAATCAAAGTTATTTTGAAAATTCTGAGATCTATGTTGTGTGTTCCATGGCATAAATCTATTGTTTGTCTGAAGGAAGGTAAAGAGAAAGATGTGGTAAAAGTCAGATTTGCTATTTATATAATTATATCATTATATTTTGAGCATTTATATCCCTGGAGTTGGATGTACCACAGGGAAAATTTCTCGTTTTCTATAGATGGGCAGATTGTGGGTGTGGAAGAGTAAAGAAAAACCATTTAAAAATTGACACAGCTTGCCAGAAAGGGAGAGATGGATTTGTCTCAAAGGAGCACAAGAAATAGGAGAACTGAAAGAGGTCACTGAAGAGAAAGTTGATATGAACCTGGTTTTTTTTCCTTGTAAGGCCAGATATACTCTGTATGGTGCATTAGCATTTATTATGTCAGTGAACCAACCATACATGTCACAAAAATCTTAATGGAAAACTTGAGTTGCCTTACAGCACTTGAGAACTGGCTTCACTTCATCCTCGTGTCTTTCTGGGGTGCCCAAAAAAGCAAAAATTTCACATGGAAATATTTAAACTTCCTGAAGTAAGGGTGCTTAACACTGGCAAGGCCCTGAGATGCACACAGATATCTGTGTGTGGGTGCTCCAGCTGATGCTGGTGCTGTGGAACATCCTGCTACCTTCCCTGCAACAAAAGAAAAAAAAAATCACAATTATAAGCATGAAGAAGCAAAATTATCTAGTTTTATTGCACAGCTTGCTTATTTCAGTAGTGCTTAAAAAATCAGCTTGGATCCTTCAGACTGGAAACATTGTGAACTCAAAGCGACCAACAGTTCCTGAGCTGCAGTTTCACATTAATGTAGAAAAAGCATACAAATGTGGGAACTGCTCCTTTTCCTTCTGCTGAGTTCTGAACACAAGTTTATGGAGCTCGTCCTCAGCTGCTCTATTCTGTTATTACTGCGATGATGTGAATGAAATGATGGCAATTTTTATCAGTGCCAATGTGCCCCCGTGTTTACTGGAATTTTCTTTTCTTTAGTAAAGTACAGCTGAAAGAAAATTTCAGCTACAGAAGAACAACTTATCCACATATTGGAAATGGAGCATATTAATTGGATATGTATGAAATGAAAATTGCCTTGCAGAGAAACAGAAATCAAACCTACTATTTCCCAAGTATTAATTTCATCTGTTATTTTATTTCGTCTGCAGTGATAGGGGATGTCTTTTTTGCATTTAAAAAGCCAGAATCACTCTTTGGAGTTTCCAAATGAAAACATGCCTATCTTTTAATGTGGGTTGTTAAACTGAGACCTGAATGGCCTATTTATTTGCTTTGTTTGAGTGGAGACTGGATCTAATCTGTATGTACTCCAAGGGCTCTTCCTCCCTCAATTTCTCTGAAAAACTGCAATTAAATTTTAGACATAATAGGATTAAAGCATTATATTGCATATGACATGACATTTGTGTGCAGAATTATTGGATTTTATATTCTCGCTGATATTTTGCTTGAATATAGAGATAAAAAAGATGACCTAATTCATCTTGTATATCTCTTTCAGGACCATCCCTCTGTTTTATGCTACTTATGCTTTTTCCAGTTTCATTTTAAGTCTGCCATTTCCTTGGAAGATTATTTCACAGTATATTAGACCTCACTGTTAGGTGCATTTTTTTTTCTGATATACAGTTTTTTTATATCTTTAAAATACAGAAGGCAGCAATTTTTTAATCTATTTTGAGCTCACGTAGTACAGTAAAAGAGGCACAATTCCCCCCCC